>CM073772.1:77664549-78007307 GCA_037158775.1 Hetaerina titia | reverse complement strand
GGGAGAGATAAGGACCTTTTAAAGCCACGAGGTGGGTGGGCGGAGAGCACAAGGGAACGCCCCATTTCCCACCACTCGACCCCTCTTACCCTTTCCCCCCAAACCCACTACCCTTCCCGCCCCCGAATCCCACTCCTCTCCACGATCCCGATTCCGCTCCCGACTCTCTCCCTCAAACCATCCCCACATTTCCCTATCTCCCACTTTGTATCTCCAGGGTCACACCTGGACGTGTTCCCAAGTCAAAGGAAGGGAGGAGGAGGAGAAAAGATGAGACCAATGCTCGCTTTTCGCGTGGAGGGTAAGAATTGTTTTGGCGAACTTCTCGCAGGAGGGATGGGGGGGGGTGGGAATGGGAGCAGGGGAGTCGGAGAATGCAAAGGGGAATCCGCGAAGGAGGGAGTTGGCGGGGAGAGGGGGTCGGGCTCCGGGGTTGGATTCTGTAGCGGGACAAAAAGACGAAGGGGCAGGCATTAGCCCGACTGGGAAGGTGGCGAGGTATGCTCGGCTCGGGGAGAGAGTTGAGAGGGAACGAAGAGCCGACGTGGTGGGCTATGTGGGCAGGCAGGCAGACAGACGGAAGACCTTATAGTTCCAGTCGCCCCCCGAGGGCGGGCCGTTTCCCGAGAACTTTGCCGAACGAGCGTGCGGACGGTGTGCGCTGGTGCGTGGGTGGATTCCACCGACCCGCCCGCTTGCCTTCCCCTCAATTTCTTAATCGACAGTAGAGCCGAGCGCATAAATTGAGTCCGTGGGTGTGTCTATTTTGCGGCGCGGAGGAGAGAGATGCAGTGCGGGCGGCACATCTGGGACGACCCTCTACGACTGAGGTCTGAACACGTACGCGGGAAACAGAAGTGGCAGTACGGGATAACCAACACCATCCGACGGGAAGAAGGGCGACGCATAAATAAAGGAGACTTGGTGGGATGAGCGAGGGGTATAAAGGTCCATTTTCCGCATCCTTACGTCTGCCCTTTGCGTAAAACTATAATGCAAAGGTTCCAGCCAGGGGAGAGGTATAGTATTATTGAGAAAATAACCTGGTGCCATGAGTTAATACTTCACGGATTGTTTTCAAGACTATGACCGCTCGTTGTGGTAATTGAATCCGACAAGCTCTCCCAAGCATTGATTGCGAATTCTTAGACCGTCAATTAGGTCACCCCATTCCCGGATACCGTTGCCCCTCTTTACAGAAATTACATGACCAATCAGAAAATTTATTCAATTCTTCCTCACCACAAATTATACATAAACAAATACCAGCGCCAAGTCCATAAAACCCCAAAACGCCCCAAGCTGTACCAATTCATAACCATCCATCCGTCCGGAGAAATACAAGAAATTAAATTGTAAATTAGAACGACGCTCGAGAAAAATGTACGACATGGCAAAAACGCGATCGGTAATTTTAGCATAAGTTGAGGAAAAAATTATGTATATGCCAACCACAGTTAATCAAGTATAAACCCTAAATAAGGCTGGTTCGTATATCTGCCTGATAATAATAATAATAAAGTATAGGTAGCAAAAATATAATTAATTAAATCATGGAATGTATTGCATCATCATTATTAAGGTAATTTCTAAGGAAAAAAAAGAAATAAAATAACAAAGAAAAGTTAAAAACTTTGGAAATAATGTTAAGGACCTTTTAAATAGATGGTATATTTATTTTCAGCAATAAATAAGAATTTATTGATACGTTAAATAAAACAGGCTGTTGCAAAACCGACTAGTATCTAATTTTAATAATAATGGTGGCAGTCATAATTGTATCACATTCATGAAAACACATAATTACCTCAATTAAACTATATTCTAAACATTAACCCAAATGGTAAAAATTACGCCTGTGACAAAGAGTCATTTGAAACAACGAATTCAACAAGCAGAGGGAGTGCTCATAAATAATGGGGCCGCAATGAGCACGGCAGGATGAAAAAGTTCAACGAATGACAGAAATCCCAATAATTCGAGTTGAAAACGCAGTTTTTGAAGCACTTTAGCATTAAAAAAATAAGATAAAAATTGGCTTAAACTAGTGGATGAAGGATTTATGTCATCACTGAAATATTTTAATAAGGAAAGGAAAGAATGAGCTTTGCCGAGAAAATTTGGTTCACTCCTAGGATGTTTATTATGATAAACTTTACAAAAAAAACTGCTAATCACATTTTAATTTATCTTTTCGGGAAATAAATCACTTTCTTGAGCCACCCTATGGTGTGTGACTGTCCCTTACTCTAAATTATTACCCTGCCGCCCTCTTTTTGCCTTCATAATGAATTATCGCCCCCCGCGATTGTTAAAAACGTTTTGTTGATGCAGGCCTTTCTCCTTTAAAATTTATTGGCTTTATATGAACGTGATTTGGACTTATTATTCCAAGCAATCAGTGTTCCAGTTCGAAAATCCCTCCACATGCGAACAGGAAAAAAAAGGTAGCATGAAACCCAGAAATATATATATGCAAGCCTCGACCTGCCACTACAACCCACTAAAGTGGGACGTGGCAGAATATATATATAATATATATGTATATAATATGTGGCAGAATATATATATATATATATATATATATATATATATATATATATATATATATATATATATATATATATATATATGTTCTGCCATTATATATATAGACACACGAGAGGACGCTGAACCTCGGGAACATAATTGGAATTCCGGATTTTACTTAGAACCTGCATTAAAATTCGTGATGCATGAAATCTTGCTTCACCTTTAACTGGAATTAAAGTAAGAAAATGGCACGTTAATTATAGTAATTACGACACTTTGATACTACGAAATTATTGCCTTGAACAAATGATTACGAATGAGAAATCATAATTTAAGACAACTTTATTCCTTGGGCCAAAGAGCTAGCTCCCTGATAAATACATTCTGATTTTACGCTTTGATTTTGACTTTTGAACATTTGGTTTGGAAAAAGAACTCCCGTCCCATTTCCCACGGTTCATATTTAACGTATCAAGCACCATTTGTCACTGTACCGATAATTTCGGGTCGGATTTAAAATAAAAATGTGGCGCACGCAAATAAATCAAAAATTTTAATTGAAATAATGACGGTGATCTACACATAATATTTACATGAGATTGAGTGTCGGGTTTTAAAGACCTCAATTTATGAGACTTCATTAGGTGCATGGAACGTTAAAAGGTTGAAAAAGATATATATATATATATATATATATATATATATATATATATATATATATATATATATTCCCGATTAAAATAACCCCGGCAAGATAAGCGAACCAGGGGGTATAAAGCTATAAAAATAAACAAGCCTTAAATTTTCAAATCCCTCGAGAAGGAGCAAGCGGTTGATTTTTATAAATAGCCGCGGAGATATTAATCTCGCACGTACTTTGGCGTTGATGGATTCCGCTAGCGAGCTTAATAACCTTTTTCTGCCCCGGAAATTTTTGCACCTTAAATGCCATTCCACGGAAAGTGCTGCGAGGAGAAAGACGAGTGTACAAGTGCGGTTAAGGCGCCAGTCTCGAGGGGTTTGGCAATGGCTGATCCACGGGGAGGGCCCGACACGCACCGGAGACTGCACGAAAGGAAGATGAAGCGCAATCCGGGGGTCCCTGGGGGAGGGCGGTGGACGGAGGGTGGACCAAATAGGGGGGGGGGGAGGGCACAGGAAAGGAAGTAATTGGGGAAAGAGACATTGGAGTACTCGGGTGGCAGAAGGGGGAGTGGGGAGGCCAAGTTGGCATGTGGAGAGAATCCGAGAAGGGATGGAAATGGATAACGAGGAAGATAATACATTCAGGGTTCCAAGTACAGGGAAAAACGCAAGCGGCGCAGTGCGTTCAATTGATCTCCTCCCGGGTTATGTAACCCTCACATCCGATTTGAAACCAAGCGAAGCTTTTTGTGCAAAAAAAGTAAGGAAACTGAAGAAATACGTCTGGTGCGTACCGAGCAGTTAACTAATAAAAATTTCAATCTCACTTGCCACGATGGCCAACCTGTCAAATAAATTGAATCCATAATGACCGCGATTGACGTGGTGAAAAGACTATCCGAGCCCATGTTTCTCAAAAACACCGAATACATTTTGCGAGTGATAAGAACTGATTATGCTAAAAGGCAATCAGTTTCATAAACCATGAACAAATTAATCAACCTAAAGGTCGGTTTGGTTGGTGTCGGTGGAGTTCACCCAATACTAAGCACAGCGGCGTGTAAAATTCACACCTGATGTAGGAGGGCCAACTCCTTTCCCGGTACCGCCTGTTATGATTTCCAAAGAAGTTCTAGTACCCTAAAAATCACACAGCTCAGGTGAACCTGAAGGTGCCCGGGAATCGAACCAGTGGTCCACCGTTCTTCCCCTTGGTATTTCACGTCCCCTCACCAAATATATGTACGCATATTTTAAATGTTGCGCAAACACGACAAACCATTGAAAATATTAACAAAAATAAGCCTTCAGATTGGACGTAATATCAATTTCCGTGATTCCGAGTGCCCACGTATTTGTCGATATTACTTCCGAACGCAACTGGTCCAAAGAAAATAATTCCGTTGCCCTTGAGCGGGATGTTACTCTGCCAGCCTGGATCCGATTAGAACAAAGGGACCCACGAAACTTCGTTGTAGTACGCGATAATATTGTACTACACAATCATACCCGAGTAATGCTTTTCCGCGACAACTTCATTGTCGGAAAGCATGGAAATGTTAACATAAAAAACTTCCGCGCTTCCAAATATGAAAAGCTCACAAAAAAAAAAACCTTTTCCTCAAAACTTTCGCTCGTGTCTCATTATTACGATGCATGAATCCGACTTGAAGCCGTACGGAGAACCTCTTTTTTAACATCACACTAGTTGCCAATGTTCGGTGAGATAGAAAAAAAATTGCACGAGAAGGAAAAGGTTCGCCGTTGGGTTAAGGCCTAAAAAGGTAGGCGTTCGGCGGCGTTCTATCTGAACAGAAAAAAGCTCAAAGGAAAAGGGCAAGAAGGAGTCGGGTGCAAAGCGTGGGATTGGACCTGGGAGGGGCGAGCAGAGAAGCCTTTTTATAAGTCATGGAAACGACATTAAAGAAGCGTGAATCGTGTCTGAGGCTCCTCCTCCCCTCCAGTCGCGTGCTGCTCACTTCCCTCCGGCCCTCCCCCCTTCCCCTGGAACCTCTCCCATCTCGCGAGAAGTGACCCTTATCCACCCGAATCGGAACCAGCACCGCCTCCCACTGTTTGTATCTCGCCTCCGAGTGACCTCCCACCGAACCCACCTCCCGACTTTCCCCGTCATCCCTCCTTCTTTCCCCCTTGAGAGCGCATCGCCCGCCTCATCTACGGCCCATTATTCTTCATTTCGTTAAACTTACGGAGCAGCGAGCCAGGGGGGAATAATCTTAAGAGGTGATCGCGATATGGAAATAGAAATCGCCCGTAAGGTGGAGCGAGAGGGATGGGAGAGGGAGAGAGGTGGGCGAAGGGGGGGGGGGGGGAGAAGGCGGAAGAAAAGGATTTCCCTATCGCTTATTAATATTTCAACCCGGGTGGGTAGGAGGAGGAAAGGGGTTTAAGGGGGCCGGATGAATGACTTCGATGGAAGAGAAACATCGACGGCGAGTGAGACGAGGGGAGTGATTGGATGAATAAAACGAAAATAAAAATTGAAGCGGAGAGGTGGGATTTGAAGATGAGAAAATGAAAAGTCGCGATCACGAGTTGAAAAGAAGGATATAGTAAATCAAGTAGGAGCACCGAGCCCGCACGAACCGCCCTTTGAGCGCACGAGGGACCGGGCGTGGATGAGGCGGAGAGCGGGAAAGGGTCAGGGGAGGGCGGGATGGAACGAAAAGGCCCGGGAGATCCAATCTATGGGAGGAAGGAATAGGGCACGCCGAGCTAAGAGAGTGGACAAGCACCAGGGACGAATTCGGTATGCACAAAGCTGAAGACGACAAGCATCAACATCACACCGGCGGATACCGCAACGAAAGCCTGTGGTTGAGGGAGGGGGAGGGAAGAAGAGCACACCAGGCATTAGAGAGTAATTATTGGTTGGTGTCTCGCAAATTGTGTTTCCCACCGTTGTGATTTTGGAATTGTGCGAGGGAAAAATGATTCCCCATAGCGATTGTTTCGGACAGTTGTTTCGAAAGGGGATTCCAAACACAAAAAAAAGAGAAGGATGGGGAATGATTAGGGGAATTTAAAACGGTCTCAAGTTTGGACGTCGTTTCGAGAATTGACTGTAGCCTTTTTTTTTTTTTGGCTTCACGAATTGCACACCGAGATCGTGTAGGCATGCGACGGTTGCATTGCGACGCTCATCCGAACGGCAGTGAATAGCAATTGACCATGTCCCTGCCGGAATACGAAAAAGCAGCTGACAAGGCGTGGTACCTTAATTTTATATCTCGCGCATTGTTCCAGAAGGCTGCCGTTTTGGTACACCTTAAAAACACCTAGTAAGGCCATTACATTAGCTTAAGTTTGTGCTAGTACGTTGCATAAATAACAACAGACAAGACGAGCGATAGCAGAACATAAAATGTCCCACAAGACTCGATACAGGTATATACTTCAGGAATGTCAACGAGAACAAAATACCATTTAGATTTTCTAAGAGGAAAATGACCTGACTGTTGAAAACCTAAAATTAATCGCGTAACAATTTAAAGTGAACATAAGAAAAGGGTCGTAAAACTACGAAGAAGAATAGCTGGTAAATTGTTTACAACACCGTCGCGTCTAAATAACTACGGAAACATGCACCGTATTGGCGGAGACAACTAAATCAATTAACGGTATATTTTTACATTTGGTTATAAAGTTAAAAAGAAAAATTATAAAAGGGAGGCTAATTTTTATATATAAACGTAAAGAGCGAGACTTAAATATTTATATTCGCTAGAGGAAATCTGAAGTAAATGAAAAGCCCGAGTGGAACAGAATGAAGAAAAGAGGAAGATTGTGCCGATAAGGGTACAAAAGAACCCTAAAATTAAGGGAAAGGCATGAGGGCTAAAGAAAGATAAGAATCTTTATTAGTCCGCCCGACTACTTTTATTCCTATGCCGTAATCCAAAAAATGCAACAAGATCACAGATTTGTAAAAAGAAGCTGAATATACTCTCCAGCAGCTCTGAGAGATCAAATTAAGGGGAAAGAGTAACCAGATATAAAACGATATATATATATATATATATATATATATATATATATATATATATATATATATATATATATATATATATTCATTCAAATACGAAGTTCCGCCATACGGCGCACATTCAAACATAGAAATAGGTACAAGGAAAGGGGATAGGAAAACATTTATATATTTATATTTTATACATATAAAATTTTTTATACATATATATATATATATATATAAAACTTAGACAGTAACACACAGCACGAGAACACATAAAAAGAACACTCACAATATTATCTTGATAATTTCGACGGACTTGAGCTCCGTCTTCTTCGGAAGACAAAATATGACTAAGGAAAAGGGTACGCGTACCCTTTTCCTTAGTCATATCTTGTCTTCCGAAGAAGACGGAGCTCAAGTCCGTCGAAATTATCAAGATAATATTGTCCTTAGTCATATCTTGTCTTCCGAAGAAGACGGAGCTCAAGTCCGTCGAAATTATCAAGATAATATTGTGAGTGTTCTTTTTATGTGTTCTCGTGCTGTGTGTTACTGTCTAAGTTTTTTATTCAACACTTCCGTGTTACTTCGAAGAAATCATCTATATATATATATATATATATATATATATATATATATATATATATATATATATAACACACATATTTTTATATATTTTTATATATACGTAAAAATATTTCAATAAGATTTTTTCCAAGAATCGGATTTAATGAATTAGGCATTACTAATTATTCTTATTGTTAAACAGATTTTAATGAATGAATTATGTATGCCCTCATGATGGGAAAACCGAAAAAACAGATATACCTACCAATTCCGGAAGTTGACCTTAAAAAAGCGTCTCAAGACCTGTACAGAAAATATTTTCATAGTTTTGTAAGAAGTGATCGAGGTGAACAAAATAATAGCCAAAAATATTTCTGGGTGAAAGGTATTTGGAAAAATTCAAATTGATCCTTCTGTCCTTATTTTCACCTCACTTTCACAAGAACAAAATCCACATTTTCAAGTTTCCTCAATCGTACCATTCTCAACCGAATGATAAAACTTTTCGCTATCCCAATAAAGAGACCTCTTTACAATCACTATCCACTCTACAAGAGACCGTTTCCCCTGAATATGTGGAAAGGAGGCGAAAATTCTGCGTTAAGTTGGGCAGAAAATCATCCACAAAATGGCCCGGGAAAAAAAACCACATTGGGGCTCCGATGGAAAAAGGAGCCAGCGATCCAAGGTCGATATCGGAAGGGAAGAAATAAGAAGAATGGGAATTAAACTGGGCTGTCGACTTCACGAATGACGACTCTCATCCACGAGCAGGAATTTTTCATTTATTTTTTTTAGAAATCGTGACGAGTGACGAAGATGAACGTATGATGATGGGGAAGGGAAACCGGGCAGCGAGAGGACGAGGGGGAGGAGGAGGAGGAGAAGGCAAGACGGGGAGAGGGGGCCCTTGGGGAGTGGCTGGGGAAGAGGGTGGGAGGGCGAGAATCGCTAAACTGACGGGACAGGAACGGACAAGAGTCGACGTTTGCCATTTTGAGCTGGGCATCCCCGCGGCGAGCAACAAACACATACCCAAACACACACACACGGAGAATGCAGAAGCGGGGACGACTCCTGCCGACTTGAAAGCATGCAACCCGGTACGCCAGGCCGGTCCCTGCTGGAATGCAGCCTCCCAGACACCCTTTCGTGCAAATAAGAAGCATTCTCACGTATATACATCTGGCATAAAACATGTAGACTTGCGTACGCTGGAGCGGGGGTAAATGTGCAAATGGCATCCTATGAAGAGTATGAAAGGTGGATAGGAGTATGAGCGAGCACATACTAACATATATATTACTCTAGTTTTTTCTTCATATAAAAAAAGCATACCTTACCCGGTAGATGACCTTATAATTTTTTAAACCATAAACACAGTAATCGACCCGAAGGTCGGTTTGGTAGGTGATGGTAGAGTTTACCCAACACTAAACCCGATGCCGTGTGAAATTCACACATCAGGTTCCTTTCCCTGAAACCGGTTATGGTTTCCCAGGAAGATCTGGTACTCAAAAAATCACATATAGTAGATTTGGTGGAGTTGCAGGTGCCCAGAGAGGCTTACAGTTGCAGGCGCCCCGGGAATCGTACCCGGGCCCTTCGGTTAGTAGTCCAACGCTCTACCCCTGAACTACCGCGACCCACACACGATGTGTATGTATTCAACCTGAAGGTCGGTTTGGTAGGTGATGGTAGAGTTCACCCAGTAATAAGCCCGACAGCGTGTGAAATTCACGATGAAGAGGGACCTGATATAGATTAGTTTGCTAGGTGGGGAGTCACAAAATGTTTATTTGATAGTTGTGTCCATCCAAAAACCTACCTTAAACGGTAGATTACCTAATAATAATAGGGCTGGGGGGCCCGTTCCTTTCCCTGTGCCGGCTATGGTTTCCTTTGAAGATCTGGTCCCCGAAAAATCACATAGCTTGGATGGAGCTGCAGGTGCCCAGAGTGCCCGGGAATCGAACCCGGGCCCTCCGGTCAGTAGTCCAACGCTCTACCCTCTGAACTCCCGCGTCTCCCGTATACATATATGTTTGTGTGTGTGTGAAAACACCACCGAGTGACCAATTTATATACGATGTATATATTTATATACTCGTATAAGTGTATATATACACACACATATGTACAAGTATATATAAACTGGTGACTCGTTGGTTAGCCCACACGTATTCTCCACTCGCCTGGAGAGACATTCGTGACTGGACTTATTTAGCCCGTGGCGGCCGAAATCTTAAAGGCACATAACATACCGGAGGAGCTTCTCGCTTGGCAATAATTCACGGGGTGTCAGAGAGAATCTCCGAGCCCGTCTCGCTCCTTTTGTTTATTTCGGGGATCGAAGAAAGAAAGAATGACGGAGAGGGGAGGGGAAGTAACGTCTCCACCAAACCCCGCCCCACAAAACTTCTGCTTAACCACCACGGCCCATCCTCGCGGCCACGAGTCCAGATTGAAAGGCCGCGGCGGATAACATTTTCGCATAAATTTTGGGAAAAGGAATGCCGGATGAAAGGAGCATGAGGACATGACGCGCTTAACCGCGAAACCCACTGATTTCTCTCTCTCTCTGTCTTATTTGGGAATGAATCGCATGAAAATTTTTCGAACCTGTCAATACTCTCGGGGATACTGATAAATGTCCTATTTTAGGAGGGTGAGGAAACACAATTCGGCATATAAGACCTGAAGCGTACCCCTCGCGTGAAATTTACTTCTTAATTCCATCGATAATTACCACCATGAAATAATAACCAGCAAAATCTGTAAACGAAGAAAGCACATACTCCTCCTGACTGCCACGATGAGCAATATTTGTAGTTCTTGCGAAAGATGATGGATGATCTTGATCAGAAACATCTTAAGAATAATTGGCCATAAATCAGAATCACTCCTGCATGAAAACGAATTTGATTTTAAATGCGTTGGCATCAGAAAAAGCTATTTTAAAACGTAGGGGTTACAAAGGGAATACAATATTGAGACGCTAACGTATTCTTCTCAAAATACTGTGCTTAACAAATAATTCGAAAATTGAGTCATAGCAGGTTCATTCAACTTTAGGATGCATAAGTATCTACATCTAAATAAAACCCCGCAATCCGGCAAAATGGAATGTTGCGGTGGACATTAGGTAAGATAAGTATACATTGTGGAAAAGAAAAAAGAACAATAAAGAAAGCCACCACGCTGTTTTCTAAGGCAAAAATTCCATAAACCAAATGATTAGCTCTCACGACATTATGTGAAATAGAAAAAGAGACTCCTAGGGATAGTCACATGTTATTCAACCTCTCTCTCTACCTGGGGCGGTTCCTGCTATCAGCCTGACGGGCCGCAGACAGCCCAAATTGAAAGAGGATGGGAATTATTATTATTACAGTGGTCGACAACGCATCCTTTAATTCACTTAACATTCTACATCCGCCATGCGCCCACATGCGTGGCGGCTCGCATTATATAACTTGGGTCTGACTTTTGCCAGATCATTTAACCCATCATTCGCCCGATGCACACAACAGGGTAGGGCGGACGAATACCTTTCAGAGCTGCTACGGTAGCAGCTAGAAATTCATTAATATTACTCAACCATTCCCCTTCCTTCTCCTACTATCGAGATATACACGGCGGTGAAACTGAACAAACAGTTTCGCAATAGAAAAAGGCATCCAAAGTGTTCTGAATGCATTTTACGTTTCGAATAGACAGGGCATAATATGAAGCAAGATAAATTTTTATCGGAATTAAAATAAAAGACATGATTTTCATTTACTTACCTACTAAACACGCAGACATTTCTTGGCTCCAAGTGGATTTAGAATTCTGAACAGCTAACTTACAACAGCAGAAGGACCTGATATCATAAACTGCAGGGGTAAAAGAGTTTGAATTGGACATGTATCGGAATGAATTGGAATTGAATTGGTTCTTATATATTATGGAGTCGTATAAATATTTCAGTAATCAAATAATATATTTTATACCTGTCTGTTGCCTATTTTAACAATGATCCGGCAGCGAAATGTGAATTTATTTCCGCAACAGAACCCAGCCCTGATTTATTCCTTTAGTGGGCACAGATAAAACAACGCGGGGATTAAAATACGCTTGAAAATAGGAATCTCGACATCTCGGAATCTGGTCAAAGAGTTCACGGACTCGTAGATCCGTATTTTCCGGGAAAAATATAGTCGCCAAATGGAGACAAGAGGAGATTAGACAACAGTTTTGACCGCGCGTCCTCATGGTACATGCGACCTGTTGTGGACGGCAACGGGACTTCTGGGAACGAAACGTTAAATGATAGCATTTGATAAATTAGGTGAACTTGGTGGGAGGGGCGAAATGAGAGCGGTACGCGGTAGTGATTTAAATAAACTGAAGCACCAACCCTGGCGAAGGATAACAAAGAATAGGGTGGGGGAGGCAACTGGAAGTAATTCCAAGAAAGGGGAGACCTAATGAAACGAGTCGGGAAATATAGTGAGGAATAAATGAAAAGGGACTATTTTTCCAGAGACAGCGACCATAGAAAACGTTACGGGGGGATGAAATCAGTGAAAAACCTCATTTAAATGCCAGTGAAATCGTCAGTAAAAAAGATGAAATATCTAAGTTAGTAAATTATATAATTATACATAAAAAAAACCATAAACAACCCTTCAAGTTCATTACTGTATTTATGGTTTTTTTAGGTCAGGGTAGGGGGACCAGTTCCTTTCCTTATGCCGGTTATGGTTTCCCAGAAAGATCTGGTACCCGAAAATCACATAGGTTGGGCGGAGTTGCAGGTGCCCAGAGAGGTTTTCCCGGAAATCGAACCCGGGCCCTCCGGTCAGCAGTCCAAAGCTCTAATCACTGGACTACCGCGACCTATCAGTGGAGAAAGCGATGTTCAGCCTGTGCCTATCTTAAACAGCAGACTTTCAAATAACAACAATAATAATACTTTTACTTTCAAACAAAATGAACTAATAGAAATCAAAGAGTGATTGAAAATAAATTTAAAGCTGTGGAGCACTTTGTTTTGTAATGGAGAATGATATTTGAAATGAAATTAATTACATTATTTAATTTCACAGTGGATATCACGTTAATTTTGTTTCAATGTAAGCCCAGATTTGTTTACGATTTAGAACAAGAGAGAATCTTAGTATCTTATTTCTTAAGGAAGTACATTGAACCTTCTTGCCGATAAAAAGAAACAATTGTTTTTTGCAACTACATTATTGCTCAGATCAGTGAAATAATGACGTTAAACATACACAAAAGCCATATTAGCAGAGTGAATAGGGGCTTGCATTGACTTATTTTACAATGACCCTATAAGCGCATCATTGTATTCACCATATTTGAATTTGGATTACCAGAAATACTACATGCAACTCGTGATTACTAAACTAGCCGAACGAGTACGGTTCTCTTGATAATAAAAGTACCGCGGATTTTAAGTCTGGAGGCGGATAATCCCAAGGGTTGACATTCGAAATATGGCAAAGGACGAGTAAAGCAGGGAGATAAAATGAATTTCTACGTAAGGGAGAAGAATGATTCTTGATGGGTTGTTTTGGACGGAGAGAAGGCGATGGGTGTAAAGAAACCCAGGGTTGTATGGAGATGCTGGAAACGGTGGCAGGGGAAGCGGAAGGGGAGAGGAATAAGATAGGAAACGGGATATTGGAGGGAAATTCGATGTCAGAAGGAATTCTTTTTTTTCCCACACACCACTCACCGAGGACAGACTAGGAAGAGGGAATAAGTGAGAGGAAGGAGCGCTGGGACCACGGAGGAAATATTGTATACGCACATACACACAAACAGACACTGGATTTCGGGGGGTGGGTGAGAGAAAAGAGTAGTTGGGATGATGTGAGCGGGAGAGGGTCCGCCGAGAGAGGGGCGCAGGGGGAGAGGGCCTGTCACTTACAGACACGTGCAGCGGCGCAGGCAAGAGCGGCGGGTGCATGGTCGGTTGGGAAGAGGCCGCCGGGGGGATGTGGATTGAGGAGGAGCGGGTGTGTGTGTGTGTGCGGGAGGGACCACGGGGGGTTAGTTTACGGGGTCTGAACGGCGAGGAGACGGTGGGGTGATGGGTTGAGGCACTCTCCCGCGGACCAACCCTCATTCTTGCACCCACCCCCAACCGGGCTCCCGAACTCCACGTCTTCCCCACCCACCCACCCAAGGGTTGTTTCCGCCCCTCCAATTCACAGACGCGCCCACCCCCTCTCACGAGACAACCTTTCATTTCGCAGGCTTCTGCGATCCGTCCGCCTCGCTCTCCAAACTCGGCCCCGCACCCCCGAGAACACCACCACCACCACACCACTCAATCTCCCTCCGCCGACCGCCCGCCCGCCCCTCCAGAGACCCGAGCCGTTTTGCTCCGTCTCCTCCCCCTCCGCCCGTCATCATCGTCATCATCCGCCGTCACGGGAGCACAGGCCTTCCCCCCACCCTCTCTACATTTCCGTCCCCATCTCCCTCTCGCCCCGAAAGGCAGAGGAGGGGGATGCCGGGAGGCGCCCCGGTCCTCTCCCACCTCCGCCCCATTTATTTTCTTCTCGCTGCCCCCTCCCGCCACCTCCCCACTTGAACCGTCCCATCGAGCTTGAAGAATGGACATTTGAGCGGCCGCGGAGGATATTTATTCCGAGGAGGTACGATCGGGAACAGGAGGTGTTTTGTGAATTATAGGCTCTATTGCACGGTCAGTTTTTGTGCTGAGAGCCGCCACACTACTCAACCCTCCCCCTTACCACTCCCACGAGGCTTCATTTTTACGGGAAAGATGAAAACGGGGCACATTCTCGGGGCATTCATTGCCTTGAGAAACCAATCAGGTGCCTGCCCACTTCTTTAGAGAGAGTTGAGCTTGTCGCTACCATTAACCTCATCGACAGAAAGAATGGGACTGGAAAATTTATCCGTTTCTTAAGTATTAATATAACTTAGCTTTCTGAACTCACGCTCGAATAAATAAACTCGCACAAGGACTGCGGTAGGTCAATCTTAAAATCCACCACAGTGTCCTTATTGACAGAGAAATAATAAACATAGAAAATTCTATGGGATCTCTGGAATAATATCTCTTGCCTTAGTGATCCTCGGGTATTAAATCTTTGAAAAGGTATACATCGTTCTTCATCATACTTCAGCATAAAAAAAAATGATCAGTAACAATACATTACAATTGTTAAGTACTCGAGCTAAATTGAAATGATTTTCGCAACAATTTAAAAATTCTACATTGCTCCTCAAACTAGAACACAGTCTTTAGGCCACTGTTGCATCAATTTTACACTATTCTTGAATTAAGAAATCTCTGGAATAACATCTATTGCCGCAGTGATTCTCTGGCGTCTTTGAAAAGGTAAGTAGTTGAACTTAATTGAAATGATATTCGCAACATTTTAAAAATTCTACATTGCTCCTCAAATTGGGTCACACTCTTTAGGCCACCGTTGTATCAATTTTACGCTATTCTTGAATAAAGAACACAAATATAAATCCTCGGATCTTTTACACGCAAATTATTAGCACGGAACAGCATGGGAAAATTAAGTGCGCGACAAAAAAATCACACTGACTCCCGGCGTTTCATTTCACTGGCTTAAGGGTTGGGCCACTGTTTAGCTGAATATTTTAATTACAAAGAACACATTTCTATAGTCTATGTCTACCTTATCTGATATCATTATTGTACCCATATAAAAGAATGTTGCATTCCCCCCAAGCATTCCTTAATTCAGCCACTGCACAAGCTGATCACGTATTATATACCATCACTTTCGTATTCCTGATGATGATTCTCCAGATTTTTCTCTTGACGGAAGTTGGGAATAAACGGGTACTTTGCTGGTGAAGCGATAATTGTGGGTTGTAGGAGATGTGTTGGATACTGAAAGCATTTCCCGATGAAAATAAGAAACAGGTGTCCACGGTGGGAATGAATGACCTTCACACGCGTAGACGAATGTCAGCTTCTTTAGGCGTTTTTCCTCTTCGGTATTTAAAAAAATAGAACGCGAGAGACACACTAAAATCAATAAAAACTTCATTAAAACCCTTCCGAGAACGTTTACCCGATTCGCATCTCGGTATAACGGAGTTAAAATGAGTTACTCAGAGATATATTTTTACACATTCCACGAACGATTCAAATACTTAAAAACTCAGGCGTCGCCAAATTAAGGTATTGTTTCAAGTTAGAAAATAGCAAAACATAATCTTTTTTTATCACATTCTCGTTGGAACGAAAATAGAGCAAACACGCCATTGGCCAATGATATAAAAGAGTCTCCACACAAGTACCCAAATGAGGAAACGGTATCAATTTTCTCTGTAAACAGAGATTAGTTCGACCTTTGACACATTACCGATGGAAAGAAATGTTAAATACATACAGCCACGCTTTAAAACATCTCTGAAATGAATGAGGTATCCCATAATGCTATACATAAATACCCGAACTACGATGAAAACTGTCTCCCCAAGATTTTTACGGTAACCTTTCCAGAAATATGATATTTACTGAAATTCTTCTCTTTCTCAGGAGTAAAGATTTAGCTCCATTTACGGAGGGAAGCAGGTTCGGAAGCCAGGAGGAGTTGATGAAGGATAAAAAGAGGGGAGCACATCTCCTTAAGTCTCGAAAACATTAAAAAAAAAGAGGAGAAGGAAAGAGAGGAAGACGAGACGCAAAAAGAGTTTTTTATTCCTGTCCGCATCTAATTACATTCTTTGGCAGCGTGGGGCGTAAGTATACATTTTTCCCTCTCGATTCTGCGGAGGCAACGAATGAATCCCGGAGTAGAAGAGAGGAGGGATATTACTTAATACGGACAGGAATGGCAGCGGGTTACTCTGTCGCGTGTACAAATAAATATAATTTTGAATCCACTCGAAGCTTAACAACCCAACTTCTTCTTCCCCTCCAACGCCGCACGGAACCCTTACACTCTCATCCCTCATCCCGTCTCCTCCCCTACCTTTTGTTTTCCGCCTCTCTTCTTCTCTCCTCCACACACACACACACACACTCCTTTTTTCCCTCCTTAATTCCTCCTCATTCCTCACACTCTCTACCTGCACTTCTCTCTCGTTCTCTCTCCCTCAATCTTTTCCCCCGCCTCCGTTCTAAGCCTTCCCTGCCCATATCCTGACGTTCCCCTCGACCTCCACCACCACCCAAACCCACCCCCCCCCCGTCGTACCCCATCTCCACCGCGCAGAAAAGCCTTTCCAACCGGTCTCCCTTAGCCCATTCTGACAGCGGGATTAAAAGGAAGGAGGGAGGGATGTTTTTAGGGTGGAGGAGTGAGGGAGGGGAAGTGCCAGAGGGAGGAGAAGTGCGGGGATGGAAGAAGGGGGTTAGGTTTTTTGGAGGCTTGTACCGGGATAGGAGGTGGAGTGGAATTGCTGGGGGGGAGGGGGGAGATGGAAATAAAGAGGGCGAGAGCGTGCTTAAAGGGGAAGCTCGCATCTTTGGTTCGGCCACCCCCTATTCCGCGTTTCATCCCCGAAACGTTACTACCAAAACCCTCTCCCCTCCCTCCCCCCAACCCCTCTACACCCCCACAAACACACACACACACAACACCACACCACACCTCCTCGCCCTTCCCTTTACTACTACGGGAAGGTGCGCCCACACACGCACACACACGAGGGCTCCTGGAAAAAAAATGAAATCCCTCTTCCCAAATTTTTTTTTAAGCCCTCTTCCTCCTTTTCGCCGATTAAATCCCCTACCTCGGCTCTCGGCATCTTGGGAGGGCAGGCTAGGAAAGGAAACGAACGCCATTAGCCCCGGGAGTTTTAGCGGGCGGAATCAATCTCCTGCTCGCGGAATACGTAAAACCGCGAACAACGACGACGTCCTCCACCAAACCCGACCACCCCCACCGCCCCCCACCAAAGCACAACTTTACATAGTCATTCAAGTCGTCACGCTGCTTCCTTTAAAAATCGCACCCACGACCAGAGAATTGAACCGTCTCCTTAATCCAACTGAAAACAACTGTCTTTCTTCCGACACCCCAGCTCATTACTCCCGTTGGTAACCGCAGCGAAATATCTTATTGCGGTACTTTTTCCCCCCCCGTCCGTCCGTCTCGCAACTCGTCCGAGGGAGACATATGGCTTAAGAGGAATTCCTCAGATAAAATGGCTTCTTTAAAATTCCCCAAAAATAGTATCATCTTCGAGAGAGCACTTTAAACGCTACCGGAAAGATTAAAGAAATTACTCGACACAAACATGGAAAAAATAGGATGCCATTTCTCCCTAGTTAATCCGTATTATTTTGAAAATTAAAGTAAATTGAATTGTACCTATTATGATTTACATATGAATTATCGGTTTACACCCAAAAAAAATCCACAAAATGTTTACGAAAGTGATAAGCACCCCTGCCATGCGTTTACTTTCAGGATAAGCGATGACACAGTTAAGTATCAGTCGGACGTTACAACTGCTTAAATGACTGACTACGCACGCATTGAATTCAACGGCGTATGAAAAGGTTACGGAAGGAAGCTCTAAGTAGTTTTTGGGTCTTTAGTTCCCTTAGGGCCATGGTGAGCGCTTAGGTGCTTAAACTTTCCGTGCCCATCTCCGTAATCGTGCCCCGGCCGAAATCTCTCGAGAGTGCGATGCCGAGCACATGAACCGGAAAGCGATATGATCCCTGAAAACATTGCCTATGACGTCCCCTATTCATCTCTTATCCGCTACCTACGGATACCCATCATCGTCCATGCGCACCGCTTCCTTTTCCACCCCTCCCCCCCTCTCTCTCTTGACTCTTATTACGGCGCCGCTCCACCCAAAAAAAAAGTAGCAGTGAAAAAACACAGCGGGGGCGGGATTGAAGGAGGGCAAGGGATGATATCTTTTTCCTCTCATATCCTCTCTCTCACTCTCTCTCTTTATCTATTCCCCTTGCCGGGTCGGGAGAGCGAATGGAGGGCGGGATACCCTTGGGCTCACCCGCCCTCCACCCACCCACCCATCCCCAGGACTACACCATCTGGGAAAATACAATGGAAGGGAACCAATTTACGTTGGGGGAAGAAGAGCATAGCGGCTACGGGGACCGGAGGGAGGTTTCGGCATTGCGGGAATGGGGAGAAGAACTAGATTCTAAGGGGAAGAGGGGGAACGGGAAAAGGGGCAGTAAAGGGAATAGGGGCGATGGAGGGAAGGAAGGCACCTCGGAGGAGAAAAAGACTCGGGGATCAAAAAGAGTCGAGGGTGAAGAGCGAAGGATTCGGGAGGGAGGGCCGAGGAAACATTACCCTGGAAATTAATTGCTTCTAATGGCAATTGCCATGAAATGGACAGGAATTTTTCCCTGGAAGTGGCTCATTCTTCTTTATTTTTCAGCGCGCGACGGCTTCGGCAATGATTTATGGTCGAACATATTCAACACGTGCCCTTTTAACTCTGAAAGGTGCCGTGAGGGAGTGTGGCAAGGGGTGTTAGGTCACCAGCCATTTGGAGCGATTATTGATTGATTTGTCGTAAATTATGCTCCCGATTGCTGTTATCTCGAATTTAGCAATGGAAAAATGATTCCAAATTCGGTTTCTGCATTAGATTTCCCGCGACTCACTACTGTGGTTTCGCCTGGCAGTGCAATGTGGTGTTTCGATGCTATTATTACTTCGGCGCCAGGGTTTCAATCGAGAAATTTAACACGACACGATGGTACTTGCAGACAAACGCATTATCGTGTATGTAAACATCGATAAAACAATATCAACGCGTTATAATATCTCCTGTGTCGATGCACGATAGTTTTCATGGACTGCTAAAGACCAACCTCTGCTCGTCAGACATTTTAAGAAGATCATTGGATTAAAGCGAATGACTTAGTCCTGAATTTGGGATTCAGATCTCCGGCCTCTCCCTTTTATCCGGTGAGCCATCCATCAACGTAAATTGCATTTCCGTTGCAGTCATGAATGCCACACTCCGATGAATTTCAAATCAAATTTTCTTGAACTTATGAACAAATTATGAACTGGATGACGCACCTAAACCAGAATATTAGCGTCAAAGATATAAATTAAGATATAATCAGTAAAATACTAGGCGTCGCCTACTTTTCGAAGGGCAAAATAAAAGTAAAGAAAACAGTTGGAATGGCAGAAATAATTTGACGAATAAACATCAACGAAAACTGAAAAAATCCAATCAAAAATCTTCATGGAAAAACTAAGTTGCGGAAAAAATATTATCCCGGGACCAAAGAAGATATTTTTAAAGCTTATCGATAATAATTACATTACGTACAACACAGGCAACTCGAACATTATTCCCATAATTAAATTGTAAATCGGGATATAATCTGGAATGAAATTTGAAAATATCTTTACCACTCTTGAGACAAGCGGCATCAGCACAAAGGAAATGAAATTTAACTACTTTTTACCAAAAAACGATGTATTATTATCAGGTAATCTACCGGTTAAGGTAGGTTTATGGATGGAAACAACTACCAAATAAATATTTTGTGACTCCTAACAAAATATAATCCAGCAACCTAATCTACATCAGGTCTCTCTTCATCTCGGTGTATTTCTTTCCTCCCTTCATCCCGTCCAACATCCCTATCCTGCTCCGGCCCTTACCTCGTTTGCCCAACATTCTCCCCTCTATTACCTTCTTCAACATTCCACTACCGCTCAATATGCCTTTCATCCATCTTTCCTGCCTCCATAGGATTTCTCTCAACAAACCCCTCTCCTCACCCACCATCTCCAGTACTTCCTCATTTGTTTTTTCCTTTCGGTCATTTTCACCTTCTCTATTCTTCTCCACACCCACATTTCAAAAGCCTCCAATCTACGTCTATCCTCCTGCTTCAGTGACCACGTTTCCGCGCCGTACATACATGTAGCTACGCTCCATATCAGAGTTTTTACGAGTCTTTTCTTAACCTCCTTACTCAACGTCCCCGTCATCAACTCCCTCCTCCTTGAGAAAGCCTCTTTGCCCCTATTCTTCTTCCCCTAAAGTCCCTAAAAATGATGTACGTATCGATTAACTGAAGTGAAAACACTATTGCGTATAAGAGCACAGAAGACATATCGTTGATAAAGTGATAAAGATGGACCATTCGTAAAGTACACACCAGAGGACATAAATATTCGCTACGTAAATATCTTAGCCATACGGTTATAATTGAATGCAATATTTCAATTATGTGCGGGAATCCGCCTAAAGGAAAATAAACTAATTTTTTGCGGGGGAAAATAAGTGGATGGAAAAGAAATGGGCTACGGGCGTGCATAAAATTCCATGTGATATCCGGCACAAACATCGGGATTCTAGCGCGCACCCTGGTGCCGCCTTGAATCGACATCACCCATTCCATCCACCATCCCATCTCCGCTCCCTCACCGCACCCCCCTGTCCTCGCTCAGCCGAGAGGTAAATGACGTACTGCCTCGAACTCGGCGGAAAAACACTCTTCTCTACTACAAAAGGGGAGATTCCCCTTTCTTTCAAAATACCACATCCACAGACAACGGACGGACCGTTTCCCCATAAACACGCATCTCTTTACGTATGGGCCTGAAAACTCCGTAAACAGTGGGAGCCTTATCGAGAGAGGAAGGAAGGAATTTGCTGGCTCTTGGCAAAATAGAAAGAAATGACTTCCAACGAACGGTTGTGTGGGAAGTAAATAGGAAATGGCTAAGAAGATATCCCGCTTCGATAGGCGGTTTCGACCGGCGCTGCCAAGCCGAAATGCGGAGGAATCGCATCCATTTTCTGGATCACGAAATGGAAGTGTAGTAAACCAATAATTGGATGGTCGCGAAAAAAAATAAAATTGGCAATGAAAAAGTTGATCCGTTGGTGCACACTCGAGAAACTTTCGCACAGATAACACACGTTGGGAAGCAACAGATCGTTCGTTCCCTGGTGGATAATTATTGGGTGTGGTTCCCAGGAAAGGAAAATCTGGTTGCATCGGAGGGATGGCGGAAATGTTTTACTGTGATACGAAAATTGAAAGAAGATCGTGGCAATCAAGTGAAAAAAATAGAACAACAAGAAACGTCAAAGACGACTCATGTTTATTCTACCGTAACCCATTTAAGTATGAACAGAAATTTTTAAAAAAATCCAA
The DNA here is from genome assembly GCA_037158775.1 of Hetaerina titia. Classification (NCBI taxonomy): domain Eukaryota; kingdom Metazoa; phylum Arthropoda; class Insecta; order Odonata; family Calopterygidae; genus Hetaerina; species Hetaerina titia. The sequence goes on along the minus strand of CM073772.1, from coordinate 77,985,414 downwards.
ACTAGGAGAACGAAGAGTTGGAAAGAATTGGGTTCTAGCCCTAGATGCTTTTTCATTCACCTGGGAGCGCCTGGGCAAAATTAAATTCCTCATTGTTTTCAATGAAAACTTTTTGGAGCAATTTTTCGTGCAATGAACGGTTGAACCGAAATCACAATTTTTGAATCAATAAAACAATAACAACAAAAGATCGGTTGTGACAATTGAATAAAATAGTACATTGATGAATGTGGAATTACAAAGGAATGGGGACGTAGTAACCCAAGTATCTCTATTTATTGCAAAAAGCACGTAAACCGGAAAAATTTGTTTGATTATATCTGTTCTCGCGTATTTTTGTTACAAATATAAGAATCACTTTGTCAACCATGCCCGAAAAAGATTATTGGTCGCAAAATTGTTTAGTCTCCGACCACGAAACGGCAGTTACGGACTAAAGATTCACAATTATTAATGGCAAATGCGCACAACGAGGTCCTGTCATGGAGTGGAATTTTATAGTTTTTATTTACACAGATTTCATGAACGGGATTCCATCCATAGCAGGTCACACGCTTCAGCTGAATGGTCGAGACAAACAGAGAAAATTAACAAATCCTCGGCCAAGGTTTTGCGACGAGGACGCTCCCGAGGAATTCCAATTTTTATAAGGATAAAGGTATTTACGCGAATCTCTAACTTTTGGCGGTATCTTTCAAGACGGAGAGGGTAAACTTTTTTCCACGCACTTGATTCGGTCTCTTATTTTCCTCCTCGCAATAAAAACCACGATGGCACGGGCGGAGCGAGTGGGGGTACTTTTGACTGGGGGAGATGAGGAAAAATAAAGAAAATGGGGAAGAAAAAAAACAGGACGCAAGGTTGATTTTTTTTCTCTCGGCAAGAGCAGCTGCTGGAGGAGCAGTGTCAGGGAGAGAGAGAGAGGGAAGGTAAAGCGTTGTCATGTGAAATTGCTGAGGGAGTGAAGATGGAGGAAGGGGCAATCCGGAAAACGAAAGAGGGATAAAAAGGTTTGGGGGGGGGAGAGCGCAGAGAACGAGAGAGAGAGAGAGGAGTAGCGAGGGAATCGAAGGTATCAAAGAAATGGTGCGGCCACCGGTGATTGATAAAACACACACACACACACACATACATACACTAGAGTGAAATAGCCGTAGGAATGCGAAAAATGGAAAAGATCAGAAAAAATCAAGAATTTGTGACAGGCTGTTGCTTTAAAAACCAACTAAAAGGAACATTAGATTAGCCTGGACCCTTCTAGGAAAATCACGGTTTTGAAATATAACAAAATAAATATCTAAAACAGTTTCAGGGGTTACTAAAAAACACTGATATGATGTAACACAAGAAGAAGTAATTCTCTTAAGTTTATGCTTTTCCGCTGTGTTCACCCTTTTACCACTGAAAGTAGCACCTGCTTGCCACAGAAGAAAGGGCTGACATTGTCGACGTACATTTTTGCGAACAGACTATTTCTTTTGCGAATAATTTTACCACCCTTACACCTTTTTATCCCATTTTCTCGGCAGCGTACTAATTTCACTGTTTAAAAATTTGCGAGTCTGACTGTAATCAAGTTTTTAATTGCTCCAATTAACACTTATCTTTTCAAGCATTATAAACATCACATCCCACGAGGGAGTGCATCATTCATTACTTTGGATCTTCCCGGATGCCTTTTATGCAAGGTTTTTAGTTTCTTTTCTGACTTGAATAGAATTAAATAACGTAGACCCATCTTTACAGTTGAATCTTTCCGGCGAAAAAAAAAGCAAGCAGTTATGCAACTGGATTAATAGAGAAATACTTTCCGGTTATGACTAGCAGCAAGTGTTTTTGAATGCTCCAAAACTGTCCGGACCCTAGAAGCAATATTTTCCCTCCTCATTCTTTTGGAGTATGCGTATGATCAATGCGGGCTCACGCCCCGAGGGGCGATCCGTAGATAGAGGGAGGGAGCATAAAAAAGCCGTCGGTTCCTGAGAGGGAGATAGAGCGGGGTCGGGGGAAAGGGGGAATGGAGAGGAAGCTGTAGCGAAGGAAGGAGTCACCGCCCCCCCCCTCCCAGGAGCCCCCAGGAAAATAAAAGAGGGATATTAAAACAGTGGGAGAAGGAAGACTGTTTTCGGTGGCGGTGCTTGTTGGGTGTCGGGTTTTTGGGAGAAGGGATGAGGTGAACCGTGAGGGGTTTGAGGAGAAGGGGGTTTTGCCGCTTGACGTTTCTCCACTGTTTTTCTCCATTCCGGGAAGTGTGGGAGTGGAAGTTTCAGGGAGGGAGGAAAGAGAGACGAAGGAAGCGGAGTGGGAAGTTGGGGGCACACGAGGGAGAGAAGAGGGTAAATGGGCGGCTGGCTTGGTGAGGGAGAGAGAGAGAGAAAGGGTGGACCATCGGGGATGTCGGACCACTGCGGAAGAGATGTGGGAGGAAGAGGGATGAGGAGGAGGGAGGGTGGATGGAGTGGTAGGAGAGGAAATGACGTAATCGTCGCATGGATTAGGTGGGTGAGGGAGGATGATGACGAAGAAGGCGGGGGAAGGAGACGGGAAGGGAGGAGAGAGGCGAAGTTTTGCATGAGAGGAAGCTGGGGGGGACGGGGGAAGGTTAGACCCCAGCGGGGGGTAGAGGGGGAGGGGTAGACGGAGAGAGCCGGAGGATATAGCGGGGGGAGGGGACGCTTTTGGAAGCCGCTTTAGGCAGGCGGCATGTGTGGCAGCTTCATCAGCTCCCTCTTTCCTTAACTCTCTCTCTGCCTCTCTCCCCTTCGCAGAGCTCCGCTTCCATCTCCTTCGAGTTCCCCACCCCATTCCCTGACCGTCCCCTCCACCCTCTCCCGCACGACGCTCACCCACCCTCCCCCCCATCCCTCCCAGACGTGAGCGCATGTACGAAACGCCATCCCTCCTCTGCCGCCGCTTCCCTCTTAATACCCAGCGGGAGTTCAATTTATGCCGCGGTGCCCGCTCCCTTCAACCTCCCAGCAACCGAACTCTCCCCCTCTACCTTACTCCCCCCCCCCACTCGCCCTGCCCGACAGCCCTCTCATCAAGGATACCTCCCTTCTCCGTCCTCTCTCTCCCCCCATCATCCCCTCCCGCTCACCTCAGGTCTCTCCTCCTCCGCTCAACCGCGTTTCTATTTTTCCCTCCATCGTTCTTCCGTGAGGGACTTAATTTTAGTCTCCGTCTCCTCCCTCAATTCCTCCTTTCGTGTGATTCCTCTCCTCGTTTTTTTATTATTTTACCCTCCTCCTCAACACTCCAGAAGCATGAAACTACTGAAAAACTGCTCAAAGACTTTCCGTGAAGATCCACGGGAAGCTGTCGCGGTGTTTCCCCACGTTAACGCCGCGGACTCCGAGGTTGCTTTCAACGGATTTTCACGAAGACATTGAGGGGTTGCCCATGAAGGAATTCACGTTCCCGTGCAGCGATTATCAATGCCGGAACGAGAGGGCGCTATGGACGATTCCATCGATGGGCGATGGGTGTCCTTCGGCGGTAGTAAAAGTTCGAACTGGACTACGTGGAACAAGCAACCGGGTTCATTCGCGCGGATGATATTTAGGTAACTAATGCACTAGCGCCCACAATGAAAGGGTAGCCGTCACGAGCGAGCGTGATTAAATGCAGCTTAAACAAACTGAAATTCGTTTCGATGAAGCTTTTTCCCGAAACTTTTCACGGCGGAGATAAGAGATCGCGCATGGGTTTACACAAGGCTTCATCAAGTGAGGGCTCCCGGGCTCTCAAAGCATTTAGGAAGACTAATATTCGGAGATTAGCGTCCTCAACGCGGTGATCATTTCTTATCGCTTCCCACCGCGCGGACTCTTTCTTTTTCACGCGTTTCCTCCGGCTTTCACCAGCCTTACGTTAATCCTTCCGCATATTTACCGGATCATCGCAGATGTAGTTCACTCGTCAATATTGACGGGGGGAAATGGCGAGGGAAGAGTCAAACCGACAGCACTCAAGAAGCGGGGAAAGTCATTTGTGACGTTTTATTCCCCACTGACTCCGTCTCGTGGCTCTTCCGTCGCCCTGGGGGGACTGCTAGTGAGCTTTTGTACACAATGAGGCAAATGACTGATTACTTCAGCGAGAGTGAGTCCATGTTTTATTTGTGTGTGACCACAATCTCATTATTCGTCCGAGGGAGTATTTTGGTGGAGAGAAATTTGACGGGGAGGGCACAGGTGCGAGAAAAAAAACTTGGGGCCTTTGTTTTTTTTCTCCTGCCCTCTGGGTCGCGAATGAAAAGCTGATAGTTGGCCTACGTTCAGAGGTTCTTCTTATGGCAATTTATGGGGTTTTAGTTTTTTTGGTATTGGCGTCAAGTGACATATGATGACATATAGTAAGTTAAAGTAGGCGCCCGGACTTTGCTAGTTACACATGTTCATATGAACAAAGCACAAGACTTGGGCGCTCCATATGGGGACAGTTTCTCGCTCGCAAACTACCCCGTCAACCTGTTAGCACCCGGTCTCTTATTGAGCATTCAAAGGGATCTGCGCCCTTCAACTGCTTGGGTGCTCTTATCTTTGTAAGGCACATTAGTGAGGTACTCATCAATGTATAAATTGGCGAGTATCCCGTTTGATAGCGGAGTATACGGCTGCAGATTCAGAGAAAAAATTTATATGACGATCACAGAGCCATAGCACGATGGAAACATTTTTCCAAAACAGAATACAAATAGTTTCGAGGTGAAAAGTATTTCCTTGGAGGATTTGTTGGATATTGGAGTGATTCATTTCAGAATGTGGGCTGTTTGACAGTATTTTGCGATGCATAGGAGACCGAAGATTACAAATTGACGCGAGAAGATACACATCATATATATCATTCATCAGCAAACATAATTTTGAACAATGAAAATTACTACGAAGTGGTTGATGCTAATTTTTATTTCCTCCATTTACTATACCCGAGAACTTCTTTGGCAATTTTGATTAACCCGTTAAAAAATAATGTCTGCTAGTTTAGTTCCAATTAGAAGCATCCCTTGAAGGATTGAAGACTTAAGTTTCAGCTAGATACATACGTCTTCGTTCAGAGCGTTTTAACCAGGTAAGTCCAGTGATTTCTTAAAATTGCATGAAAGAGAATTTCGTGGGTTGAACAAGAATTACTTAGTGAAAGGGAAACCAGTGGAGACTAAAGAGAAACTAGATCAATATTACAACATATCTGCGCAATTGATTAGTATGGTTTACCAGTGCGTTTCAAAATTTACGAAGAGGTCATATGAAAACTAGTGACGCTGGACGTTCTGTTGATATCACTACCACAGAAATCATTGATAAAACCCATGAATGATCAAAGAGAGAAAGTGCGTGATACTGCTAATGCGATAGTTTTCTCCAGTGTATGGGTTGGTGATATTTTGCATCAACATTTGGGCATGGTAAAGCTATCCGTAAGATGATCCGATTGCTCGCAGTTGACCAAAAATTAAATCGCGCGACGTATTCCAGGGCCGGTTCGCAGCTGTTTCATCAAAATCCACAGGCTTCGTTTTATCAATGTGGAGGAAACATGGACACACCGCTACAAGCCTGAATCCGTACAAGGAACAGGCCAAACAATCGTCTACCAGCGAGAACACTGCACCAAAGAAAGCGAAGGCCGTTCCTTCTCCAAGGGAAGGTTATTGTGACTTTTTTTTTGGGGGATTCGAAAGGAATAATCTTCATTTACTATTTGGACAAGGGTCACGCAAATACAGGTTTACACTAGGTATCGCTTTTAGACAGTTGGAAACCGAGATGGAAGAGAAAAGTCCACCATTGGCCCACAAAAACGTCCTTTCCCATCATGACGACGCACCAGCAGAATCCTCTGCAGATGTGACAACTAAATTGATGGAGTTACGATCCCAACTCGTTCCCCGTCCCTCCCATTCTCCAAATTTGGCTCCCTTGGGCTACTACTGCCCATTCCCCAACAAGAAGAAATGCGGAAAGGAGATTTTATTCAAACGTGGAAGCGACTGCGGAAACAAATGTTTATTTTGCAGTGTTGAAACAATAGCATTATTTGGAAGGGATCAACAAACTGGGACTTAGATGAACAAAAGGCGCAAGCCAGAAGGGTGCTTACCATTAGGGGTGGGTTATACCGAAACATCAAGTGGTTTCATTTTTGATCTCGAGGACTCGAACAACCCTCCTATACATGTATACATAATTACATATGTTTTAATTATTATTATTATAGGTAATCTACCGGTTAAGGTAGGTTTTTGGATGGACACAACTATCAAATAAATAGTTTGCAACTCCAAACAAAACCCAATCCAGCAACCTAATCTACATCAGGTCCCTCTTCATCTCTGTGTACTTCTTTCCTCCCTTCATCCCGTCCAACATCCCTATCCTGTTCCTGCCCTTTCCTCGCTTCCCCAACATTCTCCCCTCTATTACCTTCTTCAACATTCCACTACCGCTCAATATGCCTTTCATCCATCTTTCCTGCCTCCATAGGATTTCTCTCAACAAACCCCTCTCCTCACCCACCATACCTAGTACTTGCTCATTTGTTTTCCTTGCGGTCCATTTCACCTTCTCCATTCTTCTCCACATCCACATTACAAAAGCCTTCATTCTACGTCTATCCTCCTGCTTCAGTGACCACGTTTCCGCGCCGTACATAGCTACGCTCCATATCAGAGTTTTGTCTTAACATCCCTACTCAACGTCCCCGTTATATGTTTTAATATGAGACGGAAAAATGTTGGGAAAAGTACTTTTCTCATACTCCCCACGAGCACAAGTCACTAGTGCGAAAAATCATACGGCAAATTTTCTGACCTCGATGTGTGTAAAATATCGTCTATCGTACAGTTACGAGTTTGCGCATAAGAATTCATTTCGTGGCTTAAAATTACATTTAAAAACACTCGACAAAAAATGATGTGTAAAATCTGGGTACTTGACAAGGTAACAAGCCATTATTGAAAGATATTTAGAGAGCCAATGCAATTATTTCTCGATATAAAATGCCCGTCACGAGAAGACAATAGAGCACCACCTCTCAAATTAAGGTGTAATTTACTCTTAAGAGTAAATAAAAGGATAAAACAACATTACCTCCACTAAACATAAGGGACTCTCTGTACAAATAAAGGTATTAAGGATGTATTATCATATAAGACGTGCAAGTAGTCATTAGACACCAATTTGACTACATGTTTCTCATTTGACCCCATCACAAATCTTCAATATGTTGATGTATCCTACGTAATTTACTCTTTAAGAGTAAATTACACTGGATAAAACAACATTACCTCCAGTAAACATAAGGGACTCTCTGAGCAAATAAAAAGCAACTCTTTGACACGTAAATATTGAAATATATTTAATGAAAGTTTTACCTTCCTCATATCACTACTACAAGAAGTAGGCATCCATGAAATAAAATTTGATTTGACCCAGCAGAATAACTTGGAAAAAAATGAAGACTCAAAAGAATGAGTGAATAAAAAATTTTGTGTTTTCGCCGCTCACAAATAACTTTTTAAAATTCTATTCGGAGAAAAACCCAATTAACAAAAATAAAGGATTATTCAGCAAAAATGCCACTCTTGTGAAGTAATCCGACGACATTTTTTACACTTATTTGACAAACGGAAATATCAAAGCATTCTCCGGAAAACATATTCAGTGTTGTACCGCTTGCCGTGCAATGCCTTTCTCTCTTACCTATATGAAAAAACAAGTTATATATATATATATACACATATACATATATATATATACTCGTATATACATACATTTCTTTATTTCTCGCAACCAGCCAGCATAAAAAGATAAAGTACCTACATATTCATGTCCATGTAAATTGGCGAAACCAATCCCCTTCCCTCGAATCCCGTTTTGCTGCCCACCCCCCAAGAACTCCCTTGCATTCCTTCATCAGGATTTTCCCAAAAATCCTTTTCTCCCTCAATTACTCCCACACGTTTCGTTCCACTTACATTCACACAAACCATCCCCCACCCCCACTCACACACACGTGAATAAAACCACTGTCCCCCCCCCTTCCCTCCCACACGGCACGCTAGTCATACTCCGTTAAAACCCTTCCACTTCCTTTGCCCTATCGCCTCCCACCTTTTGCATCCACGCCGTCCACTCCAAAGCTCACGCCCGCCCCCTGGACCCTCCTCTCTCTCCTGCTGGACGAACGGGGGAGGAAAAAAAAGCACGACCCCCCGACCCCTCCACCCTCTTAACCCTCCGAACCCACTCCTCTTCCCACGCCGCCGCCACCCTACGGGCACTCGAGGGAAAGGACATGGCCCCTGTGTTGCGGTCTGCTGCTCCAAATCGATGGCGGTGTTGAGGGAGTCAACTCCTCCCCCCCCGCCCTCCACATCACCCTGCTACTCCCCTGCACCCAAACCATCCCCTTTTCCAGCCTGCTGCAAACGAGTGAGTCCGTGAGTGTGTGTGCGCACGCGAGGGCGAGAGGGAGAGATAGATGGATGAATGTGTGTGTGTGTGTGTGTATATGGAGACACAGAGAGAGCGAGATAGAGGGGGAGGGAAGAGGATGAGGAGGGAGGTGGGAATGGGTGGTGTTGGGGGTGAGGCGGGGGTGGACAGTTGAGTTCTGCAGGGCAAATCCGATTGCTGGGGCAACATCAAAGGGTAAACGAGGCAAGAGACGATATATGAGGGGAGGAGAATCGAGGGAGGGAGGAGAGGAAGGCGGGAGGGTTATATAGGGAGGTGAAACGGGATACGTCGGTGGGTGGTTGGGGGAGCGCGGCGTAGGGAAAGGTGAAGACAAAACCGAGCGGGGGCGGGAAGGGATGGTGGGAGCGGGGAAATTGAACAATTTCTCTCGCGGGGATGACTAATAACGACGCGTGAGGGGAGGATGGGAACGCGAGCGGAGTGAATAGAGTGAGGCGGGTTTTTGCGATGGGCTGGTCGAGCAAGGAGTGTGAAGTGATTGTTGATTTCTGTTATTAGGATTCCGCGCGCTCACTATTCGTCTTAATTTCTTTTCGGATTGAGATTTTAGAGTCCAGGCGGATTCTCGAATGGAATTTTTGTTTTTCAAAAATCCGCTGCCAAGGAAGAGCCCTCAAGGCACTCTTTATTAATCAAAGTGGATACAAGTAACGTGGAGTGCGTTTTTAATGCCATTAGTCAGTGGATATCGGACGGGGAAAATTACGATAGGGGTGTGAGGCGGAATGGAAAACATTGATCGGTGTGGCTTACTAAAGCAATTCTAGAAATAAGTCTGTCTGTTCAATGAAAAATGTCCTGTCAATCATAAAAGTATAGTTAAGTTTAGGTCAAACTCATCAAAATACTTTGGCACGAAGATATTATACTTAGTATTTAGTCTAGCTCAATATTAATAAAGTTTATTGCGGTGCCCGTAACATTTCTAAAATGAACAGACACTTGGAATCTACCAAGAATGTTGGCCATGGATGATAACAATCACAGAGAATAGAAGAGGACGAGCCAATTCTGCCGCACAGGGAGGACCCTCTGACAAATGGTTCACTTAAGGTATTTTAACTGCTTTCAGGTAGGATTTGGTCGGTTCCTAAAGAAAATTTAGTCTAGAACATCCTTTTTCTTTATTCCAAAGCATTTCTCTCTACATTTATTCATGACTGTCATGCGTCAGCCTCAATTCTGTCTAGAAAGTCTACTCTCTTCCTTTCTCTTGCCCGCTTACCCAACGTTCTTCCTACTATTACGTCTTCAACAACCTTTCAATATTTCTTCCATTTACTTTCTCTGCCATTCCCAATTTCCGTAGGTATTTTCCTATCTTCCCCCACCGCATTAAAAATCTTTGTTCTTGTCATTCTTTCCGTCGAACTATTGTTCTCCAATATTCTCCACACCTAGATCTCGAAGGTATCCAATCTACGTTCATCCTCTTGCCCCACGACCAGGTATCACACGCTCCATATTAGTATTTGCTAATATTTTCTCCACATTTATAAGCAGTACAAAAGTCATCGATTCCCTTCTTTTTGCAAATGTCTCTTTTGCAAAAGCACTTCTTTCCCTGACGTCCCGACTACTATGCCACTTTTTCTCGAAAATATTTCCAAAATTCACGTATTTCTCCACCTGCTCCTGTTAACTTCCTCCTACTTTAATATTTAACTTAGCTTTCCTACTTCTCGAGAATCTCATAACTTTTGTTTCCTCGTGGTTAATTCTCGTTCCATTCCATTTCTCTCATAGAACACTCAATAATCACTACAATTCCTTGGCGTATAACTAACTATTGTTTTATCATGCGAAAACCCAGCTGAGTTAAACATCTCAGCACCCACCTTTATTCCTCTTGAAACCACTAAATTTTCTTCAGGAAACGTTAATAAAGGTACCGACTATTACGTTCAACCATGTCTCGCTCCATAGTCAATCACTGCTCATCCCGATTCTCGCTCGGCTGTTCTTACCAATACCATTTGTTTTACGTTCAAGTTTAGACGCATATCGCTTGATTGCAACCCTTATTCCTTATTTTAGGGGTAGGTGATACAAGTGACTTCAGAGTCACGATCTCGTCTCAAAATAAAGATGACTATCTATCTATTAAAAGTCATGCGATTTTCCAGAAAGAAAAAGGCTAAGATAAATATTAAAATAGGCGGGGAAAAAATAGAGCACGTAGAGCAGTTTACATATCTCGGAAGTGTTTTGGACCAATACGGTCAAAGTGGTAGGGATGTAAGGAGAAGAATTGCGCTAGGCAAGGAGGCTTTCTCAAGGAGGAGGGAGTTGATGACAGGGACGTTGAGTAGGGATGTTAAGACAAGACTCGTAAAAACTCTGATATGGAGCGTAGCTACATGTGTGTACGGCGCGGAAACGTGGCCACTGAAGCAGGAGGATAGACGTAGATTGGAGGCTTTTCAAATGTGGGTGTGGAGAAGAATGGAGAAGGTGAAATGGACCGAAAGGAAAACGAATGAGAAAGTACTGGAGATGGTAGGTGAGGAGAGGGGTTTGTTGAGGAGAAATCCTATGGAGGCAGGAAAAATGGATGAAAGGCGTATTGAGCGGTAGTGGGATGTTAAAGAAAGTAATAGAGGGGAGAATGTTATGCAAACAAGGAAAGGGCAGGAACAGGATAGGGATGTTGGACGGGATGAAGGGAGGAAAGAAGTACACAGAGATGAAGAGGGACCTGATGTAGATTAGGTTCCTGGATTGGGTTTTGTTTGGAGTTACAAAATGTTTATTGTAAGTTGTGTCCATCCAAAAACCTACCTTAACCGGTAGATTACCTAATAAATCTATCTATTATCAAATATATCGATTAACCTTACCAACTCTGCCCGGTCCAACGCCTCCACGAATGGCACCAAGACATCCTCATTACTTGGATGGTCCTTTCAACTAAAGCTCTGACCACTGCAATCGTTTCACGCGTTCATCTCTCCTATTCGAAGCTAAACTGATATTCAACTACGCATGGTTTCCTGCACTATATATTTCACCATATATTTATGATTCTTAGAATTTAACGAAGCTGGTTAGATAAAACATTATGGTGCTCATAACCGTATCTAACCGTGTATAACCGGTGCCTATAAACTCATGCTAGAATGGGATTACCTGAAACTGCTACTGAAAAAAAAACTACTGTTAATGATTAGCGATGATATCAATCGTTTTCTGTCTTCGTCGAGAACTCGACGAAGCGGCAGGAACAAGAAAAACATTTACCAGGACATCAATTATCAAAATTATATCATCGACGTTTTCGTGTGGAAAAGGGTTCTACGTAGTACGAACATCATAAAGCTGTTGGAAGCACTGTGAGCTATTGGAATTTGCCCTCCTTCACCTGTGGCTTACTGGTGAAATTTCACACGAAAATTGACTATTTTGCATCAAGAGTCTGAATCGAAAAGATAAAATCAACTGAGCATTGGTAGAATACTATGGGCGATAACCTTAAAATGAGAAAAGAATCCAGCGACGTGAAAAAAATGAATTGCATGGATCGACGACGTCGGGCTTAGTACTGGGTGAACTCTACCATCACCTACCACCAAACCGACCTTCGGGTTGATTACTGTGTTTATGTTTTTTATACTTTTTTACCGATGATAGGAAGAGGAGAAAGACAAGAAATAACTATTTAATAAACTATATTCCTTGAGGTTGGTAATACGCCAGAAATCTTGGATATTTTTATTTGAGATGATATTATGCTTGTAGCTCAATAGTTATTCCAAATCAGTTCGGGTGAAGAAGTAATAATTATTATGAATCAGCCGAAAGTGTTCCTAATTAGGGGCGGGAGGATCACGGCACCCCAACCCATGGATGTACCACAGTTTATTAATCCGATTGGCCACACGAAATTCCTATCCTTCTAAATCTTAAATCCACTGATCTACCTAGGTGAGAGCCACCGTTTTGTTTCCCATGAATCCTGCACGCCCCATCCATGGAGACTACAACACGAGTCATGAGCAGCCACCGGTTTTCCTTCGCGCGCTGCCCCTTCCTTCCACGAGAGTACGGAGAGAGAGGCTTGACATCTCGAAACAGCTTGGTTCATCCAGAACCACTCCCTCGCCTCCCCGCCCAACCCCTACATTTCGTCCGCGTCAATTACCGCAGCGCTGTGACGATTACAATGCCACCGCGAGACGCCATCTTGCGGGAGGTGGTGGTGGTGGGAGAGGGTTGAAGGGGGAGATTTTGGGGGTGGGCATGGTGTTAAGGCAATAGCAGGAACGGGGACGATGGAGCGGATGACGGAATGGAGAGGAGAGAGAGAGAGAAAGGGGGAGTTAGACGGTGGAGGGAGGGTGGAGGAGAGGGGGCTGCGAAGGGAAAGGGAATATTAATCTTAAGCGACGACAAACGTGTTGCTGGGAGGAAGGGAAGGAGAGAAGCATACACACACACACAACGAGACTCCACAAAGCCATCCCGATATGGATTCAGTCTCACGTTTTAAAACTCGTGCGTCGTCGTCTGCGAAGCGCATCGGCGGATAAACGACCGACTCTCTCCCGCGCGATCACTAAAACGAGGAGACGGCGGATGAACAACACGGGAGTGGGTGACAAACAGAAGGTGGGGAGTTAGGGGGGGGGGGTGGATGGGGAAGCGAAAGATACGGGGCGGAGGACTACGGAGAGAGAGAGAGAGAGAACGAGTTGACGCGGTGGGGAGGAGTGACGAGAGGGGGGAGGGAAGAGAAGAGAGTGGGAAGGAAGAATTGTAATGGCGGATCCAATCTGAGGGCAGGGATGAAAAGGAGGGAGAGGTTGTGGGGTGGGGTGAGGCAAAGGGATGGGGAGAAATATGGCGTCGCGCGCAGTTGAGTGAGGGTAATGGAGGTTGATATGTATCGAACGAAAAGTAGGGGGAGATTAACGCTGGCGGGTGGGGGAGGGGGGAAGCTGTGTGGAGGGAGTGGGGGCACAGGGGCGGTGGGGAGATGGAGGGGGCGTCAAGAAGGGGTAGGGTGGAGAGGGCCCAAGGAGGAAGGACGATTATTAGGGCGGTGTAGGAGAAATGGAATGGGTGGGAAGGGGGTGGACGAAGAATACCGAGCGGGTGAAAGAGGAAGCTTGGTTACTTCCGAAATCCGTTTTGGGATCTCATCCAAAATGGGAAGCTGGTGTGTGTGTGTTTGTGTACGAGTATATATATATTTTTTTTCCAGAAAAAGGCCCTCTTTTTGATTGACACGGCGAATCGAGTTGGAAGTGTTCCAGTCTTTGACCAAACATATTCGCGGCGTGGCGAGATGGAAACTTCAAAGTCAACAAAGGATACGGTCCATTCGGGGGGCTTCCCGACGGTGAAAAGGCCTTCGGATGTTATATAAACCGAGCATGTCTAAGGCTTCTTTTTGCCTGCGATATGCGCGCACTCCACGGACATGGACACAAAATTTCCAGCAGCCTCCTGTTACGCCAACGGCTTCGTATTTTTATGAGGGCAGTCGAGAAGGGGGGACCCTCATATGGAAGGGGAAGCGTCAACTTCAGCCGCTTTCTACTTGAGCACATGCACACCTCCTCTCTCGCCCTCCTACCCACCCACCCCCCGGGATAAACGAATCAATGGAAGCGCCCCCCCGAACCCGCGATTCCACCTCACCTTTTTATGACAACTATTGGGAATTGAGGTCTCAATCCCACCGCTGCCCACGGAGAGAGAAAGAGAGAGGGAAAAATATATCAAAGCCAACCCGAAAAACAAATGCCGATAATTAAAGCTTTTCGTGAATTCTTCGGACGGTGGAGGTATTGCGTGGATTTGGAGGGATATCCACCCGGATTGGCTCACCTCCAATAACGAAACGGGTCCCCGATGAATGGACTGAGAATCGCGAGCCAAATGAATTTAATGGAAAGCGGAGGCGGCGATGGGGCGGCCGCTCGTTCGTCGAGGTAATGTTAGAGAGTCGTTCGCGGTTAATTGTCCCCAGATTCCGGCCGAAGATTCCCTTCACCCTTCCTCTATTTCGCGCTTAATTCGTTCCCGTGAAAATTCGCTCAACCATGTGACCACATTATTCAAATTCATTGATAAATATTGATGTTGAATGGATGAGCGTGCTTTCAACTTCGCCTTCCTTTCGTTTTGAATGATAATAACGTGCGAAGGTACCTCTCGCGGGTTTGTGAGTGCGTGTGTGACGCGCAGGGAATAAAAAATCGCTCCTGTTTTTTCATCCGACAAACTTTCGTGCGCATCGGTGCTCAATTTATTAATTGTGTGTGTATATATATATATATATATATATATATATATATATATACATATATATATATATATATATATATATATATATATATATATATATATATATATAACTTAGACAGTAACACAGCACGAGAACACATAAAAAGAACACTCACAATAATAACTTGATAATTTCGACGGACTCGAGCTCCGTCTTCTTCGGAAGATAAGATATGACTGAGTCATATCTTATCTTCCGAAGAAGACGGAGCTCGAGTCCGTCGAAATTATCAAGATATTATTGTGAGTGTCATTTTTATGTGTTCTCGTGCTGTGTGTTACTGTCTAAGTTTTATATATATATATTAACCATAAACACAGTAATCAACCCGAAGGTCGGTTTAGTAGGTGATGGTAGAGCTCACCCATGTACCAAGCCCGACGGCGTGTGAATATTCACACATCAGGGTAGGGGGGCCAGTTCCTTTCCCTGTGCCGGTTATGGTTTCCCAGGAAGACCTGGTACCCGAAAAATCAACTAGCTTGGGTGGAGCTGCATATATATATATATATATATATATATATATATATATATATATATATATATATATATATATTACACGTTCAAAAAATTATGCTTAAATTCGGGAAACGAGGAGAAATCAACTCTCGAAAAAAAACATAAACGACGTCGTTTACTTAATTGCAAAATAGTTGGTGCTTATCAACTGCGGAATGGAGTTAAGCGATCTGGCCTGCGGAACGACACCGGAGAAGATGAAAGTTTAATTGGGATTTAAGGAGAGGGGGCAATGAGAAATAGTCACGCTAATACTGCGGATCGAAAATGAGGTTAAAATGAACGAACCGCTACATCAAAGCACAAAGTAAAAAAAACACACACAAAAAATAATTCAGCGCTTAGAAGCGAACCGATTCCGAGCAGCGGAGCAACAATGGAAACTATAAAATGAAATCCAGAAATTGCGGATATTGAATTACGGGAACAGACAGCGTGAGTTGTGCTTCGAAAATAAGAAGGACAAAAGAAAAAACAATTGGAGCAGAGTTTCGGAGCACGGAGAGAATTAGCCTTGTCCATTCTACCCGTCTCCCATTAGATTGCTTCCCCAGCTCGTCCCCCCCCCCCATCCCATTCCATTACCCCTCTCCAACCAAGAGCAAGATTGAAACACACTAATTTTTTCGACATGGCGGACGCGGCCGGAGTGTCCAAGACAGATGTAACGCGGAGCCTAAAAGTAAACAAGAGAACGTGAAATCCTACCTCAAAATAATTAATACGGAACTGCATCGCATCATCAATATCATTGCACGAGGACGGGGAATATACACACCGTGAATAAATAGGAATTCAAGGGATGGGAAGGAAAGAAAAAAAAGTAAACTTCGGAGATTAAATGGATGATGACCTCGAGAGAAAATCGAGGAGATAGAGAAAAAAACGAGGGAACGGAGACAAAAAAGGCTGCGAATATCTGAAGTTGGAGCAGATGACATCAGCCAGCAATGGGAGAGAGGAAAATGAGCACTTTTTTTCCTTAATCCTAATGCCGCAATGAGAAAATTAGCTCCGATAAAAACCTTTCCACCATCCCTCAGGACTACAGGTCAAAGTAAACGTACGTACAGGTAACACATATGAAGCTTACTGAACATGAATCTCGGCACCACCGTCGAAATGGAATTCATAGTTGAATATTACATCTTCACGTAGGTCGACATCACAGCAGCATTTCCTCAGCAAAATTTAAGTACGAGAATTACAGCAAGCAAAGAAGAGAAGCACCCAAAAAAAATTCATACATGCAGGAAAAAAATCCCCTTTGTCTATCCCTTTTGAGTTCAAGTTTCAAAATTAAGATCCCCTAAGATATTATGGCCCGGCAAAGGAAAATTTTTTTACCGAAGTTTCATTAAGCTAGAGCGCCCGATGGAAGGAGTCATGTTGAAGAGTGAAAAAATAGCCTCTTCACTTGAGTGGAGTGACACGGGGACAATATTAGCAAAAGGAAAGAATGACTGAAACCAGGTCAATCACGCCGGGATAGCCACACCGGGGACAACGGTATTAAAAAATATCGCATTGATATCCAGTACAGGTCAAGGCAGTTAAGCAGAAGACTAGAAGCTCCCACTACTGGGGTTGACATTTGCCAGTGAGATGATTGAATTTTACTTCACGTAATTTGGTTAGAGACTCAAAAATTCAGCTATCAGCATACTGAGTGTTTAAAAAAATGTATTGCATTTCCATATTTAACGCTCTTCAGCCCCGATAATATATATATATATATATATATATATATATATATATATATATATATATATATATATATATATATATATATATATAAGGAAATATTTTTACTTTCGTGATCTGCTCAAAAACCGCCTTCCCCACATGCCCTGTGTTCGCCTTTTATGTGTTTTCCTATCCCCTTTCCTTATACCTATTTCTGTTTGAATGAATATTTGTGCGCCGTATGGCGGGATTTTCAAGTTTGAATATATATATATAATCCCGCCATACGGCGAACAAATACTATTTTCACACATATAAATAGATATAAAAGGAAAGGGGATAGGAAAACACATAAAAGACCAACACAGGAAAGGTGGGGAAGGCGGATTTGAGCAGATCACAAATGTAAAAATATCTCCTTACCCGGGATTCAAACCACGGACCTTCCACTTGCCAGAAATATATATATATATATATATATATATATATAACAAGCGAGATATAGATTAGTTTGCTAGGTGGGGAGTCACAAAATGTTTATTTGATAGTTGTGTCCATCCAAAAACCTACCTTAACCGGTAGATTACCTAATAATAATAATAATAACAAGCAGGTCGCGGTGGTCTAGTGGGTAGAGCGTTGGACTACTGACCGGAGGATCCGGGTTCGATTCCCGAACAAGGCACTTTGGACACCTGCAAGTCCACACATGCTAGTTGATTTTTCGGGTACCTACCCTGATGTGTGAATATTCACACGCCGTCGGGCTTGGTGAGCCCTACCATCACCTACTAAACCGACCTTCGGGTTGATTACTGTGTTCATGGTTTATATAACAAATGAGGAAGTACTGAAGATGGTGGTTGAGGAGAGGGGTTTGTTGAGAGAAATCCTATGGAGGCAGGAAAGAGGGATGAAAGGCATATTGAGCGGTGGTGGGATGTTAAAGGAGGTAATAGAGGGGAAAATGTTAGGCAGACGAGGAAAGGGCAGGAACAGGATAAGGACGTTGGATGGGATGAAGGGAGGAAAGAAGTACACAGAGATGAAGAGGCACCTGATGTAGAGTAGGTTACCGGATTGGGTTTTGTTTGGAGTTACAAAATATTTATTTGATAGTTGTGTCCATCCAAAAACCTACCATAACCGGTAGATTACCTAATAAAAATATATATACATATAAAGAAAAGACTAATCTAATTTGTCGACCAGTCGTCAAGAAAAGGCAAAATTTGGTGTGATGTACAAGAAGGTAAAACCACAACCAGGACGTAAAAAAGGAAATATCCGTCCAAACTATGAAAGGTCATCAGGAAAGTTCTTAAGATATTAACTGAATCATGCAGGATTCAAAGGAGTTAGAAAGAATACCTAAACAGTCTAAATGATAAAGATATATTCAGTGTTTTCAGGCTCATGTTTGTGGAAATCCATTATCAAAGAAGTAAAAATACCAATGTATCTTTCCGCCGAATTTTATTCGGTATAACTAGTCAGGTCACCTGAGGATGACCCCGATGCGTCGAAACTAATTGTACCGGATAAAACTGAGTGGAAAGACACTGGTATTTTTACTTTAGTGATGGTAAATATACAATATAGCCATCATGCTTAAGCACAGGAAGTGGATGCAACGTTAAGCATCGTTTTAGTCCGGGCATACTTAATGGTGAGAAAGGGAATTTAGGGAATTGAAACCAAATGAGGTCGAGGGAGTACATAACATTCCCGCGTCACTTCTTATGGGCTCGGATAAACTTCGGATGAGGAGTGATCGTTGGCCTTTGCGTAGCATGTATGAGGGAGGAACTTGGCCAAAGATTTTGTTATATCAATGTTAGTTCCCATTCCAAAAAAAGGAAAGGCAGCCACATGTGAGGAGGGCAGAATAGTAGCTTTCCATTCGCACACAGTTGTACTTAGGATAATCAATATGAGGATGGAGATGCGGGCAGTTGACTGCATACGGGATGATGATGGGGGAAAAGCACGAGTGATGCAATAGCATTAATGAGGTCACTAACAGAGAGAAACATAGAATACAACGAGAAGAGATATCTTGAAGGCGTTCGGTAGAGTAAATAGGGTTGAATTACTGAATTTACAGCAGAAATAGGAGTGGATAGTGACGGATTGAGAGTCAGGATGGGCGGTGTTCGGAAGATGGTGAAGGAGTAGTGGGCCCATTCTTTTCTAAGTATATGAGGAGGAAATGTTTAAAGTGGCATGTATATGAACTGGAAATACCTCAAATCCATCACCTGAAATTCATGTAACTCCCGATCAAAAAGTTACGCAGAAGAGTTATAGGTAAGCGAAATTTTTGCATGAATCTATGATCAATATAAAAAAATGAAAAATAAACCAAACTCGCCATGCACCATCTATTGACTGAACTCCCAATTACACTTATTATGTGCACTTGTACTTTATATGTTTTCTTGATACACTTCATACACTTTAATATCCCCTTAAAAAATCTAGTGGGTCACAGTGGTCCAGTGGGTAGAGCGTTGGACTACTGACTGGAGGGTCCCGGGTTCCATTCCCGGGAAAGGCACTCTGGGCACCTGCAGCTCCACCCAAGCTAGTTGATTTTTCGGGTACCAGATATACCTGGGAAACCATAACCGACACAGGGAAAGGAACTGGCCCCCCTACCCCGATGTGTGAATATTCACACGCCGTCGGGCTTAGTACATGGGTGAGCTTCTACCATCACCTACTAAACCGACCTTCGGGTTGATTACTGTGTTTATGGTTTTATGTTAATCTGTAAACGTTTCAACGTGAAACGGGTTTTTGTTGTCTGTTTGTTTGTTTTTATGAGTAAACTTGAGGCCGATTGACACCAATTTTTTTATAGATTAAGCCAGCTAAGTGGAAGAGTAGAGGAGTAAACTGGACCACAATTGACCGATTTGGAGCGATCCCTCGGAAAATCGACGATCCTCGATATCTCGAGAACCGCCCAACGGGTTCTCCTGAAATTTTGCATGGCGTTGGGGGGAATGTTTTTCCATTTCGGTAATAAGAAAATCTTTCCGTAAGGTCGATTTTTTTTCAATTACGGCTGTCATACGGACTCTCGTTCGGCCCTCGGCAAAGGCCAAATTTTGGTCAATTTTTTGACCGTAGCGGGCAAATACGAAACGCCTGGGCCATACCGACCCCGGAATCGGTTTCGGGAGCCCAAAATACATGGGGAACCAAGGGTCAGAGCTCGGGCACAGAACATTAATTTTTTTTGTGGGTCTGCATAATTAATATTTAACAACATCTATCATTTTTAAAGTGATCGATGCAGTGGGTTTTTTCGAAAGAGAACTACCGCGACATTTATCGAGATTTTCCTCGCGATACTACTATCGGACAAAACGATAACTATGGAATATATTGATTTTAGAAATACCTTTTTCATTACGGGCCATTCCTACTGGTTACCACGACACATTATTGTCCTGGAATCCTGGGTAGTTCGCACTGAATGAGACTATGGAAACATTTCATCCTCAGTTAAAAGAAAGCAAGTTAAGTAAACTTGCACTGACCCAAAGTGCTCACTGATCATGAATGAAACTATGCGATGTAAACAAAGTCCAGGGGTCGTCAAGTTGGCCGAAGGTCTTCCAATCTGTGACGATCTTCGGCTGTATTCTTTTCTCGCTCCTCTTGGGGATTCTCTCCAGGGAGTGTGTGTGGAACAGGGGAGAGGGAGGGATGGGGGAGGGAGTACATTTCTTCCCGTTCGGGATTTCTCGTCAAATCGATCTTTTGGTAGGCTTCGGGGAGGGAAAGAGAGAGGGAGGGATGGTCGTGGGAGGAGTTATGGCCGGCGGGATTGAAGCGGCCCGCGGAACCGGTGGGTTGGTGACACGGTTCATAGGCGAGTGGCCCTGACCGCAGAGGAGGAGGCCGATAGCAGCAGCGTACCTCCCGCTTTGGGGCGGGACTGGAGGTGGAGGGATGCCGTTTCTCTTTCGCTTCCTCTCGCTCACCACCGAGGAGAGTTTTGGGTGGGGGAGGAAGCAGCAGGGAAGTAGGCACGGGGGGGGAAAAAATTACAACGCAAAACTTCAAGTCTACGAAATGGGGCGTGTGAGTCGGGATGGCGGAGGGATGGGAAAGAGAGAGAGAGAGAGTTGGAAAGGGATGTGGAGAGAGGGGAGGAGGAAAGAGAAGGCGTGGGGGATGTGAGTTTGCGAGAAATTACGAGAAAAAAAATAAAGCGAGTTCGAGAGAGGAAGCGCAGGACGTGGAACGCGTCGGGTCGGAAGGGATGTGCATGCGAGAGGGTCGAGGAAGAAAGGTGAACGAGGCGAGGGAGTGAGCAGGGTGAAAAAAAGAGAAAGAAAGAAAGGAGAGAAGGCGAGGTGGATGGGCGAGATGTAGATACGAAGGCAGTGGTCGCGTGAAGGAGCATAATTGTGACCCGCGAGCTCCCAAAAGAGTTCAAAGGGCTCCTGTCCGGTCGGTATGAAGCCGGGGATTTCACGGATGATGAGGCATATCGACGTCTGGCCGCTTATGAACATTCCCTTAGTGAACTAAGCGCCGCCCTCCATTACACTCTGCAAGGCTCTCCTCAGGCATATGATACTCTCTCATGGTTTTTAAAACAAATTGAGGAAAATCAGTACTTTCATTGCCACGCATCCGCTCTCATTTATGACACTTGCCAAAACACCACTCCACAAAATTCTTTTCGCGCTCGTGGAAATGATATTTTTTTTCATTCTCCTTCCAACTTCACAGAGAGGAGGAGTTGACATTTTCAGAATTATCTATTTTCAAGGCATTAATACTCGTTCTTAAAGTGCACAACGAACTGCTGATAGACATACAACAGAACACTTCAATATTAACTCTTTTCGGTATTTATTCAGTGTACATAATTACATTTTCCTTCCACCGTTTCTATAAATACCCTGTAAATACCCTGCGCGCCACCAAACAAGGTGTGTCGTTACTAATAACCCGATCATAACATTTTATCGGAAATATTCCATGCAACAAAAGTGGAATATAGAAGCCATAGAGGAAATTCTGTAATGGAGTTACCATCAATTGCGGATACACTTGTAAGAAATTTGCCTGATTGTACATATATTTACTTTACAAGAAATGTAACTCATGTATTCTTATTGTTGCCAATTATTTCGGCATGAATGCAGAATATTAAATTAATAAGCGTACACGGCGAAAAAATGTACGCCGATGCATCGACAATAAACATTGATTAGAAATAACATTAAATTTGCTGCAATAAAGTCGAAGTAATTGTTATATGAACTTACATGTATCAATCACTATGAACTCATAGAAAAGTTAGGCTAATCCAACCAATCGATTGCCAGTTCAGTGTGATTTATAAAACACCATGGTTCAATTTTCCTTTACGAGTCTATAGTTTAGAGCAAAGAGAATTCGAAAATGAATTCGTATCTCCAATTATTTATGATTTTTTTTCACGTTGCGTGACGTCCTATGAAAAAGGTAATCGCTGATTATTATTGAGGTTTTATACACGTCCCTTCAGAAAAATTATGTTGAGGAGAGTGTGAAACACAAGATATCTTCCTGTTGTTTAAAAGATGAACACGATGTCAATATAATAACTCTTTTAACATTACAGGCACGAAAAATTCACTTTACATGAATGCTCCGCCAGTCCCGAATAAATCAAGAAATCCACTCCTTTCTTAGATACAGTCATCGATTTTGGATAAACTTCCAAGCAGTGACTTGAAACACATTTATTTTCCATTATTCAGTGTCCCCTTTGTTTCCTTCACTAATCTCATCAAAAAAACCTTCCTTTTCCACCCACCTGCTATACCTGAGGAAAAACAAATACTCCGTTCCTCGCAATCAATCAACCCATATTTGTATTTCTATACAGGATTTAAAAATAACATTTTCGTATAAAAAAAGCCCAATTCGAGCGGGAAAGAAAACCAAACCCTCACTTCCATCATTGTTTCACTGACAATTGAGGCAGGAGTATAGAGTTGGGGGCGGAGGGGGACTGAGTTGAGCCCGAGACCAAAGCCTATTAACCCCGTAAGGAGTTAAGGCAATCGTTTCGTAGGAGATAGCTCGCCACGAGGAGAATGAAGGCCGAAGGAGGGGAGAGGATAGCGAGGCATCTCAAACGTGCAAAGATTACTCATCTCGGCCGTCGGACTTCTAAATAAATATATGACGCAGGCGCACACTTGCTCATATATACATATGTATAGACAAGGCAGGGAGGTAGAGGCAATGATATTAAAAATGAAATCCCTACGCCACCTGGCATGCGGTCTCTCCCTCTCCCTCCTCCGTCCGATCGCTCGTCCGTCTCATTCTCTCTCTCTCTCTCTCTGACCGTTCGTTTTGTCGATTCCTCCCTCTTAACTCCCCTGGAACGGGGGGGCTACGGATTCAATCTCGCTTCGAAAGTTATGCGCAAAGCAATCTCCTTAAACGTCTCCGAAGACCGTCGTCCCTCCATTGCTCTGCGGGACCACCCACGAAGGTCCCTCTCTCTCCCCACGATATCCTTTTTGTCCTCCCGAGCCCCTGGCGACCCGCCCGCGCATCCAAAGGTGAACACTAACCACCCTCCCCCCCACTTCGCCCATCCGCCGAAATTTTCGCTTTTCCCTCCGTTCTTTCAACATTCTTGGATTATCTCAATCCGACTCCAGCTGCTCGCATTCTCACCTCACGCCCGATCACATTTGCTCGAATTCCGATCCCTATTCCATCCCTACTCTCTCGAAATCGGCAAAGAATTACGCTGTGGACGAGCGCATTTTCCGCACCTTATGTCTCGAATGCCACTTTTTTTTCGAAGTAGTTCACTGGCGTAATGGCTCAGGGGCAAATTGTTTCTGTTGTTATTACTACGTCCGTTTTCCATGTAATAACAAAGTTTTCGAAAGAATTAAGTAGTTTTCTGCCTTCCTCTGCAAAGCATGATGGCTGTACCTGAATCGAGGAGTGGCTAATTTCAGGTTTTTCTTGCAAGACAATTGGCAAACTTCTGTTTTTCTATGACCAACAGGGGAATACAATCGTACACATTTTATTTTCTCCCACTTGGTGAGTAAAGTGACTCGGATCCTTTTGGGAAAAGCATGTTTTAAATCAATCATATATTTACCAGGTAAATATTTTATATGCATAAGTGTACATTTTATGACGATATATATATGTATGTATGTGTATATATATAGAAATATATATATATATATATATATATATATATATATATATATATATATATATATATATATATATATATATATATATGTGTGTGTGTGTGTGTGTGTGTGTGTGTGTGTGTATGAAAAAAAAATTTCTATATGTTACTAGGTGGGGAGTTACAAAATGTTTATTTGACAGTTGTGTCCATCCAAAAACCTACCTTAACCGGTAGATTACCTAATAATAATAAAAATATATATATGTACCAGCAGGCCGTACTACTGTTTCTTCTGAGGAAGACGGAGCTAAATTCCGTCGAAATTATTAAGAAATAACATGTGTTGTTTTACTGTTCTTATATTATTTTTTGCTGTCCAAGTTTAAATAATAAATAAATAAATATATATATATATATACACACAGACATAAATATATATATATATACATGTACACACATACATAAATAAATATATATATACACACACACACCTATGCCATTAAATAATTATTAGGAATTAAAATAATTGCAAACCATTAAATTATATCTAATAAAACGATCATTTGAAAAATACAAAGCTTATCTTTGAAAGATATGCGGAGAACATTTGAATAGCACAATGCTAATTTGTCTTCTTCTTCAAAGGTTTGACATTTTATGGATATGAAATTAAAACATCACACGGGTTGATAAAAACCAAAACGATCAAGGACAACCTGGCCTATACCCCTTATTATTAATCCCTTGGATCATCAAACTATGCCAAATCCACCGATTCAAACCTGGCGTTGTATATATGTACGGGTGAAACACACCTGAAGCATGTTGGAGCAGAAAAAATGATCCCTTTCTTGGAAATGCATGAACTCTTGAGCACATATGTAGTTCCGAGCGGCCACGAAGACTCCCCGCAAGGAAGCGGAAGGAATGATTGACAATTCGCCCCAGGAAGATCGGTAGTTTTTTCATTTCTTCAGCCCCATGAGACTTGGGCAGTATCCACTTCGTATTTCGAGATCTCACCTCCCCCCTAGTTCTAACATTTCTACCGACCCTTTCGCGCCCCTTCCGTCACTTGCTTTCAGACCAGGGGTGCCCGAACACGTGACCCGTATGCGACCCAACTACAAAATGTAAAACTAACATGACTAAATATTTTACTCTATGTGACTACTACCATTTACAAGATGTAATTTAAACCGATTAAGATGATAACGATGTAATTTAAACCAATGTACTAGTCGACCTGAGCACCATCCTGAATGCTAATTGCGAATTGTTATTATTGAACTTGCATCGAACCAGATGTCGGTGCGATGAGACTATCTTAGTGTCAAACAACCCATTAGTTTCATGAAGGATTCTTGGGTCTTCCACCGGGTCAGGGGCTCCATGCTGGTCAACGTTTCGATGCCCGACTCGTGAATCGTCTTCAGGGTTGAAACGTCGCCCAACATAGAACCCCTGACCCGGTGGAAGACCCGAGAATCCTTCATGAAGCAAATACACCAGGTAAGCACCAGATCTTACTTAACCCATTAGTTTTACTTTAACCTTGTTTTTTGTACTCTTTATTTTTTTCAGTAAAAATAATTTTCTTTTAATGATTAAGTTTAATTATTTGCACAAGTTGGGATGTACTTCTCCAGGTGAAAAAAAAGATATTTATTTGGTAGTTGTGTCCATCCAAAACCTACATTAGCCGGTAGATTACTCAAAATAAAAAAAAAACATATTTGTTGTTATCTCAAACGGATATTAATATTAAACATAATATGCATGTTAAGAAACCAATCACGATTTTCAATATTTTAGTCATGTAGTAGCGGATATCACGATATTTATCAACGGAATTTTTTTGCTAATCATCTAAAGATGGTGACTGAATTTTAAGTGTGGTCCAAGACGATTCTTCTTCGGCCAAAGTGGCCCAGATAGCCCATCAGGCTTCACGCCCCGGCTGCAAATTGTCCCGAGCCACAACCAACCCCTTCGCACGGATACTCGCCACCAGACCTCAGATCTCCTGCACGGAGCACTTCGACGACTTCCTTACGAACCCCTTGGACACCCATCTGACTCCCTCCCACCCGTAGTGCCCAAGCCCTCACTACCCGCCCGGCCCCAAACGCTGGACCATTACACACACACACACACACACACCGAGATATAACGCTGACGGGACATATCCTACTCCTCTCCGCAATATTGACATTTCTGGCAGAGGGATGGATATATCCCGGGTTCCACCGAGGCGTCATGAAATATTAATGTCTGGTTGTCCGCCCCCTCGGTCTCAACGGCGGAACGCGCCAGGGCCCTCCAATGGACTGCCTGATGGACAGACTCCCCTCACCCTCATCACCCCCACCCAACCCTCATCTTCCCCTCACCCATCCCTGACCGTTAAAAAAGTCTAAACAGACCCTTTAAGGCTTTGGCCGTCGAAGTGGACAACGCCGTGCCTGTAGTGCTCAAAAATGAAAGCCTTCAAAACCATCGTCGCTCGTTGTTATTCATGTTACCCAATCTCATATCCCGTTCCTACCCATCTATGACTTGAATCGGTAGGATGGATGGGTTCAAGGGCTCAAAACGGAATGCTAAGCGAGGCAATAAAATACAAGAGGCCCGCAGAATGAAGAAAAAAGTAAGTGTACGCGTGGGGCCAATGTTTAATGGCGACCAACTCAAACGGCATCCACACGACAAAGCTCATCCCATGGGTAGGTTGCACATTGAATGTTTCCGGGCGGTTACTAAGGGTCCACTTACTACTTGATGATATTTAACAAAAAAAATCTTAAGGTCGCAGTAAGATTCAAATATAAAATGGAGAGAAGGTTTCGTCCGTGATTTTTTTCTGGTGATATACCATCATGTGCCTGCGTCGTCACCAGGGGTGTTGGAAAACCTTTCATTTTAAGAAATTATGTTCTCACAAATGTTAACGTAAATGACAAAAAATCGCTACGGTGTAAAACTTTGCTTTTGCTACCATTAGGTCCTGCGCATAATGTTTAAATGAGGCTTGCTCTCGTGTTGATCGTTTTCGTAATTTTGTAATTTTTCTATTGAAACTTTTCTCCGATAGCTCCCGCAAATAATACCACTGACTTGGACTACCATATGTGGCATTATCGTCTGTTATTAAAATATCATGTAGACTAATTTGCACAGTTTCCCCCAATCGTTGTAATTCCATTTGGTAAAAGTAAAATTGAATTAAATCCCGCAAGAGGACTAAAATAAAAAAGCGATCATTGAGGCAGGGGAATTTTTCTCAATTGTATCACTCATCACTGCGGGGATAACAGGGAATTGCGAAACTAAATCACACGTTAAAACCCACCCAGCCTCTATTCAAAAGCAAACACAGAGTATATTCGACACACAAGTTTCAACACCAATGTATGATGAAAATGGCGAGTGTTGAGAGAAATACGTATCGAGGATCTTTTCAACGATGCCTTTTTAAAATCCCTATCCTTCCACTAACTTCTGCTACACTAACAACTAACTTCCATCAAAACTAGTTCCTAGAACCCTCAATTTGATTAACCAGACTAGCGTCCATCTGCTAAAGAGGGAAATCTTTTAACTTAATCATTCTTTGGAAAATAGGGGGGACACGGGTCGTAATTATTTTGGTAGAGTCAAGTTCTTTAAATTGAGAGGAAAGGGATGTACCCAAGCCATTAGATAATTAAATACCTAGTATAACACACATGCATTTCCCTTATTTTATCACTTTATACATAAAACTTCTAAAACTTTAAGTCAGCTAACTCCGCACTCAAAAATCTACGACACAAACTGAGATTCGAAAAATTAACAGTGCGCACACCCGTGATATTGCAGAGAAGAGACTAAAATAACAAAGAGCAGGAGTAAGGCAGGTAAAGGAGAGATATTTATGAAAAAAAGCCAGAAAGAAAAAAAAACGAAATGGAATAAAACGGAAAAATGATTCCAGTGAAACATAAGAGAAGTGTTAAAACCGAGCGGAAGTTAAAGAAGAAGTAGGAGGAATGAGCACGAAATAACTTCTGGCAAAAAAAAATATGCGAACGAAAGAACAGATATCACAGATAAACGGCTAAAATAATGAAGAAAGACTGCACACATCATGAATCAACTCCACAGGGAGACAGACAGAGAGAGAGAGATAGAGAGAAAGAGAGAGAGAGAGAGTGGCGGAGTTATTTGAGAAATGAATCAAGAGAATGGATGAGGGAAATCAAACCTCGAGGAAGTGGATGAGGAAGGGGAAAATGAAGAAGGAGCCCGCCCGATGGGGAGGGAGGTGAAAGGAGGCAAAAATCAAGAAGCGGCGGTAAAATGAAAGGATAGAAAAATAGAGAGATTGAAAGGAGAAGATAGGGGAGCGTGAGTAAAGGGATAAGGGATGCGAGGGGGGAGAGGGAAGGGCTTGGTGGGGGATTTTAGTGGGTTTCGGCACGCTGAATGTCGGGAAAGAGTTGAATTCTCGAAGGGGCGGATGAATTATATCGCGGATGGAATGAGGGAGGCAGGGGAACGAGGGAGTTATGAGAAGGCAGACGAATAAGGAAATAATTTTTAAGAAATTTTTAGGGGCGAGGGAGAGAATGAGTGAGTAGGGGGGTGAGGTGGTGGGCAAAGAAGAAAGAGAGCGATTTTTGCAAAGAACTTTAAAGAATTTTTATTACGTACGGTCTCTTATACAAACACAAAGTTAGCCTAATAAGGGATAATAATGGCGGTAAAACAAACCTTACTGATTAATATTTTTATTCTCCTCCTCAGTTCTCACAATAGAAGAGGGGGGTTCTTAATAATTTTTTTCAGGCGGAGAAGGGTAATTTATGATTATTATCGAAAAATAAGGAAATATTTCATCGTCCCCGAAACCAGAGACAGTTCCGAAAATTCCTTACACTAAATAAATGGGGAAAGAATTGCGTAAATAAACAGTTAAAAATTGTGAAGAAATATCATTACAAGGTAATGAAGCCAACCTTAGTAATATGTTATAACGACCTACCCCTAATATTGTTTCCACCTCATTAATAGTCCACTGACCACCTAAGTCAGTTTCCATTCGATCTATGTATAAGAATATGGCATGGCACAGACATAAATTGTGTATAATGTCGCTTATGCCCGTATCGAGCAATTAATCTGTACTTAATCTAAATACTTCACCGTAAAAATACGAATACTTTTCAACAAATGGAACGCACCGTTGTAATCATTCAAATAATTGGAATCTGATGAGTATGCATGATGAATACAAATGCATACCATAAAACTCTAATGATATTAAATGACAAAATCGTCAGTTTAAATTAAAAATACTATATATCATTTGTTCCGTAGTACCGTAAGAGCAAAGATGAAAACATTAGAAGAGAGGTAAGTATAGCATATTGTAAGGACATTCAAAATTACTCTTAAGCGAAATTCTGAGTTCAATCTAATGGATTAATATATATTGCAGAGGACGCATTTTAATCTGTTTGCTGTCAAAGATAAGTTTGAGAGGAAAATAAATAGAACATTTTATACAGATTCGCCATCTACTATAACAATTTCCATTCAAGGAAAGCGCCAGAAACTCAAGTTCAATATTTAAACTCTCGTTACAAGGGTTAAAAATGCCTTAAGCCATTCACTCCGAGTCCATTTTGGTTTGAAAAAGATTCTCTTCTAAAAATAAACCTTACTCTTGGAATTCCCATTAGGGTCGCACTAGGTACGATAGATGTGTACAGAGTGAAGATCCAACTGCATACTTTGAATCAGCTCATTGAATAAACCAAGTTTTTCCATGAGATCTTCCTGGAACCACGTGGAAAACAATATACTTTCTTTTTTTCAGGGAGGCTGAGGCTTTTCTATTTTGGACGAACGAGGTCTTTTATGAGAGCATTCCAATGTGTTAACACTGTATGAGTTTTAAAATATTTCCCCCTGTATTAACTAACATTACAATGCCCGACAATTATTAAAAATCAATACAAGTCAGATCTGGACCCATCGACTCCACAGGTATGTATTTATCCCTTCCTTGGCGTAGCATTTCTAGATAACCTCTAAGAGAGGTTACATTTTCATATTCGAACAAAAATAATTTTATCAACGTTCTCTTACAAAGAAAGTTCAAAGTCATTTTAAACTTATAAAGGTTTTTTAACAACTTAAATTAGTATGAATACCAAAACTATGCTAATATTTATCCTGAAGAGTATTGAAGCAAAAATTACTCCCCATTGGAAGGGCCGTTATTAAGCGCCACCTCTGGATCCACCCCAGGTTTTCGGATGGACATAACTGTCAAATAAATATTTTGTGACTCCTAGGAAAACCTACTCTACATCAGGTCCGTCTTCATCTCTGTGTACTTCCTTCCTTCCTTCATCCCGTCCATCATCGGATTGGCAAACGAGGAAAGGGCAGGAACAGGATAGGGATGATTCATCCCTATCCTGTTCCTGCCCTTTCCTCGTTTGCCAAACATCCTCCCCTCTATTACCTTCTTCAACATTCCACTACCGCTCAATACGCCTTTCATCCGTTTTTCCTGCCTCCATAGGATTTCTCTCAACAAACCCCTCTCCTCACCCATCATCTCCAGTACTTCCTCAATTGTTTTCCTTTCGGTCCATTTCACCTTCTCCATTCTTCTCCACACCCACATTTCAAAAGCCTCCAATCTACGTCTATCCTCCTGCTTCAGCGACCACGTTTCCGCGCCGTACATAGCTACGCTCCATATCAGAGTTTTTACGAGTCTTGTCTTAACATCTCTGCTCAACTCCCCCGTCATCGACTCCCTCCTCCTTGAGAAAGCCTCCTTGCCTAGCGCAATTCTTCTCCTTACGTCCCTACCGCTTTGACCGTATTGGTCCAAAACACTTCCGAGGTATGTAAACTGCTCTACCTGCTCTATTTTTTCCTCGCCTTTTTTAATATTTAGCTTAGCCTCATCCCATATCTATGTGAATCAATATTAATAAAACAAAGGTTATGCGATTTTCCAGAAAGAAAAAGGCTAAGCTAAACATTAAATATACTATGCAATGAGAGTAAATGATAGAATTGTATGTCCGAGATTTGGTATGATCGCTATGATTCTTTCTTATTTTTAATTTTACTGTTTCGGCATTTAATGAAATAAACATTTTTTTATAATTAATACAAAAAATGATGAAAACAAAGCGAGCTATACAAAAGAGAAATAAAAATTCGAAGGAAAAGGTGTCTCAAAAGGTGAGCAAAATTTTGACCAACTCTGGAAATAATGCTTTGATGTTTTAAACTGTCTCCCCACAGTGCAGCACTGTTTTTGCTTTTGGATATCAAGAGATGCTCCTCATCACTGACCTATTGATAAATAAAATGATTAGCCAATTACGTGCACCGAGATAAAACTGAATTTAAATGCCAATCCCGCCCAAACTAAACCTAATACCTGACCATTTGGCATTAGCGGCCGTAGACTCAAAAGAATATTCATGAACCCCAAGAACGAGATCACTAATTTCAACGTTATGCCCCAAAAGGCGAGACGTGCAAAGAAATCAAGGACACGAAACTCCCAAGACTCCTGGCCGCCAAAGGAAAATTCTTAATGTCAGAACCTACACAGCGAAGTCCTCGGGGACGCAAGTTTTCCAGCTGTCGGAGCTCCCGAGAGTGGGCAGCTCAAAAGACGATAGAGGTATATTTTCTTGATTCCTAGAATTACTTTTAAGATATCACTGATGGTGGTCCACAGAAATGGACGGATATGTTCCAGTAAAAAGAGGATGCCTCGGACTGAATATTTATCAACTGAGTGAGAGAGAGGACCTAAAAAAAAAACGGACAGCGAATCTTGCCCTATCCCATCCCAATTTGATATTTGTTCTTCGCACTGCCTTTCCCATAACTCCTTCATTCCGTTTTCACAAGCTTTCCAGTTTCACGCGATAAACTCCATAAGCCTGAGTTCATTTCCAATTCAGCCCCTTTTCCCGGAATTATATCCACCTTTCATTACAGCCGACGAAACTAGTACAAGAAAGTAGCCAATGAATAGCTCCAGGGATTGGAAAGTCAGGATGACATAAAAAAATATTTAAACGGAGTTTAAAATATCGATGGGGAAAATAAGAGAGATGAACTCATTAAAACACATGTTTAGAAAAAAAATATTCGAATCTACAATATGGATTCGAGAAATTGCCGGGGACCTCGACAATGCGTTCGTATTATGAAACATACTTTGTCTTTCCAAATGAAAAAATAGAAAACAACACCTTGGCGAAGGTAAAATTAGAATAATGCGTTGAAGAAAAACTCTGCAATCTGTTAAATTTGTTAACGAAATTGAGAAAGCAGCATTGGTTGGCATCTGATCCCTATTCATTAAGTGAATAGGCATTCGGTTTGGTTGCACGCGGATCAATCACTCACAACATAGGAGCATCGTATTGATATACTAAATCCATTCCATCTATCAGAAGTCATCATTGTCACATATAAGGTAACTTCTTTCTTTAACTACTGGCTGAATATGTTTGCCTAAATTTCCGCGTTTCTCAACATTCTTTTCCCCACACCACCTACACCTTTGATCAACCCGATCGCGCAAGGTGGCTGCAGAAAAATTCATTCTTCAGCTCTAAATTCCTATCCCCATATATATTCCCTTGAGATTGCGCAGAATGATAATAAGGAAGTAATGGGGGCTATTTTTCGGAAGCAGAGTGGTCTCAATTTTCCATCGTGATGAACAAAAAATTATACGTATTCATGTGTGTATATATATATACATATATATCTCTGCCATTCTCGAGGTTGGAATCGCGTATGCGAGAGGGGGCTCCAGTTGACGATTTCTGTCTCTCAATGCTCGTTCCCACAGCCGCCTCTCCCAATGTTGTCAATTCTCTTCGGGAATCAAACTATTTTCTTTTTCTTGGGGGGGGGGAGGAGTTTTCATCGGTTCATCCGCGATACGGGATCCCTCAAAAGAAGCGACTTCTCATTGTGCGGAGTGAAAGGAACCTTTTGCAAAAATTGGAACAGCGAAAAAAAAATCATTCATTCCGACGTCGCATAAATGGATTTTCCAGATTACAAGATTTTCGAGTTAACAGGATCTGGAAATGGTTGACGATTGATGATTTATATATTTCTGGGACATTTGGTAAAGCTTATATTGACATTACTTCAGAATCCGAGGGGAATTTATGATTCCGGCGCATTTTTGTCATTTCTTGGAAACGAAATTCGCCAAAAAAAGCTGAATTTTGTACGAGAAGAATCGGCAAAGCACAAAACGATATCTGTGTGCACGTACTTATGCACCAATTTACATTTGTATAGTTCGTGTGAGCTTATCTATTTGCGCGAAGACGCATATAGAAACATACCTATTTGACTATTATTCTCGAAACACACATATATAGAAAACATAACACTCACGTAATTGAGACTGGCAAGCAGAGACTTCGTAAATCTGGACTGATCTTACCTGAAATGAAAGAAAAATAATTATTCAGCACAGAGAAATTTATTTTGTGCAAATTACAGGTACATGAACATGTAATATTTGCGCTTATACATCGCTATTGATAAAAAGTGAACTCAGCAATCAATTAAAATATTGTTTAAAAGGATTGTTAACGAACAACATACATGAACTGCATATTATTATTAGGTAATCTACCGGTTAAGGTAGGTTTATGGATGGACAAAACTACCAAATAAATATTTTGTGACTCTAAATAAAACACAATCCAGCAGCCTAATCTACATCTCTGTCTACTTCCTTCCTCCCGTCCAACATCCCTATCCTGCTCCTGCCCTTTCCTCGTTTGCCTAACTTTCTCCCCTCTATTACAGTCTTCAACATCCCACTACCACTCAATACGCCTTTCATCCATTTTTCCTGTCTCCATAGGATTTCTCTCAACAAACTCCTCTCCTCACCCACCATCACCAATACTTCCTCATTTGTTTTACTTTCGGTCCATTTCACCTTCTCCATTCTTCTCCACACCCACACTGAACTGCACATATGCAACTGAATATAATTTATAACATTTTCTAATTTAAAAGGTTCCACTACATTAAACAAATTGTGATGTACCTAAAATTGACTGCATTGCAAATGTGATAAAAGAAATTCCAGTTCTTCCATGGTTTGGCATAGATGCATTTTCATTAATGAGGAAATTCAAACACGGACACTCAAAACAACTACAGAGGTATAAAATTTGAATTGGTTTTCATATTTTGATGGGAAATGGCCAACGATATAATTGCTTTTCTGAAGGGATATTACCCTATATATGATAATGCCAATGACCCACTGTACGCCTTTTAAGTGACAGTTTATAAACACATTCCTCGGACGGAAATATTTCATGGTTTAACAGAAATAACTTTCTATAAATAAAACAAGTAGGAATTTAATGCTTTAACTAGATTTTGCTGAACCGAAACTAAATCTTGATCTTGTAGGCATGGCTTAGTTATAATTACGGCCCTTATTGCTTCCTTAGCTAATCTCATTTCTTTCGAAAACCTATCTGAATCGGCGAAAATGACCGATTTCTGGCATGGTTTACGCCAACTAAAAGAATTGATTCAAATAATAGGTATGAATAACATTACATAAATGATAAAAGAGATTTTTAGATGACCAATGTAGGTAACTTCAATTTAAAAACATGACACAGGAGATTTTAAACAAAAAATGTTTTTGCTACCCAACGTGCGTACTCTAATGTAAACTAAATGCAAACATTCAAATAAAAAAAAGGAAAAATCCGTGGATTTTAAATGTTGGTTTTTAATTTGAAATATAACTACAGTTAACGTGAATACTTTGATCCTTTTACTTAAATTCTTGGTGATTATCGTGGAATTATTACAATCCCATAAATACAATTTGTACGAGGAGTATTCTTTAAAAATTAAAAAGACTATTAATACGCTCTAGTTGAGCACTTGACCAAATATTCACTGTATACAAGCAAATTAAATGTGTACTTACTCTGCGGCATATCTATTGATCATTATTTCCAAGTCATGACTACAAAACGAAAACAGGAAAGATAATGCTTTGGCCTTAATGAAAATTTAAAGTGTAGTTCTCATAAAGTTACAGTTGCAGTAATATTTGATATCGAAAGGCGCTATTCACCTAATCGACAGAAGATAAATTCTTATCTGCATATTTTTCCCAGTTATGTGGCTAACCTAGGTGCAAAAAAATATATAAATGATATTTGACGACACTACGCTAAATGCGACCATCGTGAGCCATTAGCACACATTTCAGTACAAAAAATTATATCAGAGACCACGAATACATACCAAATTATGTACGAAAATACACGAAATTTGGCAATGGGGGTTAACCGACGAACGTCTAGGACGAAGGGGTACGCCGCCGACCATGGCTAACTGTGCAATGATTAACACAAACAATGACATCAAAGCCGGGAAAAACTGAGAGACAAAGAGAGGAAGATCTTGAGGGAAATTTTAGGTCCAATCACAAACAATTGAGTACGAGGCGTATTCTTAAAGTAAGTACCGTTTGCTTATATTTAAATATTGGCGCTTCAGAACACAGTTTTGCTCCTGCAGCGCCATCTACTGATTCATTAAGAAGCTATAGCAGCATTTGTTTTGTTTCAGAAGTCGTTTGCTTGTCCGTGCATGCAAACAACAATGTCCGCGACAATCGTTGATCCCGCCAGCTGTGAAGTGCGTTCTGTCATACGATTCTTGTATGCAAAAGGATTGTTGGCTGCTGAAATTCATCGGGAATTATGCCTAGTTTATAAACCTACACTTATGAGTGAAGGAAAGGTTAGACAATGCTTCTGTGATTTTAAAAATGGACGAACAAATGTCCATGACGAAGAGCGAAGTGGTAGGCCCAGTATTCTGACCGATGAAATTGTTTCGCAAGTGGAACAAAAACTGCGATGTGATCGTCGATTGACAATTAATGGCCTGGCTGAATAATTTCCTCAACTTGGACGCACTACTGTCTGCAATATTGTTACGGAAAACCTCGGATACTACACATTGCGTGCAAGGTGGGTACCGAAAATGCTCACCGACCACCACAAAGAGCAAAGAATGTCCAGTGGACGAGAGTTTTTGGGTCGTTGGGAACTCTTTAAACCACCCACCGTACAGTCCTGACCTTATACCCAGCGACTACTTCCTCTTCTTGCACTTGAAACAGTGGTTCGATGGACAACGTTTCGAAACCGAAGAGGAACTCAAGAATGGCGTTGTCGATTGGTTCAACCCTCAGGCGGCGAGTTTCTATGCAGAGGGGTTAAAGAAGCTGGTGCAGCGGTACGAAAAATACTTAGAAGTGAACGGCGATTATGTAGATAAGTGAAGTAGGTTTGTAGCTAACTAAAAGTGCCAATAAAATGTGTTTCATATGAGTATAATTTTTCCTGTGACCAAACGGGCCTTACTTTATGAACACGCCTCGTATCCATTTCACCCGTACAGAAATTCTCAGTGCATTGGTGCGAAACATTGTATTTGAATTGCGTCAATGTTTGATTCTTATATCAATTAATAATTGCTTTCAGTATTTCAAGAGACATTATGAGGCAGCGTTTCTTCGACCGATCATAGAATACACAAGTCGATAAATATTCAAACGACAAGGAACAGTAAATTAAAAGCATTCTGACAAATAGAACGAGTGCATTGTACTTTTTTAATCACCTATACGAAACCCGGGTCAGAAATGATTTTTAAAATTTCATATGCAAATCGACCGGAAGTGAAAAAAAAAGAATTACAGTTAAAGCTACATTTATGATCCAATACGAATAATTTGGCAAGAAATGGAAGTGAAACGTTTACAGTAAGTAAGCAAACCTTCCAATGAAACCGTCTGATTGCATTAAATTTTATCGCTAGTGACATTCATAATTGGTTACGAGGAACGGAAAATTTTACGCCCTCGTATGCCTAGTACGGAAAGTTACATGAACGTATAATTTGGACAACAGAGAACCAGATGGAATGCACAAGTAATTAACGACACTATCTTAAAACTAAAAATCAATTAGAATGGGCATATTATTTTTTCAAAAAGGCAACAGTAACTCTTTCCCACAAAATTCGGCACCGTCTCCCATCGGCAAGGGAAGGAAAACTACCACGAGCTTTCACGAGTACATATTGCCCGATTGTACTTTTGCTCGATCTAACGACAGGAGAAACTCTCCCAAACGAAAGAGCACTTTTTTCCTACTCTCTATACCACTCAATTATCCGCCTTTATTTTAAAAAACGGTTGTCCTACGAGTTATGAGCGTTGACAGGTTTCCGTCGACGAAATTAATCCTTTCGGTAAGATACACTGTCTTCATTATAACCGGTTCTTGATACATTGTTATAATTGCTCGGATGTGAGGATGTTAAAACTTCTTCTCTTCGATTCTTTATGGGTATGTTACCAACTGGATGGTCACGGGTTGAAGTCCCATTGGGTGGCCTTTACACAACTCGGCTTTGAAATGCATGCGATCAAATTTTATGGACACTAGAACTTGATGAGAAACTGCATACCACTTGTGTGTGCGTGGCACACACAAGTAAATAAAAATAGAGAAACTCACACGTGGATTGAATTTTCCTTGACACAAACACCTTCTTTAGGGGGAGTGGGGGGGGAAGTAAGAGAGTCATATCCATCCTTCCACTGTGGACCGACTTGGGGTACGTTTTTTAATGGATCCTGGCAATACGCACCACTGTGCTCGCGACTTGAATTCCAATTGTTGAGCTCACGGTTCATACCGACTTGATCCTCTTGCCTAAAAGACCATACGATTATGGTTTCCGAAGCACACAAAACTACACACTATATTTTTGTGTGTTTAGGCAAACGAGGAAAGGGCAGGAACAGGATAGGGATTTTGGACGGAATGAAGGAAGGAGGGAAGTACACAGAGATGAAGAGAGACCTGATGTAGAGTAGGCTGTTGTATTGGGTTTTGTTTGGAGTTACAAAATATTTATTTATTTGATAGTTGTGTCCATCCAAAAACCTACCTTAACCGGTAGATTACCTAATAATATTAATTAGTATTTTCTCCACATCTTCACTCAAAGTGCCAGTCACTAACTCTAAATAAACTTAACTAAATAAAATTCTTCTTTTAATGCCCCCGACATCCTTCTCAACCACTCAGAAAACACTTCTGAAATAGGTGAGCTGTTTTACCCATTGTAGTTTATGTTCCACAACATTAATTTACCCATTTCTTGATACTCAATCTTCCTTTTCATACGATTAATTCACATTGCATACCCAACAAACCATCCCTCCATTTTACTATGAAATGAGTGTAACGCTGCGGCTGACTGGCTAAGTAACGATTGACCATCCGCAAATCTAACTGATTTGAAGAGTTTCCCAACCTACTTTCAATCTAGTCCTTAGCCCTTCCCATGCCTTGTTTATCGTTTCCTCCGTATGTGTGCTGAATAGAACAGTCGATAATGGACATTTTTGTGTCATTCCTCTGCCAAGAATTAGCAATTACATCTCCAATTCGCTCTACGCACCTGCGAAGTTTGATGCTTGAAGTTTTCGGCTGAGTCGTCTATTCTTCCAGTTTACTCCTTCACACGTATTCTGAAAAATGTTAATAATCGAAAGAATATCTTCCTGTACCTCGCGGAAAATTACATGAGGATAGAGGCCTAAGAATGTTGTGTTAAAACTGGGTGTTAGATATAATTAAGCATTTTCTCAGAGCAAACCTTTTCTTTTCGCAGTCCTTCCATCCTCCTAAAACGCATTCTTCTTTCCACTTCCTTCTCCAACCACTACATTCCAATCTCTCATCAACCTTGTTTTCTTTAATGGGGCATTCGTAATCATTTCGTACAATGGATCGTATACACAACATACTTCTTCCATCCTATGACTGCCAGGTGGCACGTAGGTACACCTGGATTACGACAAGGTTGTCCGGATCTGCTCTTATTTTATCATGGGCATATTTTATCATCCACATTCACAATCCTTCTCCTCAGTTTCCTATTCATTATTCTGGCTAATCAGAGGTTGACTGTCCGGCCCTCCGCTACAAAATACTCTATTTTCCCAATAACCTCCGCTATCTTTCCATCTCAAATTACACATACCTAATTAGTCTATATTTCCCTTCGCATTTTATCACTTGATATTTTCAGACTTCCGATTCCGCAGGATCGTCCTATCATTCCAAGTCCCTTTTTATAATGTGGCCGTTTCGGTCCTGTTTTTCTTCCCTGCTACTATCCGCTCGGTTGTGCAAGGATTTCTTCTGATGATGGCCGTGGATATCGAGCCACATACGCTGTCTCGCACGACACTCGAACCCGCGGGCTAATACCCCTGGCTCATAGGACTGGTTTCCATTCTATGTGCCATCATCGTGTCTTAGGATAGATAATTTAGATGGTTTCCCGTTGCCTTCCTCAATAGTGTTTTCAACGTGACATAATCACTGAAATGGCCGTCCTGCTGGGTTAGACTCATTTGTAGACATCACCCTGAGGAATATAATCCCAGTACTAAGCCCGACAGCGTATGAAATTCATACATCAGGGTAGGGGGGGTCAGTTCCTTCCCCTGTGCCGGTTATCGTTTCCCAGGAAGATCTGGTATTTTATAATTATATATGTATAATATATGCGAGTATATATATATATATATATATATATATATATATATATATATATATATAATTTAAACTGGTCACTCGTTGGTATGTTTTGTTGGAGTCACAAAATATTTATTTGATAATTATGTCCATCCAAAAACCTACCTTAACCGGTAGATTACCTTATAATAAAATATATATATATATATATATATAATTTTATTAGGTAATCTACCGGTTAAGGTAGGTTTTTGGATGGACACAACTATTAAATAAATATTTTTTAACCCCAAACAAAACCCACTCCAGCAACCTATTCTACATCAGGTCCCTCTTCATCTCCTTTTACTTCTTTCCTCCCTTCATTCCGTCCAACATCCCTATCCTGTTCCTGCCTTTTCCTCGTTGGCCCAACATCTTCCCCTCTATTACCTTCTTCAACATTCCACTACCGCTCAATACGCCTTTCATCCATTTTTACTGCCTCCATAGGATTTCTCTCAACAAACCCCTCTCCTCACCCACCATCACCAGTACTTCCAGTAATATATATACACACATAAATATACGATAAATATACATACACGTACGTATATGCCCAGTATATGTATATATCCAGCAAAACAGGCCAGAAAAAGATGAGGACAAACATTTTTGACGAGAAGTTCAGCAAAAAAATCCAAACTTGATGGAAGAACTGGACAACTAAATGTTCATTGAACGGAGGTACGCAGGTGCCACTGTATACAAATGAAACTCAAGTCTCCACGGCAATACCGTAAAGAGTGAAACAAACTTGGAGTGATCCTATCCGGCCGGTTCTCTTTTTGTCCTTGCGTTAAACGGGTTCTATCGTTGAATGTACTCCACCTGCCGCTGCTGAAGGTAAAAAGGGATTTTAAAAAAACATCACATTCTCTCAAAACTCGGCCACAATGCTAATGGCGGCTGTACCTTGAAGCTGACAGACATTTGATTTTTCCACTTGGCAGGTCACGAAATATTTCAGCTGTAAAGGAGGAATACAAATATTTTTTCGTGGCTAGCATACTCCTTACTACCTCTCAAAGATTCATTTCTGGAAAACACCTTATTCTTATAATGTTTGCTCTGGAATATGAGAAAGCAAATACTCCTACGTTTTTTTATCCACGTTGAGATGATTTCGTATATCACCTTTCATCAACCTCCATAAGCTTGCTACAATTGAAACGACAAGATAATAATAACGGTTTAGTTTTAAACATATGTCATTACCCACTTATAAAGCTCATTAAGATAAAAAAATAAAATGAGAATATTATCTTTAGGTAAGCACTAATATCGAGACAGACAAAAAAAAACCAAAAACTTTCGTCGTGAATAAAACGCTTTAACAAGGCAAACATTTACAAATCCGATGAATTACTAGAAATTATTTTTTTTAACACACTCAATAATTAAATTTCAACTTTATTTTTGGGAGATTAAATACACAAACAGAAACAATCCGACGGTGTTGGAAAACACACTACGCGTAACGCGCAAGGTGAGTTCGAGATGAAATTACCTAGAATATAAATGCACCTGTAGGCACGTTAAATTATAGGGTGGAGCGAGAGTCCTCACTCCATACATTGCGAAGCGCCGAATACAGTCCACATCCCATGAATAAAATATTTAACATATCCTGATTGGCACTTTATATGTTTTCCATATCGCTATGGTAACTTTACAGAAGTACAAAATCGACTGGCTCGAGAAACAGAAGCACTAACCGTACCAGCAGCGCGAATTAATTGGAACCGCCGCACGCAAAGCAGGAAAAAATATACAAGACAAATCACCAATTAAACGAATTCGTTCGACTTGATTCGCCAGAACAAAAAACATTCCTACGAAAAAGTAAAAAAGAGAAACCCTCGGATGATTCCGGGCGAATTAGTCGGAATGAACAAGGGAGAGATTCTTGCCAGCCTACCCTGTTTTGTCAAAGCGGATTCCAAAATAATATTTAAAAAACATACTCCGGTGGATGCTATCGCTTTGTTTCTTTCCAAAAGAAAAAAAAAGAGTCGAATTCTGAGGGACATGAGGTTGGACAGGACGCGAGGGAGGGGAGAACCAGAACCAGTAGATATCTACTCAAAAGGCTATAAATCAATCCGAATAGTAATTAGCGGGAAGAGTTATAATTGGCGCTGCGCTGTTTTCAGTTCGTGTC
The DNA here is from genome assembly GCA_037158775.1 of Hetaerina titia. Taxonomy (NCBI): domain Eukaryota; kingdom Metazoa; phylum Arthropoda; class Insecta; order Odonata; family Calopterygidae; genus Hetaerina; species Hetaerina titia. The sequence continues at coordinate 77,943,353 of CM073772.1, read as the reverse complement.
CCGCGGGGGTTTTGTTGAGGAGCGAATGGGGAAGGTTTTATCCTCCCTTTGCGGTCTCCGACGTAAGAGGTGGTTCTTTCGCGGGCGGAGGATGAGAAGACGGACGGAAGGATTGAAGAGCAGGGTTGAGGAGAGGAAGACGGGGCAGATTCATCGGCACGGTTTGGACATCCACATCCCCGGCTCCCGCGGCGTCAATCGCCGGTTAGGGCTTGACGGCGGTCGCTGGTGAGAGGAGGGGATGGGGCGGCGAACAATCGGAAGGAGTCGCGGAGGAGGAGGAAGAAGGTGGAACTGGGATCGGCGCGTGACGTGACTGCGGTATGCCAAGAGCGCGAGCGCCGATGTTCAACGACCGGCTTTGAGGAGGATGGAGAGGCAAGTGCGGCGGCAGCGGAGCCTAATTTTTCAATTAAAAACTTCACATAACCAATTATCCTCTACCGAATCGGTACTTTATTACTGTGGTAAAGCTTTTTACATCAACGGTGGTAATGAGCGTCAAATCACCTAGGCTTTGGTTAATGCTAATCGATGAAAACATTTGAATGGACCAAGGACCACAGACTCTTTTATGCAGAGCATACATTTTGATTTGTCGCCACGATATATAGTATAAGAGGATATGCTCAGACTTAGCGAAGTATTTCTCACCTTTGCTCGTCTAGAAATAGTCCGAAAAGTTAAAAACCGTGGGTGAATGGGAATGAGTTGAAATTACTCTTTTCTTTCCGTTTCTCAATATTCACAGTACATGTTTTCTTGACAGAAAAAAGTTCAATTTTGATCGAAAAAAAAAATGAAAAACATATTAAATTCGAACAAACTTCGATAAAAAACTAGGGTAATTTTTCTTCAAATATCAATGCAAAATGAAAATTAGAAGCTTTACAGAAATGGCAAATCGATAAACTCTGAATTGAACTTAAAGTGTACGAATTAGTAGAACAAAAAGAAATTACTTGTGCAACGTTGGACGAATTTCCATATGCCCAATGGTTGGAATACAGTTAAAATACTGTAAATGTGGTGAATAAAATTTGTTTCTCTCTCTATTGATTGTGAACACTTTACCTACTAGTCGGAGACCGGTATTATTTAAACAAAAAGGGCTTTTTTTGTAACCCTCTACTTTCCATTTACTTAACTGCTAAGACATTAACAAGAAAAGGCGATAAAGGTAAAAACTTATTACACACGAGAAATAAGTGCACACAATTTTATTTGCTTAAAGAAACGGAGACTAATACTCACAGCCTTTCCTATAAGAGAGCCTACCCTCAACGCATTTGAACTCGGAACGACCGCATCGGTATTCAATGGTGGCACTTTTTGCTCAATTTTTCCCGGCTGAATTCTCTCCCCCTACACCACCAATACGAAGGGACAAACATACACTCGCCAATTACGCTGAAAAGGCAAGAGGAATCGTGCAGCTTCCGGGATTTAGGGAAAAAAAACAATCATAGGCTCTTTCAACATCATATTACTCGCTAAAGAAGTCACGCAAACCTTATACAAGAAGAAGAAGTAATTTCAGAAATCTTTAAAAGAAATTTATGAGGGGAGGGAAAAAAAAACACTCATTGCTTTAATGCTGCTCCAAATACGCAACAAAGTAGCAACGGAGGAATTTCACTTTTTATATACTCTCTAGCCATGACGTTCACTTCTCGTATGTGACTCGGCTGCTAAATAAAATGAATGGATGCGAACTGTATTCCATTATGTTAACCGAAAATTACGACAATTACTTTCGCGAGAATCGACCGTGGCAGAAGACTTATCGCTTAAAAAAAAGCTCCTCGAAGACGTCACGGACGCATTTCAGGAGAGTCTCGCAATGGATTCTTTTTCAAATTTCACATTAGCACGATGGCGGCGGGGGAGGAGGAGGGAGAGCCGTAACGGATTCATCCGCGAGAAAAATATCGCATGGTAAAACCTGAAAAAGGCGGAATCGCGCTGTCCCACGTGATTCTTCCGGGATTCGCAAGGCTTTCCATCTCGGTCGTGTTGAAGAAATGTAATGGAGATCCTTGCAAAAATCATGAAAAATGAAACACGAAGAGCTTAACTTATTTTCTTAAAATGTTCGAACTTCAAAAAAAAAAACACTACTGGAAAAAAAGTGATAATTTGAAGGGATTCACGATCGCAATTGATGGTATCGCTAACCCCAAGTCAAGAACAAGCTAGAGGAAATAAACGTCTTGACACTTTATTCCCGCCATTACCGTATTCAAATTCGACTGACAATACAAGAGGCAAGCAAATGCTTTTAGAGCGATTCACGGGTTCCGTCTCTCAAGAGGTGCATGGCTGAGAGGAAGTCTTTCCGTACACACATCTTAAAAGGCCTAGAAATCCGCCTTTGGTAGATTTCCGGCTCAGACCGATTCCGCCTTAGACAGGTTTCAATGTATTTTCACGTTCACCCACACTCCGTGGCCACTCCTCTCCTTTCCATCCTTATTTCTGTCCCACTCCATCATTCCCTCCAATCCCTTAAACACCCAAACATCCTTCACAAGCTTCGTTTCTTCCAAGGAGAAGGTGACCATCACCTGAAACCACCCAATCGGTTCGAGCATTAAGCCTTTCCTCCCAATCTATTCCCATCTCGCATTCCGGAGGGATGGAGCCTCCTTCCCTCTCTCTCTCGATCTCATCCCACGGGACCGATACAGTCGGCGATTGCCTCAACTCTCCGGTCGCCTCCGTCCATATTAGAGATCTGGTCCATATATACATCTCCACTCAGCTCTCACGCCCTTCGCTTTTACTCCCGTCTTCTCTGATCGCTCCGCCCGTCCCAACCCTCCCTCCCCCCCCCAACCGCCCGAAACATGGCACCAAAGCTCTCAACCTTTTTTTTATGCAAGCATTCCGAGCGAGGAAGCTGATGAGGCATTTCTGGCCGTCTCCTCCTCTCTCTCTCGTTTCCCCTTCAGCATCACATTCTCCGCCTCTGCTACATGTTATACTCGCCTCCGCAACTCACAATCTCGCCTCTTACCTTTCCCGTAGCAGACTGCCTATTTCCTTTGACAACCGCGCGATGGCGTAAAAGGTCAACCTCAAAGAAAATGGACCCGGCCGGCGGCGGCGGGTGTCCGTCACGTGGGAGTCTTCGACGGGTGGGATAGCGATAGCCAGAAGTGTGTCTGTAAAATCCATACGTCCCAATTCCTATTTATTTTTTCCAGAGTCCCTCTCCGGACCTTGCACCATAATTTCAAAATTAAATACGCGATTCTGATAACATCTCTTTCAATGGTTTCTCCAATCTCCATCCAAATAATCATTTCTCCGTAAAATTATTAAGCAATATACCGGTTAAGGTAGATTTTTGGATGGACACAACTACCAAATAAATATTTTGTGACTCCTAACAATATACAATCCAGCAACCTACTCTACATCAGGTCCCTCTTCCATCTCAGTGTACTTCCTTTCTCCCTTCGTCCCGTCCAACATCCCTATCCTGTCTGTCCCTGCCCTTTCCTCGTTAGCCTAACATTCTCCCCTCCATTACGGTCTTCAAAATCCAACTGCCTTCATCCATTTTTCCTGCCTCCATAAGATTTCTCCCAACAAATCCCTCTCTTCGCCCACCATCCCAAGTACTTCCTCATTTGTTTTCCTTTCGGTCCATTTCTCCGTATACTTCCATCATAGTACCTTCCTGGAGGGTTGGTTCCCTTTGGTGAAAAGACAGTAACGATATTTGAAAATCGCGTAGTTTTCTTTTATCTCTAGCTCACCATGAACCTCATCAGAGAACAATCCTCGTCTGCTAATTTTCAAGGTATTAAGTCCCATTTGAGGAAAGGGCAGGAACAGGATAGGGATGTTGGACGGGATGAGTGGAGGAAGGAAGTACACAGAGATGAGGAGGAACCTGATGTAAAGTAGATTGCTGGATTGTATATTGTTAGGAGTCACAAAATATTTATTTGGTAGTTGCGTCCATCCATAAACCTACCTTAACCGGTAGATTACCTGAAATAATAATAAATCCCACTTAAAGCAGGGTCCCTGGCGACTATTCACTCACAAATATCTTGAGAGCTTCCTCTTCCTTTGGCGTTCATTACTATTACTTTCATGATTTATACACAACTTCCGCCATACTTTATGCGGTCTAGAATGCTTTGTCTCTTTCTTCCACAGCCACGCTAACCCAATAATATCTCTTCTATCATAGGGCTTTCAACATACAAACATACCTTTCAATATTCCCCCTCCCCGTATATAGGTATAAATATCTAATTAATAATGAATTTACCTGAGTGAATTAAATTGCTCTCTCAAGAAGAATACTTCCCGGATTCAACAAAAACACGACCGCAGTGGAAGTAAAAGGCTGTCAATTAGGGTTTAACTCGATTGATTAGTTTCCCAATGAGTTAATTCCTTTGTTTAATGGTTTAAATGACATTCGATTCATTATGGTCTGTATTTTGTTGCAATACCCACATAACAGCATGTACCGAATACACATTCTCACGCAGAGAACTGAGTGAAAAACTTGGAAAGTAACACGTTTCTGTACTAAAAAGTTGGATGGGGAAAAACAAGATACATAGGGACTGATATACCGATATATGCATATATCAATGGGAAAATAGAGAATGAATATATATATATATATATATATATATATATATATATATATATATATATATATATATGTCAAAGTGGTAGGGACGTAAGGAGAAGAATTGCGCTAGGCAAGGAGGCTTTCTCAAGGAGGAGGGAGTTGATGACGTGGACGTTGAGTAAGGATGTAAAGACAAGACTCGTAAAAACTCTGATATGGAGCGTAGCTCTGTACGGCGCGGAAACGTGGTCGCTGAAGCAGGAGGATAGACGTAGATTGGAGGCTTTTGAAATGTGGGTGTGGAGAAGAATGGAGAAGGTGAAATGGACCGAAAGGAAAACAAATGAGGAAGTACTAGAAATGGTGGAGGAGGAGAGGGGTTTGTTGAGAGAAATCCTATGGAGGCAGGAAAAATGGATGAAAGACGTATTGAGCAGTAGTGGAATGTTGAAGAGGGTAATAGAGGGGAGAATGTTGGGCAAGCGAGGTAAGGGTAGGAACAGGATAGGGATGTTGGACGGGATGAAGGGAGGAAAGAAGTACACCGAGATGAAGAGAGACCTGATATAGATTAGTTTGCTAGGTGGGGAGTCACAAAATGTTTATTTGATAGTTGTGTCTATCCAAAAACCTACCTTAACCGGTAGATTACCTAATATATATATATAACTTTATAGGGGAAAATTTTACCATTAAATGATAAAACAAACAGAGGAAGAATCATTGTCCCATTCCTTGGATTTCATGCCTGAAATAAAATAAAAATGAATCTATATGCAATAGCCCACTACGCTGCAACTCATACATAAATTATTTAGCAGAACTGTGAAAAATATTCTCAATCGGATAGATACTTCGCAAGATTTTCCTAGAAAACGCAGGCCATTCAATCCCTTTGACGCAAACTCCGATTTTATTTATTCGTACAGGTATGCATATAAGCAAATATTGCGTCACAAAAACTTCAACTGCGACACCAGAAACGTTGGAAAACACTTTGATAATGCATCGAAACAACGTGCAACGTCGAAAATTATTACTCTACGAGTTGCCATGATTAGAAACGCAATGACATAAAAAGGAGTAATCAAACGACACCGAAACTTCCAAATGTACTTGTTTGAAAACCCTTGCGTCAGTCGTCTCAGGTTCGGATCATTTCACAGAGTAGCTGAAAGAAAGATTATCGGGGTCATCCGCAAGCTTAAAAATGATTACTCAACTACCTCATGAACGCTCGAACAAAATGAAATTTAAATGGAGAATGTACGTAATAAAACTATCGTCCGACCTCACTTTTACGAGTGAATAAAATGAAGAAAAAAAACCCAACGGACACACATTCGCGGATGCGCACATAGAGCCTGGGATAACGCGGAAACCGTTCCAATAGCCATTTAAACGCCATAAAGAGCTCCCACATTAATGGGATAACCTTGCACTTATCGCTAACGACCGGGGTCTGAAAGTTTAATGGCAGAATCACCGCCGTGTGTTTGGATACGAAGGAAGAACGATGGAGAGGAAAGTTAAAGGCGTGAAGAGTTTAGGGGGTGGGGTCGGAATATAGGGGGAGGGCTGGAGGAAGGATGGAGGGATATTTATACGTGAAACTTGAGAAAGAGGACGAGCGTGGAAGGAAGATGGAGCGAGAGCGAAGCAATAAGAGCGAGCGGGGGGAAAAAAGAGAGGACAAAAGGTCTGAATCGGTTATGATGGGAGTGAGCGAGAAGGTGTGATAAAAGCAAGATGACGATGAGAGGAACGGAAGTGGGTCTAGGGAGGAGAGTGGAAGGAGGGTGTGGCACAAGAAATGCAGAAAGAAGCAAGGGGATGATTCTGTCGGTGGCGCAGATGGCAAGGACGGAGGAAGAAGAGAGGAAGGTAAGAGAATGTATACACTAAAACAGTAATGAGAAAGTCAATGCGATAAAACGCTAAACGAACAAGATATTTTAAATGGGTGAATTTCGAAGCTAATGTGAAGACGAAGGCGAAACAAACGAAGTAAAATATAGATTTTTGGAGTGCTCGAAAATTCAATAGATAAATCAGACCGAAATAAAAACGTACCCGACTTTGTACTGAGCACAATGGAAGGCAGATTATAAAAATAGACTTGCATGAAAAATGATAACATCAGTACGACGAGGTCAATCCTTAAGGTTCCAGCAACAGTCAAAAATAGACGGTGCACAACCACCATTGGACACTACAAGCATTTGTATATGTAATAAGTATTGTTTTTAATGTAACTCAACAATAATACGATATCAACAATAATAAAACATAAATAATACAATCACAACGATAATAATACAATAATACGGTAACAATAAAATCACAATAAAACAGTAATTATTCAATCACAATAATCACGGTTATAAGTATTTAACAGGACGTTACAACAATTCCCCTTCGATTAGGCGTGACAGTCATTCCAACTTGGAATTACGAGTTAATTTGCATACGAATAAATGGTAGAATTCCTCTCCGTGAGGCGTCAGTTAACACAAAACTTAACGCACAAGTGATTACTGGATTTGAAAGTGAGGATGAGGAAAAGATACGAAAGAAATCGAGAGCAGGATTAATCGAAATGAACGACACACACCTTAAGAAGTAAGCAAAAAACGATCGAAAAAAAGTGAGGATCTCTGGCGCCTACTTCTCCGTGAAAAAATTGGATAGTCAAATGATGGAGGACTTCATAAGAGGACGAATGAGGGTAATAAAATGGGATAAGGGAGAGTACCACGTTTTTATAGAAGATGGGAATAGCTGGGCAGTTTTCCACTGAAGGAAGTGACGGGCGTGCGAATATGTAGGAAACGAACGGGACGGGAAGTAGGTTGAAGATTTGCCAGAGAGGTCTGATAGGTATGAAGTGGAAGGTTATAAGAAGCCATGGAGGTGTGAATCATGAAGGACATGGGCAGAACAAGAAGGAAACGAGGGAGAAAATTTCATCGCCTTCGGATGATTTCAGATATTAAGAATCCCAAGAGAAAATTTAGCAGTAGGAGGAGGAAGAATTTGGGTTCATTTCACATTCCAGAATTAGTAAAAAAAAAACTTGAATCTTTTGAGAACAAAAATTCCTTGAAGTTTAAAAATTATATTTTCCTCAGAGCTGGCCTCCCAACTGCCCCAATTTCTCTAGCATGTGAACGGTCAAACTTTAAAAATACCCTACGTCTAAAAACCACCCTCCTTCTCAGATCTCCCCTAGATCCCATTTTTACAATCAGTCATGCACTCTCTACCGTTCCAAATTTCTAAACACAAATAGCTCGATTTCATTCTCTGATTCATCGTACGACAATTCCACTCCAAAGGACAAAGTTTACCTCCTACTGGGCAATCAGAGCTCTCCTTCCTTGGTGAAGGATCTGCTTTCCCTTCCATTTCCATTAAAAACCACATTGCATCCGAAAATCCGTAGGAAAACACGCCCTCATTCACATACTAATTTTTCCTGTGTCTTCGATACCCAATTTTTTTACATCTTCGAAATTTGCGGGTACCGCGAGAAAGATTTCAGAAAATAAAAATCACAAAAAACTTGTTTTTTTTTAATTATTTTTCCCAGCCAATTTTAACATTTGCCAAAAAGGAACGTCTCTCTATTCGAACTCCGCAATGTTTCCATGACGAAGGATCACTTATATATTCGCGTTGATAAAAACGTATGCGCACATAACATGGATTATGCTTGCATAATAATACATAAATATATGCATGCATGTACACATGAACACAAACAAATACTCACATTCAAGCACAGAAAGTAAACTTCATCATGTTTCATCATTTTCCAAACTGTTGCAATTTACATTTCTAACCTTTCGGCAATACATTAGATTTTCAATATATACAAAAATCTTCATTGAAGAAATAGAGCAGAGATCGGTTCCTAACGACGTATTATTTAAAATTTAAAATCTTATTTGATCGAGAAATAATAGTTTATGCTGGGGACACTATGGCCCAAGGGCTATAAATATCACCTTGACCACTTAGACCCGTTAGTGTCAATAAATTATTTATTATTGGGTAATCCACCGGTTAAGGTAGGTTTTTGGATGGACACAACTATCAAATTCATATTTTGTAACTCCAAACAAAACACAATCCAGCAACCTAATCTACATCAGGTCCCTCTTCATCTCTGTGTACTTCTTTCCTCCCTTCATCCCGTCCAACATCCCTATCATGTTCCTGCCCTTTCCTCGTTTGCCTAACATTCTCCCCTCTATTACCTTCTTCAGCATTCCACTGCCGCTCAATACGCCTTTCATCCATTTTTCCTGCCCCCATCAATGAATGATCCACCTCACGAAAAATCCTTTCCCCGATATTGTAAAGCGAATACTCAAAAGTGTTACAACAGTGCCGCCTGCCAACGGAAAGAATTAGTGCCACACGTGTCGACACTCTGGGGACCAAAAGAGACTCACAGCCCCGTTTGGAGAAGAGTACAGAATTCAAACCCAAGCGCGAAGTCAATAAGATACGCCCTGGATCAATACCCCCAGTCAATGCTTCCCACGAAACACCAGTCACTTCAATCGAGGCCTGCACCCAAACTGTTTCTTAGTCTGACACAAAGTAAAACGAGTGTTGTTCAAGGGATGCAGACATGTAAGTTACGAGAGTGAACAGGTGAATTGGAGTAAAAAGACGTAAAGGAATGAGGAAGGGCTCGAGGGAGGAGAGAACGTCCAGCAGTTCTACCGGAAGGTGGTCGTTATCGCGTCATACACAATCCGAAATCTCGAAGCAGGGGAACGTAATACAGGCAACTCGTTATAAACTCCAGCACAAAAAAAACACTAAAAACATTTCTCCGACTGCCTTGAGCCTTTATACATCGCTTGCAAGTACATGAATCGTTCCGAGGAAAACGAAAAAAAAACATGCAGTCAAGAGAGAGAGAGAATTCTTCGCCGGCCGGGAGGATTCCGACAGCGATTTTCCCCCTTCGTGATCGGCTCAATTAAAACCGAATAGCATTTAGAGAACACGGCGAAAATTTTCTTCCAGGCCGTATTTTTCACTCGCGGGCACGGTTAAAATGTTAGAAGTGGGAGTGGCATTTAGCACTCGGCAATTAAGTAAAGAGGAGGCGAAGGAAGAATGAAAGTAATAAAATTGACTCGGGGAACGCGGCGAGGGAGAGTTGCGGCGGCGGCGGCGAGGAGGAGCGCGGCGGAGGGAGGGTGGGCGTCTTCAAAAAGTCTTTCAAAGTGGTCAGCTCACGTCCGGTCATTTTCGTTGCGTGGGGAGCACACGCAAGCACCAAGGGGAGAGATGTGTGAAGGCAGGCGGTTAAGGAAAGGCCAACGTCCTCGCGAAAAGAAAAAAACATGTGATGCGAGAGTATTTCGCATCGGAGAATGGGTACGTGTATGACGAGAAAATACGCCGTCTTTGGGACCATATAAAAGCGTGTCTCATCCCAAGTTGGAATTCGGCAACGAGTTTTAATAACCTCTCATTTCAAAAATCAAGAAGCATTAAATTTTTTTTTACGCTTATATGATTACACTTGTACGCGCACTTTCACGCCTTCACACCGACAAGAAGCAAGAATTATAAGGGAGAAAGCACGATTTTCGTGGACCGAAAAAAATTCGAACTTGCCAAACGCAGACAGAATGTCATGTCAATTTTGACGGGAACTAGTTTACCATTACCAAATGCTCTTAATCAAAAACATATTTCTCATTTCGTCATGTATGGATAACATTAAAGGAAAATGTGTCGTAAATATTAAAGATAAGACACCGGTTATTTGCTGAAGAATAATGAATGCAGAAATTCATGGCCTTTGGATACGCAGAAATGGAAGGCCACGTCGATTCCAACCAGTACTCCTTTAGTAGAGATCCTCAAGGTGAACTCGAAAAATTCTTTCATGTTCTGCTAAAGAAACAAGATACGCATCCACTGAGGTATTGGTGAGTCACACTGCTTATGGTAAGCATACTATTCCAGGGAACGTTAATAACCTCTTAGATCTCAAATCGAGGGCAGACTCCTCAAATAAGTTCATATTTCAAACGCCAACACGCCGTGGCAAGGCTGAAGCGGCAGAATTGCCTTGGGAGCTCCCCTGTGCTTTGATGCCTCCACTATTTGCGCCAGCCACGAGAACTGCGCACCTTTTGCCCGAAAAATAAAACAACCCCGCGAGCGTCTCCTCCTTCGAAAAGGACGCCACCCTACAGGTTCGCGAGACACATCCGAGATGGTTATTCGCGAAAACCTCAAGTGGCGCGATGAAGAAACGGATGACGCAGCAAACGGATAGAAAAGAATCTCGAGGAGGCGAGGATGGTAGAAAACTGAGGGAAGTATTCCTGGGCCGGAGATATATCGCGTGTCTCATTAGGTGCAATGGTAACGTCAGCTCGACTCCGATTTCAATCGCTCGAAAGGGACAAAAAAAAGAAATATGGTGGGAGAGGACCGATAGAAAGGGTGGATAAACATGAAAGAAGATGTAGGCGACGCTGAATGGGAATGGGAGGGAAGGAAGAATGGAGGAGAGAGAGAGTGAGAGAGGTTGATGGGTCGGGAAGGAGATGAGGAAATATGAGCGCTGAAGGTTGTGTGGATGGAAAAGAATGTCTTTGATGGATCTCATCTGAAAGAAATAATAGCAGTAGGAATAGCGAAAGGGCCTGCCTGCTTTTGCAGAGACCCATTCCCGGATGGCTGACGGAGCCGAGGTATAAGATGGACGAAAAGAAGAAAGGTATCGCAATGAGAGCAGAATAAATGGAGATAATAAAGAGATAGAATAGGTTCTTGGAAAAAAAAGGCGGGCATGAGAGTAATTGATGAAAACTATGGGATAAATTGAGACGAAGAAGTGAATAGGCGCTTGAATTACTACCAGGAAAAGACGTCGGAAACAAGGCTAGGATTAGTAAATTCTTTCGGGGAAAGGTGATGAAAAAGGATTCCATGCCTCCAGGTAAAATGACGGAAAATTTCCGACTTTTAAGGTAGACATGGTTACATCTAATTGATTTAGGGGAATTCATAGTACCAGGTGTTTTGAACAGGACTAAGTGGGTCAAAGGGAAGTACCTTTCCACGTGATGATTTTATTGAATGGCCAACGCAAAATTTTCGTTTGCCATAGAAGAAAAGATAAACGTAGCTACGAGCTCGTACATAGGTAAATAAAGCTAGAAAAATTAAGATAAATATAGCTTATTTTATAGCACGTTTTTTTAAAGTAATCTACCGGTTAGGGTAGGTTTTTGGATGGACACAACTATCAAATAAACATTTTTGTAACTCCAAACAAAACCCAATCCAGCAACCTAATCTACATCAGGTCCCTCTTCATCTCTGTGTACTTCCTCCCTTCATCCCGTCCAATAACCCTATCCCGTTCTTGCCCTTTCCTCGCTTGCCCAACATTCTCCTCTCTATTACCTTCTTCAACATTCCACTACCGCTCAATACGCTTTTAATCCATTTTTCCTGCCTCCATAGGATTTCTCTCAACAAACCCCTCTCCTCACCCATCATCTCCAGTACTTCCTCAATTGTTTTCCTTTCGGTCCATTTCACCTTCTCCATTCTTCTCCACACCCACATTTCAAAAGCCTCCAATCTACGTCTATCCACCTGCTTCAGTGACCACGTTTCCGCACCGTACATAGCTACGCTCCATATCAGAGTTTTTACGAGTCTTGTCTTAACATCCCTACTCAACGTCCCCGTCATCAAGTCCCTCCTCCTTATAGCACGTTAGAAGAAGATACTTAGTACAGCTGAATACGAATTTACCATCGACCTTATTACGAGAAGAAACAAAAGTGAGCATATTTTACAATATTAAAGAAGAAAAATGAAATCGGATGGATAGAAAAAGTAACACTGCTGCCACTATATTCAGAGAGTTTTTTGACGATTACGTAGGCTTTCACTAATGCCATCTGCATCAGTCTAATAGCCATACGAACCCACTGAATACGCCAAAGTACGCTGATTCCTGTTCAGTCTCAACCATGGTTGTTGGTGCATGCACCGATCCTGAGAAACCTCATGGAGAACAATAAGTAAGCCATCTGCATCCATGCATGGTCTATAAAAATGTCGGAAATTAAAATAAATCAGCTATTCCTACCGGGAATCGGATTGAGTTTAACGCAATGGAATTTGGTGTAAAACTTGTACATATTTTCTGTCACGTTAGCTTGGATGTGGGAAATGAAATCGTGTGGGCCTGAGCTGGATAGGGAATGGTTTAATTTATAATTTTTAAAAGTTTAAAAAAACCATGCATACAAAAAAATGCAAGATGGAGCGTACGTACAAGCGTACTTGTAAGAAACGCACGGGTGTGCTAAGGTTGTTTTCAGTACTTCGGTTATACTTTCGTATTACCGCTCAATTTTGGCATATGGAACTACTTTTAAAATTTGTCCAAGCTTTCGCTCTACATCGATGCGACCGTTGCATACACGTGCATTTATTTGAGTTACATTTTAAGAACGGAGTCCGAAAAAAATGAATTGGAATATGGATACTTTTTTTTACACTTAAATAATGGACGCATACCGTGTCATTTTAACAAATGACTGTGGAAACATTTGATTTGTACACATTCTAGTGTACATATTGACAATGCTCATGGGGGCAGGGATAAAGAGAAATGACTTCCTCCTATATTTATACGCCACTAAACATGTCCGACACGCTCAATTGACCCCAAGGATTTTAGCTATTTTAATCAGGGGGGCAATGATAGGAACGTCAACGCGAGCAATATGTCCGTTGGGAAGGGAGAGGACGAGGTCAATTGAACGGGGGTACACTGGACGTGCACGACCGTGTATCATTCGCCTCACATTCGGGTGAACATTTTTTTTAGGTGAAGAACGTTGGAGACTGGAGCCACGGACGAACTGCCCGCTTGCATAAAACGGAAGGATGACTGGGAGAGAGAGCACCTGAACGGAAGACGAAGAAGGAAGAGGAGGAGAGAAAGATAGCAAAGGTATGAAAGAGGCGAACGGTCAGGCGAGGATGAGGATAAAAGAGAAGAAAGGAGATCCCCTTGGAGATGTGGGGGGGAAGATTTTCGGGAGGGAGGAGAGGAAATTGAGGAAGCGAGAGGGCGGGGGGGGGGGGAAGAGCAGGAGGAGGATGCGGAGAGATATATGGGGAGCGTGAGGGAGGTGAGCGAGAGAGAAGGAACGCGGTGGGGGGATGACGGGGAGGAATGGAGAGGGCGGGGTGGGTGCAGGGAGGGAGAGGAAAAAACGATAGTTCGAAGAGAAGAAGGTAAGTTAGATGAAGTGGGGCCTCGTGAGAGGGGAAGACATGAGAGGTGGCGGAGAGAAGAAAGGGAAACGAGAGAGGGAGACCGCTAGTGGGGAGTGGATAAAGGGGGAGGGGACGAGGGAGAGCCTGAGATGGAAGAGGAGGTGGAGTAGAGAGATGGTGGCTACGGAGAGGTTGAGGCTTCGAAGAGATGAAGGGAAGTGACTCCGGACGGAGTGGTGCGGGGCGGGGAAGAAGGCAGGCGAGGGAGAGCATGGTGGAGGGAGGGTGGAGGTTGAGGAGGAGGAGGGTGAGAAGGCGGTGCGGAGAGGAGGAGGCTGAGGGACGACGAGGAAAGAAAAAAAAAAGATGGAAGCATAAAGAGACCGAAAAATACTGAGGGCACTTGACGCAAACCAGACCTCGGGGCCTCGAAAAGCCTAAACCCGACGCCGAAGCTCTCACACACGCGTTCAAAGACTTACAGGGGCTTCCTGTTCCCATCCCACTCGCCCCTACCGAATGCCTTCTTCCCCCCAATCCTCCACTCTAGTCTTCCTCCCGACGGTGAGGGACCCTCTAAAAACTCCCGCCTCCTTCCTACCTCCCTCGCGGCAGAAATATTTTTACTCTCCCCATGTCTTCTCATTTCATCTTTTTCCCGCCAAATACTTTTCCCAAACAAATATTCCCTTAGCCCCTCCATCCAGAGTTTCCACTCTCCCCGCCCCCTCCTCTCCTCTCGTTCAATGGATCCACCAGATGTCTTCCCTCGTCAATTGTGTAATGAGTTATTTCACACCTTTCCTCAAGTGTTTTTCCTTTCGGCCCTTTTATTTAACGCGATGTTTTAATTACTTATTTACGCGTGACTTCTTGTGCTTAAGGAGGTGCACACCACTTAAGCATGCCATTTTCCTCGCGCTGACTTCCTAAATGAAAATATTGTCAAGTCAATATTCCCAACGACAAGAGGATTCGACAGGACACAAAGCCTCGCTAACTCTGCCTCTATCGACTTCCAAACGAGCTGTCTTCTATGGACCAACAGTGAGAATTTTACCTGGATACTTCTCGAGTGAGGAAATTCTGTTACGTCTGAGATTTGTGAATATATTTTTAATAAACCTTTCCGGCGGAAATTTCCCCGAGAAACGGCGCGAATAGCAAATTTCAAGAGACGGGAAAGAAATGATTCGGAATATTTCAGGAAAAAAACGTAGTTGAGAGCAGCATTCAGTGTAGGGTTTCGTTTGACCTTTCCGTCAAACGTTAGTCATGTATGCTGCTAATTTTTTCCCAAAGAGTTCACGAGCGCAGGCACTGCGAACTTCATCAACGGCAAAGACCACTACTGGGAAGATGGGCTAAAAGAAAAACGAGAGCCGTGTGTACGAAGACGACAGTCCCGGAATATCAGATTTGAATTCGGAAGAGCAGTAAGGGGCCAAAAAGTTACTGAACAGAAAAAAGTTACCGGAGAAATTATTCAACCACCCGGTGAGAAAGCTAAATAAATCCCGTTCGGCATAAGTAAGGGCAGCTACGAAAGTGAAAAGTTACGGGGGATCACGAGAAGGGTGTAATGTCTGCGATAGTGAGAAGAGCGATGGCTTGAGATATGTGAAGAGCACCGAACCTCGAGTCTGGGGTCACATTCATCCAAGATATACGAATTTCCACCCAATAAAAGAAGGGGAACTTCAAGAAGAGAGTAATGAAAGCTTCTCAAACACCCTTGGATGCAATGGATCAACTACTTCAAGGATATAACATGAAGACCACACGGCGCAAACTAAAATCCCAGTATGCGGAAGAGAAGCTAAGGCAGATGTCACGGTAAGAAGAGAGGAATTGTATCCTGTGGAATCTTTTACCTCAACCAAAAGCAGCATAACATGGTAGGGAAGACGCTCGAGATATACGTGTATTAACCTCGCAAAAGTTCAAGTTAAGAAATAGCACTGGGTGAGAAGATGACTAATATGCTCAAGGAAGATGGGGTTACGAAAACATTCATGATGAGGACGATAGCCAATGATTCAAAGACATAGAAAAGTAGACCAGAGGGGAATCGAAGCCCTGGAAACCTGCGGTAACGTGAAGAAATATTACTTTTACAGAATAATAGAAAAAGACAATGCAGAGCAATACTATTTGAAATAAATACCAAATGGGTCGGACATGCCTGGAGACGCAATGGTTTCGTTAGGGACATAAAGGAAGGGAAAATAGACGGAAAGGTTTCACGAGGAAGACCAATGAAGTTATTTTTCCCAAATAAAGAGGGACATAAAAGGGAAGAGGCATTGCGAACAATTTGAATCAACAATAGATAGGGAAGAATGTAAGACTTTTAAGTCAAGCAATCTTCAACTGCGGTGCTAATGAACGAATACGCAATATCGGCGATTACTCCATATAAAGCCACCGGCCCGAATGACTTAATCTTTTTTTTTTGTTTCCGCCCACTATTAATGCCCCGCCGTCATCATTTTTGATTCTGCCCCTAACCCTTAAAACGTCTTGTTTCATTCCCCCCCTTAAGTCCCTCGCGCATCTCCGCCCCATTCTCTAGCCTCCATCTGCCATCTATCTCCTTCCCCTCCAACGCCACCTTCTTTCCCACTCCTTCGCCTCACCCTCTCCACCACCATCCCGGGGGCACCGCTAACTCGTCAAAGTCGTCTTATCCTCTAAACTCCGCCCTACGAAAACGTCTTCTCATCAGTCACCCTCTCACGAGCTCTTTTGGTCCCGTCTGCCATTCCCTACACAGCCCCCCTCCCTCCCACCCGCCTCTATATTCCCACCGCCTCCCACCCACACCTCCCGAAACCTCCAACTCACCTTCCCACTCTTCTCCTTCAGCACAGACCCCCGTCAGCCCCCTAAAGCCCCCCCCCCGCCTCCCTGTTACGTCCCACTCATTCCTCCCTCCCTCTTCAACCTCATCTGCCTTAACTACCTCCCTCCCGCATGAACTTCCTCCTCCACCTCGCCTCCCGTTCCTCCACCCGTCCCGCCAAACTCACGGCACACACCGCCAGAGACCACTTACTCCCTTCCGCCCTTACATGGTGACAGGCTCTAAAGTCCTTCTCCAATTGCTGGATCAGTTTTTTTCCACCACTTCTCTCTCCGCGCTGCAGTCACCCGCCTCCTTCTAGGTCCTTTCGTAGTCCCTTTCTTCAACGCTCCGTGTTTTTTTCCCCCACGGTCCTTTCCCCTCGTCCCTTCGCGCCCGCCTTTCATCTCCCTCGTTCCCGCCCCTCTTCCTGGTACTCCCTCCCGAATTCGCGTGTTAATGATACCAGGCCCCCACATTTTTCGCGAACATCCTCTTTCCTTTCCCTTTGCTTCGGGACACACCGTCTCCGACGTACTATTTGCAACGTCCCCTCGCCTTTATCAATTTTCTCCTGCCAACTTCACGTTCTCTCTCTCCGATCCCATTTCAGGATCGGCTCAGCACAATTTTTTTATTGTTATATCTCGAAGTGGTAAAAAAAATTGAGACATATATGAAAATAATTCCAAATAAAGTATACCGATTTTTTTGGCGGGATATGATGAGAAGAAATTGAACAATTCTTATAATGTGCCACGTCATACGACATATGGATGAGACGATTCTTTCGCAGCGATGATTCTACGAATCTAAAGGACATTCATGTAAATTCACCGGATGGGTGCAAAAAAATCTGAGTCATTAGCTATTACTTTTAACTCACGAAGGGAAAGTCGTCGTATTTCAATACAAATCTCCAGCAGTTATCGCAAAATAGAGAAATGCCCGATGAGATTCAACAGATTATTTAAATTTACCTTTAGAAACGTCATTAAAATCATGCGAGCACCGACAATCTTCCTAAGCCAAAGTGTTGCCCATCAATTCATCACACATTAGGACACCCGAGACTTAAAAATCCCTATTTATAGAAAAAAATGTGCATTGTTTGGAATAAGATAGGCGAGCAGGGACTAAAGTACGCTTTCAAAAGCTGAAGAGGGGTGAAGGGAATTTGTTTATGCTGGTGTGTTCGCTGGCCGAGATAGAAAAAAAGAGCGTGGGTGAAAGTGGGGACAGAGAAAAGTGTTTTATCAGACCGGAACGAACGAAGACAAAATATGCGAGTGTCTGCGTGTATTCCTATGGCCCCTCGAAGTCATCAGTCAACGCTTGCGTCGACAATTTTTTTCCTGGAATATAATGTTGAATTCCCGCTCGCGAGCGGTGCTCACCGAACTGTGCCCCCGTGCCAGAAATTGAGTCAAAATTTGGTAAGAAAAAGTGCAGACCTATTTTCATTTCCCTTCTTAGCCTTCATATCCATGCTCAGTCAACGGGAGATCTATTAGGTGTCCGAAGTTTCATCCCGTGAAGGAAAGTCTTATCTCAGAAGTATCCGCGGCAATTACTTATGACACCATCCTGTAAATTATCGCGAAAATTATTTATGGATGGATCACCACCAACTTTAGTTCGGATGTGAGAACAAGACGCGCGCATACATTTAAAACCGAAAGGAATACCAGGAGGAACTAAAACCAAAAACATTGTCTGTAGTAGAAGAAGGATTGAGTTGCTCGCGATCCAATTAAAGTGAGGAAACAAATTTACGTGAATGGTTCTCAATTATTTAATTCATCAAAAAGAAAGAGTTATACCGTCTTCAATGTTAAACGAAAAAACAACCAAACGACATAAATGATATTCAGGATTTTAATAAACATATACTGTACATTATTCCATAACTTTAGCTCAATTATAGCAGTGGCGTGGAGGTTTTCAATTGACACGAATTAAAAACCGTCTCCATTCCGTTAGCTAATGGAGATTTCCCGTCTAACATTACGAAAAATGCACCCGTCGATTCAATCTCTTTGTGAGACGGGTACTTCCATCAACGAGAAAAAAAAACTTTTAAACAACACTCATATACATTGCAATAACGATATTCTTATTCATGACTAATCATGGCGCCTTTATGAATCTACATTATGTGCCCATATCTCCTGCAGAGACTTGAGTGATGAAAACTCGACACCAAATAGCGTTCCATAAGGATTTACGCGATAAATATTTCATCCTGTTGCCCACCTCCTTTCTCCTCTCCACATCAATGAGGATGACGGATTTATCACGATTCCATGACTGGACCTAGACTACCGATGGCTTTCTACAGAAACTAATATCCACATTTATTTAATTTTTTACTGATCTGTCACGTCCCTCCATCGAAGGCTACTATTTGTAAAAAAAATAAACATATTACGCTGTCGTTTCGGTCCCACAATCACTCACTAAAAGAAGCAATCCGTAACAGAGAACATTCTCCGTTTTTACATCACGTACAAGCTACTTCATCTAATTTTTATAAGAAAATCGACCCCCATTCATCTCGGAGAATATACCTCGGGTTATTTTTAGGTTTTTTTTCCTTGTCTCGATTGCACGAAGCCGGTACCGTACCAAGTGTATCGTATGTAGGCTCACACTCTTTATCCAATGAACGGAATTAACATTAAATTATGCGAGTGTTTCCCTCGTTTTACACCAAGTAATCTAATTTTGGTAAAGCCTAAACTACTTACCTCAAATCTATGATCCAACATTATGATAGGAGAAAACTTCAGCAAGCCATCTGAAATCGAATAGCATGCGTGCCCGAATTTCTAAAGGATGCGATGTAAACGACTTTTCCCTCGTGAAGCAAGTAAAAGAATACTTGGGAAGACACCATGCCGTGAACTGCTAAACTGTATCATTAGCGGTTCATCACAGAGAACGAGAACGTTTAATTAAAGAGGCAATTAAATCTGCGAATAAATCCGCTTACTTTGTTCTTCACACCTCTTAGTGACTCGTGTGAGGAATTACAATAAACAAGAGCCACCCTGGAGCAATGAATTCGCATTTACAACGACTTGATTTATTGAAATCACAACGGAAAGCCGAAAATCATGCCAAAGGATACAAGAGAATCTAAAAAAAATGTAACATTCGCAAATGGCTCTTGCGAGCCAAAAACCATCGTCCGAGCCTATTCCTGAACCACCCTCGATTCTTTACTGTTTGCCAATACCACTCTCCATCACATTTACTCAATCGCTTTTATCTCCCTCCATTTAATTCTGTCCCCGTGCGCCCTTATCTAACTAACCTCTCTATCCTCCCTGACTTAACACACTCTTTCCGTCTCCCTCCCATCCCTATTCTCTATCTCGACTTGCCTCCACCAGAGGCGTCGCTGTCTTAATGGGATGTGAAGGCGGATGGCTTCAAGGTGCCTTGAGGAAACGCAGCCAGGCCATTCGTTGATGGGCGAGGGAGTACATAGGGGCGGTTTGAGAGCAAAAGCGGAGAGGGAAAGGGCGTAAGGGGGGGAGGGGGTCGGAGGTGGACGGGGAAAGAGGTTGAGGACTAAAAAGCTCTCCCGACGCGTAAAAAAAAAACATCACCCAGCTGTTTTAACTGGGGGAGTAGACGAGATTAATCATCATCGCCTTTACTAAGAAAAATAAAAGAAGGGAGGGAAGCGTGACAAGTTGAGGAAAAAGGGACTTAAGCTTATTCGTTAATTTGATGAATCTCCGGATGGTAAGCGAAAATTAGGTGCAGGGAGACTTTTAAATGTTTCAGTTTTAAGATTGAATATTTTCACAGGAGAGAACGTGTCCTATTAATAGAAGCTAGAAACTAGAAATATCAGCGTTAGCAGCAATTGCTAAAGCTACACCCGATGTCTCAACAGACAGGACCAGATTTCAAAAACGAATATCTATACAATTTTAATTATCACACATACGCATTACTTTGAACTTCCTGGTTCAAAAGCGCTGCAGGAATAGCAAATTAACGTAAGAATTCACCAAGAAAATAACCGGGTACTGGCGGAAATAAAGAGTAAGTGAGAAACATCTAGAGGAATATAGGCCTTGGGAAGCTTATGAATAATGCATGCACCTTAGTATTAATTAAGGCCATTCCACAGATCACGAAATATTTAGATAAACTAGCATTACTTCTACTCCTATAGTCGGTTTTCCACGATGACAAAAATGGTCATTAATTGCTAAATCTCTCTCGATGATTCTAGCCCTCCCCGGCCGTCAGGATTTATCAGGGATCGCCCCAAACCCAATGCCAAAGGAATCCAAAGCATTCGGTAAATAGTCACAATGACATGTGGTCGTATTTATAGCAATACCTGCGAGTAAAATTAAAGGAGTTTTAATTGCCAAATAATTAGAGAAGATGAGACATCCGAGGAACTTACAAGGCAGCTGGGAATGATCAATGGGACGCGTCCGTGTACTAAATGAAGTGGGACAAAAATAAGCAAGAGGTGGTGGTGGAAGGGAACGGAAGAGAGAGCGAGGAAGGGGAGACAGAAAAAAAAACAGAGATTGTTCGTCGAGGAGCGGGGAAACGCGGAGGATGGAAAGAAGGGAGGTAAGAAGACGCGACGGAGAGGGAGAGAGGTGTGTGTGAGTGTGGGATGAGAGAAGTCGGGATGGGGCAGGAAGGATGACGGGAGTGGAGACCGCATAGGTCACCCCCGCCCTTCCCTTCCTCGCCTCCTTTTCCGGTCGCCTCAAGAAACACGCCCCGGTCCCTCCCCGCTTCCCCACGCACAACCCTCCCTCGCACCCCGCCCCCCCCAACGAGAGTGGCATGGGAAAGATTCGGCACTGGAGGCCGGAGAAAGATAGGGACGGGATTTGGAGTTTAGGGAGGGGTCGAGGTCGAAAGGGAAGGAATGCGAACGACTTAACGGCGGTGTGGGCGAATAATACTTCGGAGAGCAAAAAAAATTTTTCAAGGGTGGCTAAAAAATGGAGAGTGTCGGCGGGAGTGTGAGATATAGTGTATCGATCCCCACAAGGCGACGATTTGGATAAGAAGTCAATAACGTGGGAGACGTGTCAATTTGGAATCGACACTTCATCCTTTGCCGTTAAATTTCAGGCATGTCTATGAACATTGAATCATGCTGTAAGAGAACGCCTCCTCCCCTAACTGGAACAGAGAATCCATTACAAGCTGGCATAAATAAGTATGATAAAATCTTTCAAAAGATGCCACAAGGACTAAGTGAGCTAACCATCTGTCGAAAAAATGTAGGTATCATAAATCATTATTGGTACACAAAAATGTTTGCGCTTAAATGACGAACATTTTATAACATTTGGTGTTTCTTAAGTCTCAGATGCGAGTATTACTGTATTATAACCAGAAATCCCTATTGCGATGCCTGGCTAAATTTGCAAAAAGAATAAGGCGACGTTTTTCGCACATAAATATAGGCCTTAATTCTGTCAAAAAAAATCTTTGAAAATGTCCCAAAAGAGCATCGCCGTTCAGACATGCTAATTACTGATTCACGAACTCACTCACACGTGGGAAACCAACATAAACATCTCTAGGTTGAGGATATTTACGACTTTTAAATAGCAGGAATCGTTCATGTGTACGGAAATTCAATTTATCAAAATTATAAAAAAAGAATAATGTTGATTACTAAAACAAAAATGCAAATTATTGAAGAGTTTTTACACAATATGATTTGTGATTTCCTTCTCTTTTTCACCCCCAATTTCCAGGGAAATATTCCTCAAATCAATCGAAATCCCTAACAATAAACAATTTACTTGTTTTCGAAACATGGGCTATTAAATAGTTTCAAACGTAACTGAAGAAATGAGACCTAACTATGTGTGATATTTAACATCGGAAGTCAATGCTCTCCGGCAATATTTACTGATGTTCGAAGGAGCACAAAGTTAAGATTGACGAAAGACACATAAAGATTTATACAAGAGGTACACAGCACTTTGGACGCATACTTGGCACATTTATCATCTAATTAAAAGCCTTCACAACGATCACACTAAAACGACCAATCTCAAACCTCGGCAGGATTTCCATCTCGCATACTAACTACAGAATACGTCCACATTTACGACAGCGCATTTAATTGAACTCGGTGTAGGAAAACCTCGTGGACCAATGAGTCTGTGGGTGAAGTTACGACCAGAACATTCAACTGTCACTAAATAAGTCCGTTTAAGCAAATACATAAAGGGTGATATCATGAGGAAAGGGACACTGTCATTTACGAAAGAGAAACTTGAGAAAGGGCGCATGGGAATTTATGTGGGCAGGCCCAGGAGACCGAGAGGAAAGTGTCATGCTTGGTAAAAGGAGGGCAGCTACGACAAAGTGCTCTTCGGCGAGGGAAAGGGGGGGGGGGATTAGCACGGAAGGATGCACCTCTGGTCCGGTAACATTAGAGGCGACGCAGACTATGCGAGCCAACCATGGAACGCTTTTGAAGACCAAAGTGAGCTTGAGTTGTAATAGGTTGGTTGGAGCGGGACTCAACGCCGTCTCCTCCGCACCCCCGCCCCTTTCTCCACCTCCCGCCTGCCCCCTGCTTCAAATTTTCATCCCTTTGGGACGAAGAGGAGGTCGTCGTATTCCGGGGTGACAAATTTACGCGCTTTCGAGGAGAGCCAAGATGATTTTTATAACAGGATAAACATGCGTTGCTTCGGGTTTAACCAGATCATGGCTCAAGACGCCGACGGGGCGTACATTTGAATCCAGTTTCAAAGTTCTTCATAAAACAGATAGCGTGAATGCGCCGGATACTTCAGGAGTTTAAGGTTATCCATTTCATTAATCTCACATTCTTCCACTGACGGCATAGTTATTTTTCAATTGGTATGAAAATCATCCACATTTAACATGATTTCAGACGCATTCATAATGACCACTGCGAAAAAGGAGTAGTTTCCACGGGAAAGAAAAACGTACTCTACAATTGAATTGTTGACTGGAATTGACATTGGACGAAGTAACTTGACTGGAGTCTAAGTGAATACTAAAAGGATTGAATATGCACAGATTAGTCTAACCTGCACGACGGCTTGTAGAGCGAGGAAGAATAATGAAGGCTCCTCTGAAGCTAAACCATTGACGGCTACATAATAAAACACACAAGTTTGAGACAGATGATTCTCCAGAACTAATTAACGAATTACGACATCTCTGCAAACCCTTTTCATTCACAATTATAAATTCAAAGAGATTATGATTTTCGTTATCATTTGGAGCCTTCCAAGATCAAGCTGATAAAAAAACATAAAACATTGCATTAGAATCATAAAAGCTGTTAAAAAAAACAAATGACGAAAACAAGAATATATTAATTTTGAGGCTATTCCTCATGCAACCATCAAACGACCAAGGGAATCCCCTAAGTTTCCTTCCCGGGAAGGTAAATCATTGGTAACAATGTGAATAATGTATGAAATATGAACTATATCCTTCCGACGCGTCAGTAAATTTCGCGACGCAAGAAAACGGGAATGCGTATTCGACTTAACGAGAATTTCTCGATTCTAAAATGCCTAGCGAACGCCAAAAATTATAATTGGAAAGGAGGAAAAATAAAAATGCCGGGAAAGAGTTTAGATATTTATTTCGAGGTGGGGAGAGGAAGCCATCAAGCGACAGGGAGGGAAGGAAGTGGGAAGGGAATTGGTGGTG
This sequence comes from Hetaerina titia, assembly GCA_037158775.1. Taxonomy (NCBI): domain Eukaryota; kingdom Metazoa; phylum Arthropoda; class Insecta; order Odonata; family Calopterygidae; genus Hetaerina; species Hetaerina titia. The sequence goes on along the minus strand of CM073772.1, from coordinate 77,918,895 downwards.
TGTCTCTTAACACTGGCTGCCAAGTTGGTTGGGCTAACTCGGCTGCTTTGGTAACACAATCTCAAAGCAATGTTCGCCCCTAAATCCCCGGCCATGTGGCGTCTAAAGGGTAGATACAAGACTGGAAAACATTTCCGAGCTTTATTGCGGGTTTGGCACGCGTGACTTGGAAGAGCATTGAAGGAGGTGACCGCGTTCGTGAGTTATCTTTAGGTAATCATGAATCCCTCCACTACAACAGCACAAAGCTGAAAGTTTTAAATTTTATTTTTCAAACATTACGTCGCAATATGAGAAATCCGTTACAGTACACAAACTGGAGAAGGTACATAATGCATAACCCAATAATTTTGATATTGCTGCGTGAAAAATACGATAGATGATGAAGACTACACTATGAATCACAAGAAATATACCTAACTTGTGCGAACATAGCGCGAATCGACCCAATAAAATATGGAAATAGCAATCAGAGACTAAATACAAACGTGGTTGCTCTCGTGGGGAACTGCTTGGTAGATGTAAAGGCGTCGAAATCGGAAGTGAATATATTTTTAAGGACTTCATAGAGGAACTTTTAGGCAGTGGTAATAAAACAAGACGTTTATTAACGCATTAAAGGATGGGACGGACTGTACATTAAAAGCTATGCCGCAGACCAGAAATAGGAAAAGATAAGGGACTACGATTTGATGTGCGATGCTCGTGGATGTATCGGCTATGTTTATCTAGAAACCGTTTAAAAGCTCGTAAATATCCCTTGAAATGAGAATTAAAATCAACGAAGACTTGGAAAGGATTCCCACGTGAGCGACTGGATAAATATTTTGAGCGAGTAAAACCAGCTCGTCAAGCTATAAATGTCCATATCCAATATCAATTAAACTTCGCCGTCCTGCGTCCCCCCGCTGGCGGGGGACGCATAAAAGACGCCACGGAGGCGTGCAATAAAGAAGGAAGGAACGGGAAGCGGCGCTTAGCGAAGCTGGAAAAATAAAGAGATTACCGATGAAATACGCTTGCGCGAGGAGGTGAAACAAATCTTTTTGGGCGGGGGGGGAGGGGGGGTAAATTTCCATCGCGGAGGAATTGTCTCCATTGGAGGCGGCGATGGAGTCGCCCTCGGAGAAGCAAACGGGAACTGCAAATCCTGCGCAGAATAGATTTTGGTTTTAACGTCCTCGCAATTTTTCATCGCCCCTGTCTAGCGGGAACGGTGGGGGTGGGGGTGGGGGGGGGGGAGGGTACGCGGAAAGTATGGCTTCCACTTGGCAGTCACGAAGGAAGAGTCGCGAGGAGGGAGGGGACGGAAAACCCGAAAAAGAGTCGGCCAAATTGCCAAGGAGATCGCCAGGAAAAGAGCGGATTAATGACGATAATGGGGAGGTCGGATGAAGTCGTACTTGCAAGACAAACGAATGCTGCGAACCGTAGCCAAGCAAACTGGAAGGCTTGAAAAGAACTACCTCCGAATTAAAATCAATTTAAGCGAGTTCCTAACTGGCGCCGACTCGTTTAGCGGACGTTTAAACCTGAATATTCAAAGCGGAACCCTGGGCTACGGAAAGAGGGAAAGTTTCTTACACAACGGGAACTGATAATTTAAATCACCCTAGTGCGTGAATTATATACTCTAATTATGAATGATTTACGTTTAACGAATATATAGTCAGCATTAAATGCCGGAATTTTACTCAAGTCTACAAGCGACACGAATTTAAGTGAAATTTTTTTTAATTGACTAGAGTAGTAGTAGATCTATGACCCGGTACTCGATGACGAAGCTGAAAATAAATCGCCGGTCCTCCAAAACCAACGATCGATTTGATGTATAGCACACGAATTTTGCATGATGCGAATTGAAAACAGGTGATAAGACTTAGACACGGTTTAAGAAGGCGCAGCAAAGCTAATCTAAAAAGATAATATATTGACTCTTTAAGAGTTGAAAAATAAACTCCCGTTTGTTAGAACCTATACCAATGCTTAAAAATGTTAAACTTTCAATTTAGGGATAAAGAGCGTGATTCGGATATTCTGAGTGGTTTTCGCTCATAACGTCTTGGTCGCACTTGTCGTGGTGCGAGTACTAAGGAAATAAATTACACCAATAGCTTCTGAAATAGGATACAAAAAAAATATATTTCTCGGCGGTGAAAACTTTAGAACCGTGATTATGCCTAAATATAGTACATCATTTTAAGAGGGAAATGAAATTTTCTCTGTAAGAAAATATAGTATTTCAGATTCGAAAGTCAAAATACGAAAATCTTGTTGCCGTCCCATTTTATCTTGGTGGTAAAGTAAGCATTAGGTAAGCCTATCAAATTCTCAAATATTTATTTATATCATTTGAAACATGGGAAGGGAATTAAAAATATACATGAAATAAGGACGCAAGTTTATGATAGGAATAATGATGGTTTTCTCTAGACGAGGGATATTAGGGGCGATGAGACTATGGGGAAATAAATTTGAAAACCTTTTCTTAAATTTGAAAGAAATCATTTTTATATCCACTGCTATTAAACTCGACGACTTGCATCATTTCAAGAAATACCTTACCTTGCGGCTATCCACTAATATGGTGGTGATGGTTCATTTAGTTGATGTACGAACGATATCAAGTTAATACCGATATGGAGAGAATTAGGACTAAGTTGAAAGATGATGATGAGGTAATCCATTAAACATCGATAATGGAAAGTAAATCGGTAACGTAAGGCCCTTTCTCGCCATCGTACCAAGGGTCTGTGCAATCACCGGCTATGAAGTGACCTCTCCTTATTCGCTAGAAAATGAAAAAGGATTGCTCCTTCGCACTAAATGATGAACCAAATTTTTCTTCGCGACCTCACACATCTTTCGAACGTTTATGCTAAGATTTTAAACTCTCGTTCGGGGGAAAATGTCAAATAAATACAGCGGCTAATTCCCACTTTGAGGAACAAATTCTGCGTTTTTTGCTTGTGGCTTCGGGAGAATTATCTTCTCGTTTTTTTTTAGACCAGAAAGGAAATCGTGGGTAAGAAAAATAATCCAATGAATTAAGAAGAGTTAATTTTTAGGCTTAGCGGCAACAGGCGTACTGCTTGCCTCTTTGGCGACCCCCCGTCGCGACGACAGTCAACAAGGGCGAAAATGACACGCTTCTCTGCCACACCACTGCAGCTGCTGGTATCCCGGTCGACTATTTCTCTTTCGCTTCCCCCGCTGACGTGAGATATTGGGTTACACAATTTTCCATTTCGGCAAAATAGTAAATGATCTCGTGGAACAGAGATTTATTCATTTTTTTCGCCTACCATGAGAACTGACGTTTTTAAACCAAGCGATTTGCTGGAGAATCTTTGGATAGCTCACCAGAAGAGTCGAGTAATTTTTTTTAACTCCACCGCTGAAAAAATGAAAAAAAAAAAATTCGCACATCAAGAGCGAATTTCAAATATATTATCTCCCAAGATATGGAAAAAAATAAATCTGGATGGCGTCTAAAGCTTGATGAGAGGCATGACAGACAGGACTGTAGGAATAAAATTATTTCTTCGGGCATTCATAACAAACCTTATTAAACATTTAAATATAATTCTTGAACATGTGACGAATTCATCTGCATGAAGTTGAGGAGGCACTTCCGTATAAGATGATGGTGAGATATTACATTTCGTCTGTAAACTGCTAACAAAACACAAATGTGGATTGCTGATGTAATTACTTCCATTTACAAAAATACCGCCGTAAAAAAATACATCCTTCAATATATATGATGTAATTTCCAAAAAATTATTTTCGAAAATGTTCTCCGATTCTTCCGACGCAAGAAACATCGAGGCGGCTCTTCATTCACTGGTATTTGCCAGGAATGAAAGACAATACGTATTTTAAATATCCGTGAATAATTCCTATGTCAGCACGCCAACGACTTAATCACTCAAAACTTATTATACAAACAATTAATTCGGCCCGAAAATTTACCCACTAAACCTTTTCGCCAATTTCCGTCACCAAAGACGCAATTTTCTATTATTTGTTGTTCCTGACGCCAGTTTAATAATATGTCCTTCCAACCCCACGCCCTTGAACGCAACATTAGCCTCGATGGCTTCAAACAAAGCGCTTCAGCACACATGACTGACTCCCTGCTCCTCAATTACCCCTTGACCTATTCACGTCGTACTGCCTGGAAGGGGTGCACCCCACGGACCCTCAGAGTCGTAATTGAGGAAGACGTCCTCAAAGTACAAAGAATCACGGCCGCGGGGTTTGACGCGGGAGGAATGGCACTTCCATGACCCTTAACACTTGGAGCGCTATTGACCCCGCCAAGGGTCGCCAAGAGGAACGTAGAAACTATGAGATAGCAACCCTCCTCCTACTCCTACTTCCCTTACGCCTCGTCGTGCCTCCGCTCTTTCATAAGAACGGGGAAGTTGCGATTGGAATGGTCATCATCAAAGATAAAATGCTTTGATAATGGCCACCTGCAAACAACCACCTCATGGTATGCTCCTTCCTCGATAGCTGGGTCAAGTGTGGTGGGTTTACTTGACCTCTTATGGGAAGCGTCTGAAATAATTTTATTACTTCGTAATAAAACATCGTTAAAAATTATTAAGATAATTTTTAATGAGACTTGACGACTGAAGCGGCAGTTTCACCCAAACAGATTGAAATAAGTTTAACTTTTGTAGCACTCAAGGGTAACAAACGACTGCCATTACGTATATGTAAACCATAAACGATGATTTTGGCACAAGTCATTGTGTGCATCACTCGCGTAGTAAATAATGTAAAATATGATAAAAGAGGACAGTTTATCCGTCCAGTTGGAGTATTAAATATATATATATATATATATATATATATATATATATATATATATATATATATATAACTGCCATTTATGTCCTCCGTTCTTAATCTCCTTCATTCTCAGTAAAACATCCGCCAAAACAATTTGTTACTAGTGTTATGTGCCCACGTAAATGTCTAATGAAATAATTGGTTCAATTTTAAAATTACAGCTACATCGATTGGCACAAATTGTACGTAAAAGACGTTACGGTAGGGCAAAACATAAAGGGAAGTATCTGTTACACACAGACTTACAATTACATTTAAACACACCACATATATACATACTATACACCCATTCACTAGCAAACATTCATTACAACCCTATAAAAATCCGTTAAAAATTAGGATAGAATATTTAGGCAATGATAAATTTTATTTATTATTACATTTTATTAATATTTTTATTTAGACAATTTTCTAAATTATAATTATGAGCATACTAGTTGTAAAACAGTGATAAAAGTCTCTTTGAGTTTACCACAAACGTAATAAATAGCATTATTTGCCTATGAATTGATCGACTGCTATTTACTAGTAAACATTGATGATTAAATATTTCGTACCTCCACACATGTTGAAATTAAATATCAAGCCACGTGTCAAAAAAAAGTATGCCCCAAGCAACTAGCATTCAAAATGAAAATACTCAAAAATAAACACTCATTTCACATTTCGGCCGAGGGGAAGAGGTCCCGCGAGTGTTTCAGCGCGTTGTAGTAAAACACGCATATAAAACAACTTACATACACCCACGCCGCCAAGTCTCTGACTCTTCTTTTAGGCGGATAGAATTAGGCGAGTGGCTGAGGGGAGGGCAGGAGGAGAGAAGCTGGATCGGTCCACTAGTCCTCCTCCGCATCTTGTGCTCTGGCTTGGAGACTTATTCCCGGGGAGGAGACTCGCTAGCGAGGTTGGGTGGGAAGGTGGTCTGGCCAGGGAAAGGTCTGACGTTAGAGGCATATTAACGGAGTTTTGGAATCAATCTGCAAATTCTCTTCCATTCACACACTACTTTCTCCACAGCTCCCCAGTCTGCATGCAATCAGACACACTACTTAAGTTCCTATATCCCTTTCGTAGAGATAACACTTCTATAAATTAAATGTTCCTCAATATCAACTCTGTATCACTTGAGTTACAAGAAAACATTATTCCTCCTTCCTTCAAAATATTATACAATAAATACAACCCAATCTTCACTCATGTCCGATACCGATTTTTAGGTTTTCGTCCATGTTCAGTGTATTTATTCTCTCATAAGAAATTTAGACCTATCCAAAGTTGATTAAAGTGAAATTTTTCGTGCTATCTTACTTCATACATGCGTACTATATTGGAAAGTATCGTTTTTAAGAAATTTTCATGAATAAAGAAGTGATTCTTGATCCTATCATGATCTCTATGGATTTCAACGACTAAAAGAAAAGTCAAAAAATTCTCGCCATAATTTTTAAATAGTTTTAGAACACGTGCTTGGAATACCATTAACCGGAATAAAAAATGTCCACGGATGAAATCATAGTGATATCACCCAAAACTTTTCATGTTGAAGAAATGTCTTTGGAAGCATAGGTACCCTTTCACAGGGGCGTTATCAATCTTTATAACTACCCCGCGTTATTTATTCTGAAAAATAAAATGGGTTTTAACAATTGGCCATTTAGATAATGGCCACTTCAATGGTTCTTTTAAATGCTACAACATCCATTTTCATCCTATATATTCGTCAAAATAATCACCGCGGCGACCCAACTCTTCCACCTCTCCATTTCCCTTAATGTCTTCCCTTTCCTCTTCGCCGATGCTCCATCTTTTTACAACACAACTGACACTCTCCAAAACCCACCCACTTCCCCTCCCGCCTTTCCACCCCCTCCCCGCACCCTCCCCCCCGCTCTCCTCAAGGGGTCCACTTCTCCAGACTCACAACTCGGCTAAGTTTTCTTCGCCTCTCCCTGAAACCCTAACCCGCTCCTCCTCCGCAACGGCGCGCGCCTCTCGTCTCAAACCCCTCTCCCTCGGCCCACACTCGTCGCTCGGGATCGCACCACCACCGCTCCTTGGCCTGCGCCTTAAAAATCTCCGACAGCGGAGTGGGTCCCGTTCTACCCAGACGCCTCGCTGCGGCGCCAGAAAGTCAGGCGGAGCCCTGGTCCTTCACGCAAAAACACACACTCACACACGCGTCTCCCCGGCGACCGCCGCCAGCCGCTGACCCCCTCTTGTCTCTCCTCCTCCTCTCCTTCTCGACCTCTCTCTCCTCTCCCATCACTCCCTCACACCCTCGAAACATCCGCGTCTCCCTTACACTCTCGCTTCCGTCTTCACTATCCATCCCGACCCGACACTTCCCTCTCCCCATCCGTTCGGTTTAAAATTAAGAAGACGAGATTCCCGATGCCTTCACCCACCCACCCACTCACTCTCGGTCGAAGTTGCCCCCCTCCCCCCCGCCAAACCCCATGAGTTCCCGTCATGAGCTTCAAAACATGACGTCACGTGCCTAAATATTTCTTCTCGCATTGAACCTCTTCCATCCTTCGTGTAACAAAACTGGTCCTGGAGCGCGAATGCTGCCAGGCTTCTCGTCCCATTTTTCCCCCCTGAGGATTACGGCAATGTCCGAGGATATGGTAAAAGCAGCTGAAACAGAGTGAAAAACGTCATTATTCCCCGCGGATTGAGTTGGTTCGTAATTGACTACATTCTGCTCCAAGATCCGGAAAATATCGTCCTTCTAGCTGAAAATAGAATCGCCAGACACTGATCATTCACGATAATATGAAACCCATTTCCTTCGACTGAGTTGGAGAGAAAAAAATTGTCCGCACAGTGAAAATATTAATAAGTCTTGGACTATCATCTCAAGTTAAACTCACAGGACATCAAAGCTCCTTGACAGCCTCTATAATGTCTCAGAGAAATGAATCAAAAGCACAATAAGACATCGCAATGTTTTTTTTTTTGCAATTTCATGCACATTGTTCATCAACCGCGACTCTTCGGCTCCTCCCATAAAAGTTTCCTATTTATCTGCTTCATCATTTTATCCTCCAACTGATATTGTCAATCTCCCTATTTCTTCATATAATTATGTCTTATGTCTCCGGATAACCATTCTTTATACCACCATCATTCAAAGAAGATGGTAAATATTGAAAGCCCATAAGCGTATTTTACCTAACTCATTTAGAACGAATAACTCTTAGAACTAAAAGTACACCCAGAAATACATCCACCTTTTCCAAGGTTCAAGGGTCTCAACCAACCAAAACAAACCAAGTTTGAGATACATTTCATGATGCTCGATATTTCCTCTCGAATATCCGTGTTTGCTATTCCCAAAAAAACATTCCGTCTAAAAGTCTGCCCTGAAGCTTATATTTTAAGTTAAATGCCGTTATTATTCATGTTTTATATTAACAAATCATACTGAGGATGTTTGGAACCGCACGACCACACATATGTATAAGCCTAAAGAGGCTTAAACTCCCACAATTATCTTCCATTAACGATCAGCGTTAACGTTTAAATAAGCATTTAAATACCAACCGATGGTAACCAGTGAACCTACATCACATACAGTTTTTACTCGGTGCAACAGGTGCACACCGGAAACTTCCAGAGCCCTTAAAATACTCAAGAAGTCATTGAATGGCAGTGCGGAAAGAGGAACTACAAATGCTTAAGTTCAAAGAGTTATTGTTAAAAGAATCTGGAATAAGGATTATCTTATTCGCACATTAAAATTTAGGGCGTGATATATTATAATGCAGTGGAATGTTGAAGAAGGTAATAGAGGGGAGAATGTTGGGCAAGCGAGGAAATGGCAGGAACAGGATAGGGATGTTGGACGGGATGAAGGGAGGAAAGAAGTACGCAGAGATGAAGAGGGACCTGATATAGATTAGGTTGCTGGATAGGGTTTTGTATGGAGTTACAAAATGTTTATTTGATATTTGTGTCCATCCAAAAACCTACCTTAACCGGTAGATTACCTAATAATAATATTATGATGTATCAGTTTGATCGGAACTCTTAACGAGTATATTTGGCTACTCCTTGACTTTGTTTCAATGTTTTCTAGCCACTCAAAAAATGTTGAATGCCTCGTGAAGATCCTCTATTCATCTTTCATGGTTCATCGCTGATATATTTCCCCTCTTCACATTTCTTCCATCGGACATATCTCAGGATTTCACTTCTGCATCAAATCTTCTTCGTCCCTCCCGTGCTACCAAACCGTCATCATTATTATTAGGTAATCTACCGGTTAAGGTAGGTTTTTGGATGGACCCAACTATCAAATAAACATTTTGTGACTCCCCACCTAGCAAACTAATCTATATCAGGTCCCTCTTCATCTCTGTGTACTTCTTTCCTCCCTTCATCCCGTCCAACACCCCTATCCTGTTCCTACCCTTACCACGCTTGCCCAACATTCTCCCCTCTATTACCCTCTTCAACATTCCACTACCGCTCAATACGCCTTTCGTCCATTTTTCCTGCCTCCATAGGATTTCTCTCAACAAACCCCTCTCCTCACCCACCATTTCCAGTACTTCCTCATTTGTTTTCCTTTCGGTCCATTTCACCTTCTCCATTCTTCTCCACACCCACATTTCAAAAGCCTCCAATCTACGTCTATCCTCCTGCTTCAGCGACCACGTTTCCGCGCCGTACGCTCCATATCAGAGTTTTTACGAGTCTTCTCTTAACATCCCTACTCAACGTCCCCGTCATCAACTCCCTCCTCCTTGAGAAAGCCTCCTTGCCTAGCGCAATTCTTCTCCTTACGTCCCTACCACTTTGACCGTATTGGTCCAAAACACTTCCGAGATATGTAAACTGCTCTACCTGCTCTATTCTTTCCCCGCCTATTTTAATATTTAGCTTAGCCTTTTTCTTTCTGGAAAATCGCATAACCTTTGTTTTATTAATATTGATTCTCATCCCATATTTATCGCACTGAACCTCCAATTCACTCAACAATGCTTGCAACCCCTTGGCTGACTGAGCAACTAATGCTTGGTCATCAGCAAACCTAACCGATTTTACGAGTTCCCCTCCGACTTTCATTCCTACCTCCAGTTCTTCCCATGCCTCTTTAATCATTTCCTCTACATATACGTTGAACAGTACCGGTGACAATGGGCAACCCTGCCTTACACCTCTTCCTAACACTGCCCATCCAGACTCTCCGACCGTCATCATAGTAATATCAAAAGATTTAACATAGCAGGGTAGAACTAGCTAACCACTAAGGCCATTTTCTTTTCCTGTTCACCATTCGGTTCAATTAAATTCTGGTAATCGGAAAACTCCACAGTTAGGATTTCAGAGGCGTTCTCCCAAAGGTATCGCCCGGGATTTGAATTTGGGGCCCTGTGGTACACATCCTACGGTTCCCTATCCTCTAGGTTTACCTCCTAGATAAATGCGAAATCAAGATGAATGCCCATCGCACAGCACCCCACTAATCTATTCTTCCACCGACTCTTCCCATCGTTCTTCCATTCCTATTTCACTACCGCCGTCCATATCTGTCTCCCCCTCCCCCTTTACCTCCTCAATCTTTCCCTCTACCTGCATCCGACGTGTTTACAAGCGTCGGGGTTATTATTGTCTCGCTTCCAAAAGACCTTTCCAATTCGACCGTGTGCCCGATGACGCAGAATTAGGGTGGGCCCGATGTGCACCATTAAAATACCTCTCTCTCCGACCATTTTAATGCACACGCACTTGCTAAAGCACGTTCTTAGGCATTGATGTTTCCCAGTGCACTCATCTTCTTGCCAGCAGCTGAAAGCGTTTGTTAAAGCTATCTTTAAGACATTATTAGAGGAATTGCCGGGTTCCACCGCATTCCCTAAACCATACCACATACAGTCAGAAATGTTGCACGAGACGGAAATTAAAGCCACGAAACAGTGCCATATGCAAGAAATGCCAAGTTATCGTCGCTTAGTGTAGTAGACATTTCCACCAAGTTACGCCAGAAACTGTTTTATTTAAGAAAGGGATTTGTTTTTCCTGCATTTCCCCCCCCCTCATTCAAGTGTTTTTTTTTATTTTTGTTAGGTAATCTACCGGTTAAGGTAAGTTTTTGGATGGACGAAACTACCAAATAAATACTTTGTGACTCCTAACAAAACACAATCCAGCAACGTACTCTACATCAAGCCCCTCTTCATTTCTGAGTACTTTGCGTGTGCTTTTATTATGGTGTTGGAAATGTGATTCTCATTTAATAGATTACAATCGAGCCATTGATGAAATTTACATGAATAGCAAGTCCTTAAATATGCAAGTTCGCAGCGATTTAATCGTTATTAACCCAAAGAAGACAAAGTGTCCGAAATGAGGTTTCATCCCCGCCTACAGATCCAAGATAAGAATAGTTTCATCATCGACGTGTCCCGGCTTAATATTATCTTCTACGTACTGACAAGACTTAGAGAAACAAGCTGCTATTGTACGAACAAGCTATCGCGAGTCGTTTAGCACAATGGTAAAAAGACCAACGCCCATACATTTCTTAGGAGATGAATGAGATTAGATGTTTGTGAAATGGCATTCTCCTCCATAAGATGCCAGATCGTTCCCTATTCGATTCCCTCCCTCTCCATATCAACACCAATTCTAAACACGCGTCAACCTCTCAGTTGTTTTCCACCTCCCCTTCTACTCACTTTTTTATTTCTCTAAGTCTGTTGTACTCTGGTCTGACTCTCTTCGTATTTTTGTTTTTGAACCCACTTAACATTTTTGCCCTAATTAAGACATCGGTTTTTTTTTGCTTTTAACCTCTCTTTCTTTCACTTCGTTTCCTCATTTTTCTTTTTGCCTCTTTGATCCCTTCCAGTACATTTCACTCACTTTTACCTCCTTGCACACGACGACTCACATGATTTATCCACGTAATGGAAACTCCCAACTCACACTCACTCCTCACCCCCTCTCTCCGCATTCTACCCCCGGAACTAATCCCATCCTCGTCTTCTCTGCTAAGTCACGGAAAACTACGATTCACTTATTCACTCAACGTCAATCAAACGGGCATCCAAGTTAAATTTAAGATTGAAATTATGGATAAATTGGACTCGATTTCCTCTCGCAAAATCTGAGTAAAAAAAAAACGAAACGGCATAACAGTAAAATTTTCTCTGCAAATATTATCTCTGTTGCTCATTTCATAAAAATCCGTATTTTATCTAAATATATGACGTATCTTCTCCCTCTTCATATCCACACTATCTCACTTGTTCTTTGTCCATAGTCATTCTCCGTAGCAGCCCAGACGTCGTAGGACCCTCACTAAAACACATATCCCTCCCAACTCCCTCCTCCAACCCGTCCTCACGAGCCAACTCTTTCCACAGCGGTACATTACTCTCCTGACGTGCAACTCATTCTCTTCCCCACCGCCGCCGCTCCGTGTGTCCCTCCTGCCTCTGCACCGACCTCACCAACTCCGTCCGCCCTGCTTTCCTCTCCTCGCACTCCCCCCTTCCATATATCTTTCTCATTACTCCCACAACAGCGCGGGGAGAAGGGAGTGGGATTGCGAGGAAAGCGACCCGTATTGCTTCGCACACCGCCCCTTCCCTCCTCCCTTTCCCAGCCATTCAAGAGCCTCCCTTCCCCCATAAGGCTACGCGGAGTGACAAGTGTAATTACTTTTCCTGCCACGATCTCGTGGTCTTTCGAATATCGCCGAGCGCGCTACTACATTCGAGATGATTATTTAAGCTTAATGCCTCAAAAATGTCTACGAGAAACCTAATGAAAGCGGCAGAGCAGCGATATCCGTCCGGGGCTTATGTGCGCTAGAAATATCTTGTCCGGGGTGCTCGTGAAATTTGTTTAAAATGTCGGTTGAAGGAGATGAAATCATCTTCAAATGAGGATGAATCGAAATAAAGGGAGGATTTGGATCAGTCAACCTATAAAAGTTGAAAACAGACGAGAAACGTATTCGACCGTCGGAAACGTTCACATCATCGAGGACAAGCTTCGGTTTCCCTCACTGCCTCGAAATGAATATGATGTACTTGCATTTCGTATTATGCGATACATTCGAAAACTACTACAAATTGTACGTGAAACACATGAATTAAAACTTAACTGAAAACAAAACTTAGAGGGAAACGTTTCAAAACGTTCTTGCGAACTCCCAAAAAAAAACTTGAAAAGACATCGATTGACGATTTTTGAACTTCAAATTCCGCCCCCCCCCCCAAAGATCCAGTTGTAACATCTTCAAAAGAAGATCACATTGACTCAGCTTGAGCTGCCTGATTAAGTTGTCACGTCTGGATATAAAACTATGCACGTCAACATGAAACATGCATAGAAACATGTCGGAAAAATTGATAAACAGAATAGTCTCCCCGAAAATAAAAGATTATCGCATCTATTCAAATCGGTCGTCGCGAAATTGTCGTGGATGGCGGCCTCCTTTGCAGCAAGTGGAAATCGAATATCTACCAACGCTGCTTCTCATGTCCCCATAACTCATCATCGAACTTACTTCTTCACTGCTTACGTTGAACTTCCGTCGCCTTTTTTGTGCAGCTATGACTTCTCCTCATAAGTCATAGCTGCACAAGAGCTAAGGGCACAACTTCATCTGAAGTAGTATCCGGAATATTATGATTCACCGTGAAATAATTTAGAGAGAGATCAGCTTCGCTATTACGTGAGGGTTGAAGAAGTCAAGGAAATTATCGCAGTAGTGTGATGTTGCAGCATCCAATCTTAACACGAGAAAATGAAAGCTTTTAGAGGAAGGAGTTAGACATACTACCGCGCGCCAAGGAACTATTAGATCACTGTCTTAGCCCCGCTTGGCGTGACTGACACATATACCTTTTATGCGTTATCACCACCCTTTGATCACCTTGGCAAGCATGTGTCACATTTAAAGTGAGCACTAAATTGTTTGATGCTGGCATCCTTGAAATTAATTTGAATTAACATATTTAAACATTTTTTTTAGGTCATTGCAAAACTTCGGGTACTGCGCTGATTTCAATGGCCAGAGACCCACCACTAATTGCATCTATCACGCAAAGTTGTCTCCATTAAAGGGGTCCCCCTTCGCGGGGTATGACAGCATCGCAGTGCTTGAAACGTTGATTACGAACACAGTTCGCCCGTAAATCTCCTCCGCGATGTGAATGCTGAACTTTTTAGCCTTATTGCTTAAGGGACCTATGAATACTCGCGTAGACGCATTAGCAGTTTTTTTTCTTCTTCAAATGTACGACTCAATACGATGAGGGAAGTGATAAACTCATTGCAGCGCAACCGTTTTCTCGACTCCGAGACCCAAGACGTTCATAATCAATAAGGCGAAGCGTTTAAAAGGGCGGTCATAAATCTTATGGAAAGTGGGAGGGGGAGAGAGAGAAAGGTAAGAGGAGACAGCGAGGATAAAGGAGAAGAGGGAGGGAGAGAGAGAGAGAAGGAAGGGTGAAAAGAGGAGGAGGGTAGGGAACGAAAAAATAGAGGAGTCCTCCCAACTCTTTATTTCGTTTTTCAAAAAGTTTTGAATAACTGTTTGCGCCTTGGAGCCAATTTATCTCTCTCCTCATCCCGACCGCAGAGGTAGGTAATACTCCGTGCTCCCCATCGACCTCCATTTCCAGCCGGCATTTGACTCTCCCAAAAGCCCCCCCCCCCTTTTACCCTCCCCCACTGGCGCCTCATCCCCTACACCTCCCCTTTGAGCCCCCCCCTCTCTGCCCCCCTTTCCCCAAGACCAACCACTCTTCCCTCAACACGTCTCCTCACCTCGCACGAACGCAATCACAGGAGATGCCCCCCCCTCTACTCCACCACCTCTCTCCCCCCAACAATTCCCCATTCCCCGCGAACCCTTTTAGGATGCCTCATTCCACACCGTCCGCTAACTTCCCCTCCCCCCTTACACCCTGTCATCCCCCCCTCTCTTCGCTCCCGTCCACCTGTTCTCCCTCTTCCTTCATTCGACTCCACTCTCATTCGCCCTCGTCCCTACCCGCGCGACCCCTCCCCTCGCACACACACACACAAACACACAACACACACATGCACTCACACTTACACGTCCCTTCCCCCTCCGTCGTCTCCTGACATGCTCAAGCAGCCAACTCGGGAGGCGTGCGGAGTGGGCCTCAGCGGCCTCTCATCGCAAACAGAGGCGGCAGCAAATGGATTAGGTGGTGAGAAGAATGGGCCGACTATGAGCCCATTCCGCTCCTCTCCTTCCATCTCCCTCCCCGCTCTCACACACACAAACACCCTTTCTCCCTCCCCGCCACCTACCCCCCTTTAACCTCACCCACCCCCCCCCTCCGAAACCCCGCGCAATTTCCCACTCATTCCTCGCGCCACGGATTCACTCCCGACCCTCCCCCCTCGCACCCTCTCCCTCAAAATGGCGTGACTACAATATCCACCTTGATGTATGGACTGGAAAGGGAAGGGTGGTGGGACGGTGGTAACCGACCTCTTTTTGTATTTTATTTTAGGTATTTTATAATTTATCAAGGTCCCTTTAATCATATGTGTAGCCCGCACGGATAACCAACCCTGTCGCCATCCTAAAATGAAAATACAGATGTATGAAGAAAACCGGTGCTGTTAAACGAAAGGGCCGAAACTGAGAAAGGAGGATTTTGGATTGGATGGTTGGATGAGAGTAATTGCTTCGAAGCAAGTGTAAAAAAATCACCGTGTAAAAAAAAAGATAATGAAAAGTTCATGCTAAAGCCTGATGTAGATGTAAAGCGTCGCCATTTGGGTACAATCGCCGATGGTCACGAGTTACAGGCTCATTAAGCGCCTAAAGGCACACCATAGATACTAATTAAGAATCCCCGAGTCTGGATACTGGCAATTAACGCGTTAAGTTCGTCAATCTGATCCTATCACATCACTCGGAAACAACGACCGGCCACTTAGCAGGTAAACCGTATGGGGAAGCTATTTTTCAGGAGTCGGGAAGGTTCGTTTAACCATACGAATGAATGTCTTTTCACGTGGCGTAATACTCAGCATTCATGAAAATCGTATTTTCTTATTTGATTCATAATGTGTGCCTTGCCGTAGCGCGCATTGATTAAAAAGGAAAGTAAAATGTCAAACATTTATATCAACAATTAACCTTTAGAAAGGAAATTCGGCCCTGAAAAGCAGTTGTAAAATGCAGTCATTTTTTAATATTTATTTCTATGTAGAAGATACTTATAAATTTTAAAAGAAATTGAATGAATATAATAAAAATATTAGACTTCAATTTTTCTCTCGCTCTACGAAAAAGATAACCACCGGCCTGAATGAATGTTTACAGGGAAATAAACCCCTTCGATTGAATTAATTAACACAAAATTAACTCAAATCAAGATAAGTGAATTTTATAAGAAATTCGGTTGAGGATATTAAGAGACTATCATGGAATAATTCCGTCACTTTATTTACGAGCAACTTTCGAACACAATATTTTTACACATGCATAAAGTTAAATGTATAGTGCAAATAATATCGACGTGGAATGCGGAGCTGTATGGCGTACAGCAACTACAGTTAAAAACATAACATTTTCAACAGTCTAGCGTAAAATGATACAATAGCAAAGAGAAAAATAAAACTAAAATATATATATATATATATATATATATATATATATATTCAACCTAAAGATTCGTAGTTGCATAATATTTATTTTATTCCGGAGAAAATACACTCATACAAAAACTATATATTTTATGCAAATAAATTTTGCGACCTCGTAAAAACTCTGATATGGAGCGTAGCTATGTACGGCGCGGAAACGTGGTCACTGAAGCAGGAGGATAGACGTAGATTGGAGGCTTTTGAAATGTGGGTGTGGAGAAGAATGGAGAAGGTGAAATGGACCGAAAGGAAAACAAATGAGGAAGTATTAGAGATGGTGGGTGAGGAGAGAGGTTTGTTGAGAGAAATCCTATGGAGGCAAGAAAAATGGATGAAGGGCGTATTAAGCTGCAGGGGGATGTTGAAGACTGTAATAGAGGGGAGAATGTTAGGCAAACGACGAAGGGGCAGGAACAGGATAGGGATGTTTGACGGGATGAAGGGAGGAAGAAAGTACACAGCAATGAAGAGGGACCTGATGTAGAGTAGGTTGCTGGATTGTGTTTCGTTTGGAGTTACAAAATATTTATTTGATAGTTGTGTCCATCCAAAAACCTACCTTAACCGGTATATTACCTAATAATAATATTTTGCGACATGTGAAATTCGAGCAAAAGCAATTTATTAAGTGTCCCAAACTTCGGAACTCATTTTGCTAATTAAATTCAAGAAGAATCTCTTCCCGATTTTTGGGGCCCCAGATTCAGCCATGAAATTCACTCATCTATTCGGAATAATCTTAGTGAACGACCAAATCTCCGTACATATACTTCGCAATGCGTTAACTTACTCTTTCACGGGTTAAATGAAGCGAACGCTATATTAAAGCTTGCCGCCTAGACCCGCTTATGAATTTTTTGTTTCTTGATCCAACCTCGAAATGTTTGCCTCTTTATGAAATACATTTTCCCCATTTAACAACAAACGCAAAGGCTGCAGCAGTGCTCACCTGGATGGCATTCCCACATTTTTTTTACAAGCACACCCACCCACACGGACGAACGCCTAAATATACTCCCAGCTAATTATAAAAGCGTCCTAAAAGTTTTTAACAATCGCCCTTTTCCTGCCACTCGGAACAAAAGGAACCTAGGGACCCCGTATAAAACGCTATATAAATGTGTCTCGCTGAGACGACACAGAAAATAGACCGTGAATCAAAACGAAAGCTCTAGAGGGCGAGGGGGAGAAAGAGGGTTAGGGGGAAAGAGGGCTAAAAATCCTTTTGTAACTTCACAAAGGAGGTGGAGAGGGAGGAAGGGGGAGGGAGGGGAGTAAGAAGGGATGGGAGGGCGCAAAGAGACCTGAACCCCCTCCACCCCCCATTTCCCACCCTCCTTCATTCTCACCCCCCCCACACCACTTGCTCCTTCCTACGACGATTTTCAACCCTTTCTTTTCGGGCTGCCGTCCTTCGTTCTCCAGTCGCAAAACGTTCTTTTCACCCTAGACTCCACATCTCATTCCATCCCCACTACACAAACGGCGATGCTCTCGGTGTCGCATCCGAGTACTAAATGTACGGATTTCCCCCGTACATTTCCCTCTAACATTTCCCGTACTCCCCCCCCCCCAACAATCCCTCCTCCCGTCTGAAGACGGCACACTCCGCGAATTTATTTAACCCGACCTTACCAATATTTCCCGGAAATTTAAAACGTTTCGCAAAAAATCATTCATTCGATTCATTATTATGGCTTGTGTTCCAATTAAACTCCAATTGATACGACAACGACGGGGCGTTATCGTTTCGTCCCCTGGAACAAGAAATCGGCGCCGAAGGGGTGGGCAGCGTCCTTTAGGGAAATGTTATTCATCTCATTATGCCACACCCCGCACTCATTTCCTCCTTCCCTTCGATATTATCCCGTTCCCAATCTTTAAACTCCATCTCCGTGCCCATCCTCTCCAGTGGCGTCGCCCTCTCTCCCTCACACACACAGACTCGCACACAAACACACACTCCCTATGCTTTATCGCCTCCACTTTCATCTAAATCTACCCTCTACTCAACCCTCGCCTCAACCTCCACCCACATTTAAACTCTCTCCCGTTCCCGACTCCCAAGCACCCGTATATCCCTTCTTCCCTTCCCGCCCACCCCCTCCCTCATCCCCCACCATTAATGCGGCATGTGACGGCGATGAGAGAGGGTCGGAGACGGAGAAGGAGGGGAGAAAGGACAGAACAGAGAAAAAGAAGGAGAGACGGGTCGGGGGGGAGAGAGAGAGAGAGAGGAGAAGAAAGAGAGAGAGAGAGGTGTGGGGGGTGGGCGACTTCCAACTTGAGTTATGTGACGGAAAATCCGCGACTGTTCTCGCTAAGTGCGACGCAAAGGCGAGAATGGGGTGGGAGGGATGGAAGAAAGGTTTTGGGGGAGTGGGCAGGTTGGAGAGATAAAAGCCCAGGTGACAATGGGAGGGAGCGGAGGTTGGAGGGGGCGGCAGTGGAATGGGGGCGAGAGGACTTTATGGGCTTGTCTGTGAATATATATAAATAAATAAATAAATAAATAAATAAATAAATAAATAAATATATATATATATATATATATATATATATATATATACACATACATACATATTTTTATATACATATATATATTCACACACACAAACCCATAAAGTATCATCCTCAGTGTTTCAATGTTAGGTTTGGTTTATTTGCCTCTATTTAATGTCAATTCCCTCAGTAAATATTTTTATGTATACTCAGTATATAAATATGTATGTATGACCTGAGTGTATATATATATATATATATATATATATATATATATATATATATATATATATATATATATATATATATATATGCGGGTCGCGGTGGTCTAGCGGGCAGAGCGTTGGACTACTGACCGGAGGGTCCCGGGTTCGATTCCCGGGCAAGGCAGTTTGGGCACCTGCAGCTCCACCCAAGCTAGTTGATTTTTCGGGTACCAGATTTTCCTGGGAAACCATAACCGGCACAGGGAAAGGAACTGGCCCCCCTACCCTGATGTGTGAATATTCACACGCCGTCGGGCTTGGTACATGGGTGAGCTCTACCATCACCTACTAAACCGACCTTCGGGTTGATTACTGTGTTTATGGTTATATATATACTATATGACCTCTCTCTCCTCCTCGTATACCTGTATACTCATTCACATAGAAATAGATATAACGAAAGGGGGATAGGAACACACAAAAATGTAGAACACAGGAGAGGTGGGGAAGGCGGAATTAAGCAGATCACAAATATAAAAACATTTCCTTGACCAGGGCTTGAACACCGGATCTTTTCATTTGCCGGGCGGATTCTCTAACCAATTGAGCCATCGAGAAAACTTACTTTACACGGAAATCTGCGGCCTTAAATGTAGCCAAATGCCCCGATTCTTTGGCCAAGAGATGACGTCAGGGAGCTGTTTCACCCACCAAAGGAGAAATGCAAAAACACACAAGAGGAAAGATAGTGGGTAGGCAATCATATGATATAATCAAGGATAGGGACAGTGCGTTTCGTGGTACGCATAGCCAGAATAAAGAGATGAGCCACATTGGACAAATGCACATTCAAACACGAAATTTCGTATTTGAATGTTTATATGTGTGTGTGTGTATATATATATATATATATATATATATTCACATTGAAATAGAGATTATATATATATATATATATATATATATATATATTCATTCACATTGAAATAGAAATAAGGAAAATGGTAAAGGAACACATATAAAGGACGAACACAAAAGAGGTGGGGATGGCGGATGTGAGCAGATCACGAATGTAAAAATATTTATATGTGTTCCTTTACCATTTTCCTTATTTCTATTTCAATGTGAATGAATATTTATATTCGCCATATGGCGGTATTTCGTGTTTGAATGTATATATATATATATATATATATATATATATATATATATATATATATATATATATATATATATATATATATATATATATATGCACACTCGCACACATATGAAGAGTAGGATCCGTAGAATAGGCGACAAAAAAAGAGGTGGGAGGAGAGATAAAGGGCATAGGAAAAAAGGAGACAGATCGCAATGGGAATGAAGGGGAGTGGGAGGGAGGGAGGTCGGGCACGGAGAGGAGACTGAGGTGGAACGGGAGACGAGAGTGGATAGTTGAGGGGGCCGAGGGACGGGAGAGAGGGGGGAGGGGAAGATGTGGAGGGAGGTCACACAAAGAAACCCTCTTCTGATTTATGCGAAGCTTGAGATGGTCGCGAGAGAAAAGTGTGGCGTGTGTACATGTGTGTGTGTACGTGTGTCCGTGGAGCGGTAAGTGTTAAAGGGAAGAAGGGCCGAGGAATGGGAGGAGGACCGGAAGGGAGGGTAGCCTTCGGACCGAAGGGGAGAACGAAGGAGAAACTTCTGTTTGGTCTGTTATTGCCTAGTGTCTGGGTCGTTGGGGATGGACGGCACAAACGAGGGCGCGGATAAATAGTTGGGTCGGTCATTATTTTCGCAATTTCTCTCTTTCTCTCCCTTACTACGGTCGTCGGGAGGATTTCGGCATTTTGAAAAACGTCCTCGTTACGACTTGGAACGCGAATACGATTTGACGGGTGAATTTGTCATTTGGACCACAATGGAACCGGCCGAGATTACCCACGCGAGAAGGCCAAACGCAGGAGAGTCGAGAATTGAGGATGGGTACTCCAGAAAATCAAAAGGGGAAGGAGAACTAAATTATTTATATCCCATGTAAGAATCAAGAAGAGAGGAATGGGATTTGGGGCTCTTGTTTATGTAGCCGGGGAAGTCAAAGAAATTTCAAAAGAAATAATTATCAAGCCTGTTTTAACTTCTATATCACATTACTTCACCAAAAGAGACATTATAGGTTCGTACGGAAGGCATTAATTTTTTTATTAAGGTATTGTCACCGAAATGGTACTTAAAATTTATATCCAAAGCAGGAACTATAAGCAGCTCTTTTAGTGAAATAAATGTCCCATTATTGTACTTTAAAAAATGCAAAAAAAGCACCAAAAGGACTTGTGTAGGTTCGCATATACGATGCACCTGAATATAAAATCAAACACACGAAAACCTCCCATATGGCGAACAAATATTCATTCACTTTGAAATAGATAAAACAAAACGGGTTAGGAACACATATAAAAGACGATCACAGATGAGGTGGGTAAGGTGGAATCGAGCAGATTACAAGTGTAAAAATGTTTCCTTGGCCGGGACTTGAACACCGGATCGACTTGCCGGGCCAAAGCTCTAACCACTTGAGCTTTTGGTAAAACTTAATTTAGACTGAATTTTATATATATACATAGAACTAGTGAAATGAAACCGTAAAATTAGCATATGTTCGAAGACGAGGAGCTTGACTTGTAAAAATACATACCGAATAGATACTGAGAAAATGCGGGATAAGCGGAAAGTAGTACATGACTCCCTAGTCACTTATAAGCTTAAACTTTGCTTGCTGTGCGGGATTGGAAAATCAACGCAAATGTTATGAAAATTCCCTTATGTAAAAAATCTTCCAATGCTTAACTACTCTGAAAATAAGTTTGAATGCAGGAAAAGGGAGAGAAGATTCTTATTCGTACAACCTTATTCAAATTGTCTGTTTGATTTTACGTATTTGTCAAAAGCCCGTAGTAATGTTCTGTACCGCTTGGAGTCTTTTCTATATTCATTGTTTTATGCCACATATATACATATATGTAGAAAATAACCTGTATATATTCCTGTTTGAGCCATGCTTACATGTACGCCTACTGTTAATAAAGAAGCCTCTCATCTGCCGATCAAATCTAACGTCGTACTAAACACTTTCACAAAAAGTAGCGTGCACGAAAGAACGCATTGTAGCTTTTATTCCATCATAACTGCAATTGCACCGGGAATCTTCTTGAATAAATAAAGTGAAACTTTAAAAAATTAATTTATCAACATGTCATTGCAACATTTCATCTAGTCATGGGTACACTAATAGTTGTTTGAGAAATACTTCAAAAATTTTCCAAGATTTCCCTGAGGTCTCAAAAAATGTCGTAACTTCCAACGAAGTTCTACCAGATATTTTGATGCGCGAAAATATCTATACGATGACATGTCAGGATAACTTAAAGTGTAGTAACAAGGAAACTTCGATTACCATCTGCAAAACATCTTGCAAGGAATTTATGTGCGTTCGGTAGTTTTTGGAACACAACGCGTTCCATAAACCGCTTTAGCGAAAGCTAGATAAAAATAAGAAAACGTCAAAAGAAATTAAGGTATATTAAAGGAAATTCTTGCTCCACCGAATCTCAAAATTCATCAGCACTTAGTTGATAAGAGTAGACTTGGGACACTAATTTATACCGATGGGTAATAATGAGAAATAATACTCGAGAATACTCAATAAATATTCTTTTACAACATGTCAAAAGTATAAACGACATTACGCTACCCGTTTATTACACCAGTTACGTTTATGCAATAAAATATTGACCTGGGAAACGCTACAATTCCATGAAAGGAGGTACGCATCTCACTTAACACAAACTAAGAGATAAAACTTCCGCTTTCCTACATTAACTGAAAAAAATCAACACTGAATTTGTTTTCGCGAGAGACGACAGAAATTTGACAATTTGAGGTGTAAAATCGGAGCATTTGAAGTTAAAACAAGAAATGAAACCTTGTTTCTCGAGGAGTCGATGTGATATAATTTCAATGGACCATTTTATAAGAAAGGAGAATTCTTAAGACATGTCACCGACAAAAAATATTCCAGATTAACAATAACCACCCAACAACACTCTTCCTCTCTTTTGCCACATCCTTCCATGAAGCCAAGTGAAACGCATTTATGAAGGACGCGTGAATATTCCGAAACTTGCTTTCGGGTATTGATCTCGAGAGAAGGTGAAATTTGAGGAAAAGCAGGCAAGGGGATTGGGAAAGATTTCCTCTTCGGAGGCCCATTTCGAATATACTGGTGCCTGGTGTGGAATGGAATTTCTTATCTGTCTCCTCAAAGTTAACGTGAAAATCCGTCTGCCTCTCCAAGTACGAAGATATCGGTGGCAAGACATAACAAACAATAAAAAAGAATTTTTGCTTCGCGGGCGTTAAAATCTCCATTTTACGATTATCCCTCTCATTTTCTTTACTTTCACTTTCCACTGAGAGAATACTAATTGCGGCCCAAACATACAAGAAGCAGGCACGATGGCATATTTCATTCCCGTAACTAATCCGTTTTACAATTCGGAATTCACTGCAAATCGAGGTTTAGAAAACATACGTATTAAAAAAAATACGTATTAATAAAATTAACCCACGATGAAAAAAAATTATATGATGTGTACCAGTTTATATTGAAACGCAAAATGTCAATATATCGTTTCTAATTTCATTTTACACACAAAAACTCAAGTTACCACGCCATAGATTGAATTGATTCTAGCCACTTAACTCGTCAAGGCGAGAGAAAAAATTATCTACACAGTTTAACGACGCCA
This sequence comes from Hetaerina titia, assembly GCA_037158775.1. Classification (NCBI taxonomy): domain Eukaryota; kingdom Metazoa; phylum Arthropoda; class Insecta; order Odonata; family Calopterygidae; genus Hetaerina; species Hetaerina titia. Next base: position 77,894,879 of record CM073772.1, on the reverse strand, counting down.
AAAATTAATAATTGAAATAATACTACTGAGTATTATTTTGTATTAGTATTTGAGTACTACTTCTTCGGCCTGTCGTTAATCAATTTTACACAAATATATTTACCTGACATATTCCTCAATTAAATAAATTCCTACATATTAAATATAGTACACCACAAAATAAAAATAACTAAATCACCAAACATTTCCCTCATATACCAATGAATATATCCATTATAGTATTTATTATTGACCAACTATACTTTTCATAAACTTAAAACACTACTACAAAACTTATTGTCAATACTATTAAGGGTGAATCATTTGTTTACCCCTTAATGCTCATGGAAAATAATTTCCAATTTTTGCAACGGGTCCAAATCATTCAGAGTGAAAGCCAATAAAATTGTATTAAACCTGTACTCCTATATCCTTGTTAAGGCGGTAAATGAGGACTTGATCATGTCCCACACATTCTTCGAAACATACTATATAATACCTTTCTGTCAGTGAAACAACTCTCCATAGAATTAATCATAATTTCTTGTTATGTTCCAGACTTAACAGACCTGTATTATCAAATACCAATGAAGTTACGATAAAATTCATTCACGAGTATTATATGAGTTCATGAATGTGTCTGATGATGACGAAGAGGTATGTGCTGTAACCTGCGAGGGGCTAGGAACCTTAGTGAGCGTTATGTGCGGAGAAATGTTTTCCGCGTCTTTAACGGTTGGAGATAAAATTTATTTAGTGGACAACAAGACGCTCTCCCTTTAGTACGGCAAGAAGAGAAGAAAAAAATCTCACAGCCCTAAAGAATAGTTGAAAACTACAAAATGTACTCAACACAGTGTTTATCAACAAAATGGCCACTTTTATTACAAGCGGATTTTCCAATAATCTAGATGTGACGGAACAATAAACTACTTTCACGACAAAACAGAAAGCACGAACAGGACTTTATGTGTGTTATAAGCTCACTCTCTTTATGGGAGATATTGACCCAAGCAGGAAACATTCAAATCCTTTCGTTTTCCGCTCCGCCCTATCTCCCAGATGGATGAAGTAGTGCGGGGCGAAGGGGAGCGTGGACCCCAACAACCCTTAGAGCCATCGCGTGCAACAATTTGAAATCCCTCCGCGGTTCGAGAACCACGCCCAATTTGATTAATTTTGCTCACGCTTGGACGCAGCAATAACCTCCGTTGCAACGGTTCTAATACCCGAGGCTGCGGCACTTATGCCGCCGCCCCTTGCGCCCGTCGAACCCCACGGCGCACGCATGCAAGCAAGCACACACACACGTCTTCCGACCCCCATCGTGCATCCCGCTTCGCTCGCATCCCATTCCCGAGACCTCTCTCTCCCTCTCCCGCGAGACCCGCCAGCGGGGCCGGACGGCGCCGCACCCACCTCTTCACAACACCCCCCCCCACCCAGCCACCCGTCGGGAGTCGACCCCCATATGGGGAGGGTTTAAAAGGAAAGCACGCCGAACGAGGAAAATCACGAGACGTGTAAGTGGCCGCGGCGGACGTCGGTGACTTCACGCGCACATGAAAGGAGGATGCGCGATCACGCTCGTGAACCCCCCACCACCCCCTATTTCTCTGCGCCCGCAGTCTGGACCCGTGGGGCACCGCCGACCGATCTATGTGCGCCCCCAACCCCACTCCACTTTTCCCATCAAGCCGCTTGGTGTCACCCGTACCCCACTTAATGGTGCACCCTAACTCGCCTGCGCATCCGAATCGAAGCAGCCGACCCCGTTGCCTGGCGGCCAGTCGGCATTCCCCCGAACAGGGAGGTCGGAGCACCATCTGCGGGAACTGCATAGGGGTGGTCCTTAAATTACTTACAGCTTCTGGGAGAGAAGGGAAATGTGCCACCTCATTACGTTTCCTTAAGGGGGGTGGTGTGGGATTAAGGAGGAATCTTACGTACGTACGTTTATTACTGCATTACTTCAGCCATTGTTTATGAAGAAAGAATGAATTCTTTTTATTTTTGATCACCGTAGCATTGCGCATACTAGCATTAAAGATACAGTCAGTATATTCAAGTACTTATCAACCTATCAATATAATTTCGATATGTTTGTTTAGTTTAACAGTATGTATTCTGGTCCTACTAACAAAAATTATGTCTTTCAAAAAAGCGTAATTTAAAAACAAAACCTGTGAAAAAAGCCGTAGCCTAGGCGCCTTTTCCTTTTTGTGCCTCTGATACCAATAATAAAACCAATAATTCCTCTACACGGTGGAGATCGAAAAGAACCCAATTTGGTATCGCGAAATTTAATGACGGCACAATAGCAAATAAGCCGGACTGCTTTCATTCTTTCCTGAGTCGTTTGAAATAATGAGGATGAATGATATACCGTCCAAAAGATCATTCATATATCATCGCTCATTCACATATCTATTTTACTCTGAAAGAGTGATCGTCATCTATTGATAAAAATATCCGTTGAGCAGCAAATATTGTGGAGGAGCGCCGGACTCTTTAACACCTGAACCCATGTAGGTGGACCCCAAAGAGATAAACAATAACTTGGAACATCCTGAGTTAGTATCGGTGGGAGATGGGAGACATGAGGTCTAGTTGCGATCGCGATAACGGTATAATCATAGTCCTCTGGCCTTGTCTGAAACTTCAAAAATAAATATCGTCCCGGATGCTGTTCGGTAACGAAAACATTGGGAGATAGAGAGGGTCGGGTGGGCAGAGTTGTTACAAAGATTTAGGTGCGCTGCCGTTGCGGAGGTAGAGTGGGAAATGTAGGAGGGCAGGAGAAGAGGACATTGAGCAACGGTGACTAAACGGGCAGTGGGCGCGTGACGTGGTGGGCAGCGAGAGTGTGTCGCTGGAAATCCCGAAGTCCTTTTTGATCGGGTAAGCCGAGTATGGAACGACACAAGAGTTTCGGGTGTGTTTGGAGGGAGATGGAGGAAAGATGAGGAGAAGGGTAAAAACCACATTGGCCCAGACTCAAGGGCGGTGAGCGGCAAAAGACGGAACTCGACAAAGTTTTTACGGCAGGAAGGACGAAATGTTCTCAAAGCAGAGAGATGTGATAGGTACGATGATAGTTCAGGCAGAGAGAAAGTGGTGAAAGCCTCTCGTCCGAACGAGGCAAGGCGAAATGGATGAAAGGATAAGAAGACATGAGAATGCAGGAAGGAAATTCCACAGAGATGGAGAAACGAGGAAAAGCAGCAATAATGACTACTCTGAATTCTCGAGGCAAACGAAATCGATGAAAACAAAAATTAACGAAATAAATTTGGTGAAATCCTAATATACGTAAATTGGAGATATACTAGTGTGAGATTTTGGAAAATTGTCCTCGTGAGAGTGAGAGAAATGTTGACCTGTTAGACAAATACTTTAAATAAATACTTGCCGGGTCTACAAAATTTAAAAAAATATCCTCGATAGCGACGTACATAAATGGCGTATTCGGTGGACAGGAGCCCAATCTGAGCCGAGGTTCGATGTAAACCGCAATCCAGTGAATTTCCTCTTCCCTGTTTGTTACAGAAAAGTTCTTATTTCATAAATTGCTGGAGATTGATAAACAGCGCGACTTTTAAAAGAAACTGAAAGTCACCGGAAGAAAGGACCTTGGCGTACAAAATAACATTCTTCAAGAATATGTGTTTTGCTCAGTTACTTATTCATTTGACAGCTGGATACACCGTTAAATCAGATACGTAGGTCGAAAATAACTGTATTGCACTCTTTATACCGATATAACTGCGTAAAAAAATTTGGAATTTTTCAGATAACCTGATTTGACATAAAGTCAATGCCTTCCTGATTTCTCGACGGGCAGCATGCAAAATCTACCACTACTACCACTAGAAACCAGTTTGGGTCTAGGTTTTTGGTCAATATTTTTACGAACAAACATACGCAATGAATAGTTAAAACACTATTTGTTGTAGATACCATAATTGACGCACCATAGTTCAGGCAATTCAACAAATATTTATAAATTTTGAGATAAATTTCATGGAAATGTATTTTTTATTTTTTTTAAATCATGGGCTCGCTGCAATAAAATAACCACCATCTTCAACGATGAGACGACAAGAAACTGTATGAAATATTATTTCCAGGATGCGTCCGTAGGACAGACAGTGCATGGGAAAATGTTTCTCCACTCGGTCACGAGTCTATCTCAAATTAAATAATCAACTCAAATAACTAGGAAACTTTTTTGATCATCGATCAAGGTACGTCCAGTCTTCTCCTTTGTGTCGCTTGGCCCCAAATGTGCTGCACGTCCCTTTCGAACACGAGAACTGAGCCGAGTCGAATACGGAAAAGTTGTCCACCAAGGGAGAAAACGGTTTCCCTACTTGTATTCGACGGATTTAAAAACTCCAAACATCCGACAAGACCTTTCTCCTCGTCACTGAGAATTAGAATCGAGGCAAAAGGTAAGGAAAAGTTAGGATATGCGACGGGAAGGGGGAGTCGAAGGCAGGGATGGAGGACGGGGGGGGAAGGGGGAAAATCTGAGAGAGAGAGAGCAGTCGAAGCGTGAGCGATGCACATTGTGTGATCAAGTTAACAATCGGGGGATGCCACCGGAATTCCTAGAAGGCCTTCGGTTACCCGATGACGCGTCTCCGAGATAGATAGTCCTTGCTCGATTGTTCTAACAAGACAAGAGGGGATTTTAGAAAAGGATGAACACACACGATTTATTCAGTCTCGTAACTTTTCGGCTCATCCATTTTAAATAGGCTCATAGAAATCCGCCCGAAGCCAACAATTGTCTTGCACGCTCACCATCACCGAGCTTTTCCTCAAAGAGTTGAGATAGATCCAAGGGACCATTTATTACTGTCGTCCACGAGTTTATCCCTACGCGGTCCCTTTATATTTTCGCAAAAATTGACTCCACTCATATTCGTAGGGTTACCCTCCAGGAAGAGAAATCACAAAATATCACCGAAAACATTTTTCTCACAGTTTTTAACGCTGCACGGGAAACAAAATATAAGACCTCATCACCGTGCAATTTTGTTCAATTAGAGAGCGGGCTGGCACATTAAAAATTATGGAAAGAACACAATCAGCTTGAAAATTAAAAAAAGATTTGAGCTCGGCGGTGAACGGGAACACATACGCACACCGCTTTCTGACTCTCACAAATAACGAGAAATCGTAAACACTGATTTATCTCCAAGATTGGACTTCGGTGTTCTCTGCTCGATTTTCAAGAAAAAAGTTATTGTGACAAGGCAGGGATCGTGCCCAAATTCCATGAGGCATTTGCTACTCAACCGAGACGAAAAAAAGAGATAGGAAGACGGCTGGGGGGAAAAAAATGAAGATCACGGCGCGGGGACAATTTCAAAAGCAACGGACAGCGACAGAGCAGGAATTTCGAAACGTTTCGGTATGAAAAGACAACCGTATGGAGAGGGTTGGCGTATTTTGAAGAGAGGGGACAGAGAGAGAGAAGAACGAGAGGTGGAGGTCTTAAACCTTTCCGATCGGTGAACGGGCAAGTTGCCCATTCGGCTTGAAGAAAGGGTAGTGAGCGGTCGGTGGTGAGGGAGTCGAGTATGACTGAGGGGATAAGGAGATAAGACCGACTGTAAAATGGAGGTTTGGCTGGGCAAAGGGGGGAGTGGGGTTGGGAGTTGAGAAGAAAGGAAGAGAGCACGTAGAAGGGAATATAAAGGGAAACGGAATAACAAAAAGGTAGTGGGTCTGAGGACACGCTCTAACATTGACACCCTTACAATTCGCCCAATTTACGGTTTTCTTATTTACTCAAAAGAGGATTTTTTTAAAGAGTAAAACTGGCTGGAATACAAAAATGTGCAACTGCAAAGTAATCACAACAGGGAGTTAAATACAAGTTAAATGATTGGTTAAAACCATTTAAATAAGCAAAGCGTGATGCTTTTACGGGATTTGAGGGAAAGAATTTTTTTAAAAAATTCGGTGAGTGTATATAAAACCAGTGCTCCATTCACATTACGGTTGTTTCACTGAACATTGGGTATCATTTTTTTTATCCTAAACGATTTCATTACAACCTACGCCATTCTATCGCACTATTCACTAGCGAAATGTAACATGTGGAATGTCCCTCTTCATAAGGAGAGTAATTGTAATAAGAATTTCACCTCGGCAGCACACCTACACCACATCAAAATCAATCAACTTTAAATGCTCTTGAGACAATTCTCCGACCACACAGCGTTGCCAATGCGAAAAACGTACGGTAGCGCCACTTTTCCGCAACTAAGTGCTGTCGCCATTCGAAACAGCGTAAATAAAAATTTACAATTCTGAAATTTCAATACAGTGGCATTCATTTAAAAATTTAGGTCGGACCTCCTGAATTAAATCAAATTAAAAATAAAATCGAACACCTGCAATTACATTAAAACAAATCTATGGCACATTTCAACTTTCATCCCTTCCGTCATTGCCAAATAATATAATTCCACTTTCTTCCATCAAAATGATTTCTTCTGTTTGGGAATGGTAGCTGAAATTGATCTTCCTTCAATATCACCTTTAGGTTTCGAAACTCACCGAAAAACCTTATGTGATAAAATAACATTTCATAACGACACGAACACAAAACGACCGTGATAGTTATTTGGCGTGAATGTTAGGTATACTTGTAGAGAGGTTATTAGTTCTTATTTAATGAAACAGGCAATAAAAATGTAGCAGAATCCGAAAGCAATTTCATAGTTTATCGTTCAACTATTTTTTCCGCAGTTAGAACAGATGTTACTAGCTCAGTCACTTTCCCCATTTTTTAAAATTTTATTCTGAATAAGTATTCTTGATAAATGGATAGATATTCCGATAAATAACTTTTAAGACCATCATCACAATGTTTTTGGGTTACGCACTGCGTCACATTCTCGCGAAATTTTACTGCCCGTTCACAAATCATGACTAATATTTTGGTTACATCCATTACCATCAAATAGCATGTTGAACAACGGAGCATTATTATAGCGACTTATGCATACGCATACTGCTTACTTTCTGAAATAATACCCGATACTCCGCATCTTAATCTCGAAAACTCAATCCCACTGAGCAAGGAGGAAGAGATCAGTGTGTTGGTCCATATGCGCCGCAGTTAAAGAAAACTAATGCGGTGGGTACCGAGAAAAGACTGTTTGGAAGAAGAATTATAAGAACCTTTTGCATCTATCTTCGGAAAGAACGTAACTTTCACGGGTGAAAGCAGTAGAGACGTTAGGAAAACGTTGATTGAACATTTATCAAGATCACCATGAGTTCTTATGGACATAATCGGCCTACCCACACGTCCAAGCATGGACTAAAATGTTAAGGGGGGTGCATACTTTATGGTATTGGACTAGGACCTAAGATAGCGAGGACTTTCGTTGCGTTCGAACTCTTTTATAACTTTTATTTGGCTATAGATCATCCTTTAATCCCACCCTTTCTAGTTTCGTTTGCTGTTAAGGCCTGCCATTCTTCACTCGGGTTTACTTTTCCTCTTCAGCCGGTGCTCGTGTCACCTATTTCCCCGGCAGGCATCTCAATTCTGCAATCCGTTCCCTCTCTTCCCCCGCCATCCTGTCTGTCTCCCTCTCATCTCATTCCTCTTTCCCTTCCATCATGTCCCTTCCATTCTTTCCACAACTTCCACCCTCCTTTTTCCACCCATTGACACCTCAATCTCGCCATTTCCCCATCGCTTCACATATCACAACCAGAGATCTCTACGTCCTTGTATTTCGCCATGTCGCGGACGTATCCTTCCCTCTCAGTCCCTCGCAAGAATCGGTCATCTATTTCCCTCCTCCGCCCCTATCACCCTTCTTCGTCTCTAACATAGCCCGATAGCTCTATTTATACCCCATCTCTTATGCAGTCCTTCGCTGCGGACCAAACCGCAACTGATAATCTCCCCCGTTTCTCTTAACATCTGTCTCCTTAGTTTATATCTTCGCGCCGAACACTTCTCGTCTACGGTTGATAAGTGTCGGCCGTCAGATTCCGCATCTTTTTCTCCTGAAAGCACCTTGAGACATGCTTCCATTCTGAGATGGCGTACTTGCTAATGAATGCATCTGATTTTTTGCTGGGACGGCTATTATGTGACCGTTAATATCAAAGTTGGCATTGAAATAATTATAGACATGCAAGGTTCTGCAAGTAACTTTATGCGACTTTGACGAAGCAAGAATGGTTACCAAGGGAAATGATAAAAAATAAATAAAATTTCATTTGTTCCTAGCATTGGGCAAGCAAAATATTCCAAGCAACTGAACCCTCGACTGGAAACAGTAAAATGCATTAAATTTTCTTCATTCCATAAACTAAATACATATACCTTCCAGGACATAAAATATAATTTTGTTTTAAGGTAATTCACCGGTTGAGGTAGGTTTTGGATGGACACAAGTACCAAATAAATGTATTGTTTCTCCTGACAAAACACTACCCAACATTCTACTCTACAACAGGCCCCTCTCCAGAAAATAAAAGTAAACAAAAGAAGAAACACACTAGGTTTTAAACACTTGATTTCAGTCAAATTGAAAGTTCAAAGCTCTGTGGTTGGATTGATGACTTTTTCCCTCACCGGTTTCAGACCACCATCAAAATTAGGTAGCCTAGAGCAACAGAGATTTTTACGACGGGCTAATTGTTACGCGACGAAATGGGAATGACGTTTCCAAATGTTTTCGTCCAAACATTGACTCAGGGGTATTGCGTAGATGACGTATCGTGTAGCATTGATAACACCATAAGCCGCGCCGTGATAAATGGATGGTCACATCGAACAGAAAACATCTTCGGAAATATGAAACAAGGAAGAAAGAGACGAAAATGCGGAGGTAAATAGAAATAGAGAGGAAGAGAGCAAAACAGAGAATGAAAAGCGGGAACGAGAGGAAAGAATTGGAGTAAGGTGGCAGGGAGCGGAGTCCAAGTGAAGGAAAGAGAGAGAGAGAGAGGAAGGAGCCTGGAGGAGATAGGATCTCCACGATGTTGGACGACGAGGTCTCGAAGACAGGAGACGACCTAATGGCTGGCGCAAGTGAGTTTGACGTGCCCCTCAACCGTCCCCACCAGACTCCTGCCTCGTCTTAAAGCCGGACAGTGATGGGGCGTCCCAAAGGTCACAGCCGGTTGTGTCGTCGCCGCCGCCCTCTCCCACTCCGATCACCCCCCAAACCCTCCCCCCATCCATTCTAACCGCTCCCCAAACTCAACCCCCTCCCTCTCGACATCCCGCCGATGGGCGGGCAGGTACCTCTTTCCTCCCCAGCCCCTCCCCACTTTATTTCTCTCTCCTCCGCCTTCGCTCGCCGCCCCTCACAGCTCACGCGCGTGGTCGCGGCTGGCACGATTACCATCTCCACGTTCGTGGAACACGGGGGAAAGAAAAGAGGAAGGCCGGAGGGAGGGGGAGGGGGGTGGATTGAGGAATAAGAAAAGAGATTGGGAGGGGGGAGGAAAGCGAGAAGGACAAAGGAGACGAGGAGCTACTCAAGGGTCGGGAATTCTCGCGAGACGTGTAGCCTCGCAGTGATTTTTTTTCCTCAAATGAGCATGAAGCGTTTCCGCATATGAATTCTCGCCAATTTTAAAATTACCGCGAGTGTGTGTGTGTGACCTTTTTCTTAATTTAAATTGAAATATTTTCGTCATATTCAATTTTTTTAAGCGCGCTAAGGAAAAAAATAACATTATTAAGAATTAAATTTAACGACACTTTCCCCGAGCTTAGTCAACGCACATCGCGTTCATTTGACTTCCGCGAACACGCCGCAAATGACAAAACCCAACGCTCTGAAGAAATTATATTAACGTTCCTCTTGTTGCTACGAGCGAAGTTACTAAGTTTTGTTTTTCTTAAAAAAAATACCATTGAAGGATACGAAATATCAGACTTTTTCATCAGATTATGAGAAATTAAGATTATTATCCAAGTTATATTTTCGATCAAAAAATGAAAAATTTTCACGTCATACTCGATAGCATAATGGGTTGAAGCAAATAGTGCATTAAAATTGACTTCAAAATTATATTCCCATCAACTCCTCGGACATTTTACAGAAATCATCCCGTAGCTTTTCATAAAAGGAGACCTTCGGACGGAATGTGGACATCTACTCGCATTGAGCCAGGGGTCGAAAAAAGATTAGGTTAAAAAGCGCAGAAGGCCAACAAGTTTCTCGAGCTAAAAAGAAGTGAATCTTCTGAGGAAGTTTTGGATTATATTTGTAATATCCTATTAAGCTGAACGCGAAGTGACTAAAGCCATCATCGATATTATAGCATTCACGGACCACATTCTTTGTCGGTTGAGAAACAGGGAAAGCTATCGAAGAAGAATTTTATTTTATCAAGTTACTAGGAGGCGTATTAAAAATTTTAAAACTAAGCCATAAGAGACGGCATTCAAAAAGAAAGGTACACTAGCCTAAGTGACACACACACACAAACACACACACACACACACATATATATATATATATATATATATATATATATTTTTAGGTAATCTACCGGTTAAGGTAGGTTTTTGGATGGACCCAACTATCAAATAAACATTTTGTGACTCCCCACCTAGCAAACTAATCTATATCAGGTCCCTCTTCATCTCGGTGTACTTCTTTCCTCCCTTCATCCCGTCCAACATCCCTATCCTGTTCCTACCCTTACCTCGCTTGCCCAACATTCTTCCCTCTATTACCCTCTTCAACATTCCACTACCGCTCAATACGCCCTTCATCCATTTTTCCTGCCTCCATAGGATTTCTCTCAACAAACCCCTCTCCTCCCCCACCATTTCTAGTACTTCCTCATTTGTTTTCCTTTCGGTCCATTTCACCTTCTCCACACCCACATTTCAAAAGCCTCCAATCTACGTCTATCCTCCTGCTTCAGTGACCACGTTTCCGCGCCGTACATAGCTACGCTCCATATCAGAGTTTTTACGAGTCTTGTCTTAACATCCCTACTCAACGTCCCCGTCATTAACTCCCTCCTCCTTGAGAAAGCCTCCTTGCCTAGCGCAATTCTTCTCCTCACGTCCCTACCACTTTGACCGTGTTGGTCCAAAACACTTCCGAGATATGTAAACTGTTCTACCTGCTCTATTTTTTCCCCGCCTATTTTAATATTTAGCTTAGCCTTTTTCTTTTGGGAAAATCGCATAACCTTTGTTTTATTAATATTTATTCTCATCCCGTATTTATCGCACTGAACCTCCAATTCACTCAACAATGCTTCTTGGCTGACTGAGCAACTAATGCTTGGTCATCAGCAAACCTAACCGATTTTACGAATTCCCCTCCGACTTTCATTCCTACCTCCAGTTCTTCCCATGCCTCTTTAATCATTTCCTCTACATATACGTTGAACAGTACCGGTGACAATGGGCAACCCTGCCTTACACCTCTTCCTAACACTGCCCATCCGGACTCTCCGTTCCCCACTCGCACCTGAGCAGTCTGAGACATGTACAGGTTGCGGATCAGTCTCCTGTCCCTCCAATCCATTCCTATTTTCTGCAATACACGCATTAATTTTTCCCAATTCACTCTATCAAACGCTTTTTCGAAATCTACAAAACAGGCAAAAACGTCCTGATTGTATTCTATATTCCTCTCGACTAGTGATCTCATTACTGCAATGGCATCACGCGTACCTCTTCCTTTCCTGAACCCAAACTGATCATCCCCTAAGTAATCATTTGCCTTACTCTCTATCCTTTTGTTGATGATCCTGAGAATAACTTTAGCTGCGTGGGATATCACACTTATTGTTCTGTAATCCTCACATGACGAAGCCTTTGCCTTTTTTGGAATAGGAACTAACACCGATCTCACAAAATCTTCCGGCCAGATTCCTTCCTCATAGATACTACGAATCAGTCCATATATGGCCTTCTTCCCACCTTTCCCTAACCATTTCAACATTTCTACAGGAATATTGTCCACCCCCACAGCCTTATTTGCTTTCATCTCCTTAAATGCCCTTTCTATTTCATCGTCGAGTATGCCTGGACCTAAGCTATCTTCTTCTACCTCATGTTCCTTTTCTATGTCTAACCTTGTCGGCCTAAGTTCTTTACCATACAGTGTTTCTATATATTCCTTCCATCTCTCTTGGATTTTTCCTGGTTCAACTATTATCTTACCCCATTTATCTTTAACTGTTAGCACACATCTTGCCTTCTTACTATATATATATATATATATATATATATATATATATATATATGTATATATATATATATATATATATAATTATTATTACGTAATCTACCGTTTAAGGTAGGTTGTTGGATGGACACAACTATCAAATAAACATTTTGTGGCTTCCCACCTAGCAAACTAATCTATATCAGGTCCCTCTTCATCTCGGTGTACTTCTTTCCTTCCTTCATCCCGTCCAACATCCCTATCCTGTTCTTGCCCTTACCTCGCTAGCCCAACATTCTCCCCTCTATTACCCTCTTCAACATTCCACTACCGCTCAATACGCCTTTCATCCATTTTTCCTGCCTCCATACGATTTCTCTCAACAAACCCCTCTCCTCACCCACCATCTCTAGTACTTCCTCATTTGTTTTCCTTTCGGTCCATTTCACCTTCTCCACACCCACATTTCAAAAGCCTCCAATCCACGTCTATCCTCCTGCTTCAGTGACCACGTTTCCGCGCCGTACATAGCTACGCTCCATATCAGAGTTTTTACGGGTCTTGTCTTAACATCCCTACTCAACGTCCCCGTCATCAACTCCCTCCTCCTTGAGAAAGCCTCCTTGCCAAGCGCAATTCTTCTCCTTACGTCCCTACCACTTTGACCGTATTGGTCCAAAACACTTCCGAGATATGTAAATTGCTCTACCTGCTCTATTTTTTCCCCTCCTATTTTAATATTTAGCTTAGCCCTTTTCTTTCTGGAAAATCTAATTAATCAACTCCAAGTAAATATATTGTAATGAAAATGATTTGGACAGTGAAGTACATTGAAAGTTTCAAAAACCAATGGGCAACCCTGCCTTGCCCCTCTTCCTACCTGCGGAAGGAACACCCTCTCATGGACTACAACCTTGTTGTGGTGGAAGGGCTTGTGTGTTCCGATGACCCCTAGAGCTGTGCTGGCGGGAGTAATAATAATTGCTCCTGGTAGGGTCACCCATGCCAGATAGGTCGAAGGTTAGGAGCCAGACGAAAGGTAGTCCACGCAGCGTCTGTTCCTCAGTGAGGCGGCTTCAAAGGCGTCTGACCCCAGTGGGGCGGCCATTAAGTGATGGTGTCACGTAAAAAACACTATTGAGGAAGGCAACGGGAAACCACCTCAATTATCATTCCCAAGAAAATAATATATATATATATATATATATATATATCAATATATATATAAATATATGATGTGGCGCGTTGACATGTTTAAGAAAGTTGTCGTTGACGCAGATGTGGAATCTTGACTAAACCTACTCGTTCGTATACGAAGTCAATTATTGAGTTCAGATACCTTAGTTGTACACACAGTCCTGGGAAATACTTTTTAAAATAGTGCCGATATTAATTATATATATTTAGAAAATAACTACGAAGTAGGGCACACTCAAAGAATGTCACGTACGAGTACAATGAGTTGATGATAGTTGTCTTAGTTTTCCTGAAATGTGTTTTTATCAAAAAAAAGAACCGAAATAGAAATCTCATTGTCAACGTGTTTCGAGTGCTAACTTTTACACGCAAAATACATGGACTCTCACTGCGAAGTTTTAAGAAATGCGTTGGAATGATATTATTTTCAGTCCTCCATGGAGAATTGTACAGAATTCTTTCATCCGGATGCACTTATCCCCCTCCATGAAAAGGATGACCTTTAGAGAATATGCTTTTAGAACTCCTCCTAGGGAAGCCATTTATGCGTATTTAGTGATATTAAAACTAATATTCCATACACCATGACAAAAACAATCCATTAGAGTAACTCCTGTGCATAATTATTTCGGGAAAATGTTGAACTATAATTGAAAGTATGTCTACATAGATACTCATAGGAGTATATCAATTAGATACCTATTGGGAGCATTTCAATTTTTAGAAATTAGGAATTGTTTCGTAAATCAGATGATACATTTCGCAAAACAGCATTCACCAAAGGAAAAATCTACGCAAAACCTAAACGAGAGATATTAGCTTACATTCAATTTTACAGCTATTAGCTCTGAGTTATTTTAATCGACGCTGGACTTCTTGTGGACAACAACGTTTAACACAAATCGAATGAGAATGATTAAATGGCTGTAAAATAAAATATAACTTACAATTCGGTAGCGTCATTTTCACATTCTCGTTAGCGTCACTTTCACATTCTCGTTAGCGACACGTTTTCGTGTACTTCACGTAGCCATTTCAGAGAGTAAAAATCATTCGCCTTGACCGGGATTCGAACCCGGATCCCTCGATATCCGGCCGATAAAATTTCCACCCCACGGTCCTAAATTTTAAATTCTTGATATATAGCTAAACAACGGTTGTTTCAATAGCTCCTTACTGTGATACGTGACAAATGGTTAACGTAGGCGGTATAGGTAAGGTAGGAGCATATGATCTTTTTCCAATTCCATTGCATGGAATTGGAAAAAGATCCTTAAAATACATCCGTCATCTCCTATCAACCTCAACAACATTACGCGATAAAAGTAAACCCAAGTCTTTTTTTAATTCCTCATCCCGGAGCATCTGGGAGCTCTTACCAAAGGCGATCAACAGAGCAGCAATTAAGGATCGGTCACCAACGGAGTGAATCACCGGACCGTTCACAGCGAAGCTGAATTGCACGGCCGTTGAAATTACGTGGTACGTATTTCCCCTCTCTCACGCCAGCCGACATCGCCGAATCGTTGACACACCACCCATGTCGAGACGTAATAAGGAGGCAAGTGTGAAAGAGAGGGGGTGGATGGGGTTGGGGGGAGGAAGAGAGGAGTCTTTTTTTGAAGGTGGGAAAAAAGGAGATAGAGACGAGGCCAAAGGGGGAGCGCGAAGGGGTTTCGGAAAGTGAAGACAGACAGCTGGACGCTCGAGACACGTACCAAGTGTCAGGTGGGCGATTTGAAGGGGTGGGGACTGGGGGGGGGTGGTGGTGGCCGGGCGAAATAGGGTAGGAGAGGGACGATCTGGAGGAGGCGCAGGGGAGATGGGGCGAGGGGACGGGGAGGGTGAGTTCTGCGAAATTCCCCCAGAGAGAATGACGCAGTGCGGCCAACCCCACCGGGGCTCGAAGAAAAAGGAGGAAATAAATGTGAGGCGACGTCGAAGATGGGAGGGGAGTTTATTTTTTTTTGGAGGAGGAGGTCTCGGCGTGGGATGTGGGGAAGGTGGGACACACTGTAACCCTAGTCCGCGCTGGAGCGCCAACTGCGTGGGTGGAGGGGTGGGGGATTCTGAAGGGTGTTTCTCCATCTACCCTCTCACCTCAAAGGGGAATTCTGTAGTGGTTCCGAAGTCCTCGCAGCGGTTGAAGACGCATTGAATGCCCTCAGAGCGTCGCTTCCGCCTACGGTTTTAACATGCCATTAAGAGGTGGGCAATTGGAGAGTCGCACGTTGAATATATTGATAAACGTGTTGAATCCAAGAGGAAAGTTTAGAACGGGACGGAAAAACCTCTATTCATTTTTAACCTTCATTCACGGATCGGAGATCCTCCGGGTGGAGGAACAGTGTCGCAGGGAAGGAGAAGAATAATGTACTCGGAAAGATCGGACTATATATATATATACATATATATATGTATGTATGTATAAATGAAAGGAAAACAAATGAGGAAGTGCTGGAGATGGTGGGTGAGGAGAGGAGTTTGTTGAGAGAAGTCCTATGGAGGCAGGAAAAATGGATGAAGGGCGTATTGAGGGGTAGTGGAATGTTGAAGAAGGTAATAGAGGGGAGAATGTTGAGCAAGCGAGGAAATGGCAGGAACAGGATAGGGATGTTGGACGGGATGAAGGGAGGAAAGAAGTACACAGAGATGAAGAGGGACCTGACGTAGATTAGGTTGCTGGATTGGGTTTTGTTTGGAATTACAAAATGTTATTTGATAGTTGTGTCCATCCAAAAACCTACCTTAACCGGTAGATTGCCTAATAATAATAATATGTATAAATATATATATATTAAATTGAATGAAAACCGCCGAGTTTCACAGAGCATCCTGGTGCCAAAATAAATCTCTTTTTTTTCAAAAAGAAAACATTTAGCCTAATGCGTGCCAGGTTTTCTTGCTGTTAGTTACTTCCTCCAAAGATTTCAACGTTTATTCATACAATTTTTTTGGGTGCAGCGTTCCTGAAAAAGTACGAATAAAACTAGGTGACATTTGTCTCTAAAAGAGTGGAATTCTTTTGTGAGGCACGTTTAGGATAATAACTTTTGCTACGCTTAATGCCGCAGCTCTTCTAATAAACGTACTAGGCACGTTCATGTTCTAAGATCATACGATTATATTCTCACAAACTAATAACACCATGAAGTTAAGACTTCCGTTATTCCTCGATGTAATCGCCGTTGTAGACGTACACGTTTTTCACAATTTCTCGCATTCTTTATTTCGCCTTGGCAGTTAATTTTAATAGCTTTAAAATTAAAATGAAACCATTAAAAGGGTAAATCCTAACATTTGTCTTAATATTTATTTATTTTTAAATGGGATTTCAAAATTAATTTCTAGAGGGAAATATGACTGAAGAACCGATTCTGATTTCCACTGGGGTAATACTGCTGTTATTTCAAGTTTATTTTTATTTATTCGTATTTCACCTATTTCAGACTAAATTAATCGGGCTGAAACACATGTATATTGCTTATCGTGCATGTACATTCAGTCGGGCTTGGCACAAAATTTAAAGTTATTGTGCCATATTCAAACTAAGTACTTCCGTCATGAACAAAGCATTCATTACCAAGAATCGACTGGCAGTCTTATTGCTAATACTATTTCATATGAATCGGAGCTCAAAAACAGACGCAACGTCGGTTTAATTCCTGTCAATTGCGATATTCTCTAAGCGTCTCCAAGAATTCTTTCGATCCCCCCCTCTACCAAATTCCTCCGGCTCAATTCATCCGAAAAGTTGACAAAAAAATTCGCTTTTTGTCTGACTTTCTGAAAATGAGAGGAAATTAGATCAACAGAAGGGAAATAATATTTTACATTGAATTCAATTTGATTCCTTACCCTAACTCTCTGATCGAGAGAATATAAGGGACCAATTTATTCCTTAAATCTGACCGTCCTGCTGTTGATAACGTTTATTTTGTCTTTGAAATCTTTTTTATGCGTGATCCTTTGAGTATTTCCTTCGTGTTGCAATTCAACCCACACCAATAAAGAACTCCCCTTGCATTTAATGTGAAATTTTGCCACTCGTATCTCCCAGCTGATCTTTTTTGTCCTATTTCTGTTACGGCTTTGTTTCTTTTTAAACTGTGCCTACGGATCTCTCAGTCTTTCCCAGAAATGTACCCTATTCTTACAAAAACCAATGTTATTTCAGATGAATTCCAAAAATTTGCGGCAGTATTTGATTTTAGATACGTAGAGCTAGCAAGAAACAATCCTTTCACTTTTTCATTGCAATATTTTCCTAGTGCGCTCATGGACAATTCAAATTTCTCCAAGATCCTTTTCTACGTGTGCATGTTTTCCGTTTGATCGGTTCCATGTGTCCAAGTTACCTAACCACTGCACAGCTTCAGGGATCAACAATCTTTACTTCACGAAATATATTTCAGGAGCGCTTTTGTTTACTATTCAAAGTCTTATGCTGGATAAAACTACATACCAACAACAAACAGTTCTCACGTTTATCCGTTGGATAGTTTCTACGCGGATGGACATTCGAAGTAAAGGTCTGATCATTAGACACTCCCACAATTTTTTATAAGCAATGAATATCAACGTACATTTCATAAGAAGTATATTATTATATTACTCTGAACATACTATGAATTTCTCGCAAAAAAATATTACGCATGTTAATCTACGTCTTGTATAATTTAACTATCCAAGGAACGTAGCTACGGTCGTGAATCAATGTAAACAAATTTTATTTTGTTTGCGTCTTGCATGTCTACCTAAATTATGATATGGAAAATTGGAAAATAATCTTCCACAAGTATTCCTTTTTCATTTTGGGTTCCTTTTACTCTTGGAAGTGTGTCAACAAATTCTAAATGTCACCTTACGCTACCACGAGGAATTAGAGAAATTATTTTTTTAGGAATAGTATTTGAACCTCGAGTTGTCCATTACTTGTATTAGCATTCGGAAAAGAAGTGGTTAGTTCTATTTATTAGTATGACATTCACTTCTCGGCCATTCTGCTTATGGATTGAATATTAGCAAAGTGTTGCAGAAATTTCTTTTGCTTGAGAAATTATCATCTACTTTGCTCCTTACCACGAATCAGAGCGTCACGCTTAAGAACCCCTATGTGTTTCCGCTATGAATCGTATATAACAGAACTTCGCACGATCACACGCAAAACTATCGGACTAAAGAATGCGAGGTCTGTAGGTCTTTGGTGGCGATGATACAGACTTTCAGGAATAAGTCGATTGCTATTACCCGCATTCGACAAGATCTAGACCTACGTGCTACCATGTCTACCTAACTCGTAAGCCACTAATAACGCATTACCAAAGGTCAACAGCTACTTAATCTGGCACCCCTGGAGGAATTTTATAATCCCATCACATGCCAATGCAAGCTCTTTGATTTATCACTGAAATTTCCAGCCCACACCTTTTCCACAAAACAAAATTAAAACTCAATGATAATTCTCAACTGAAAGCAGAATAATTCAAAATTTATTTTATCAACAAGGTGGTCTAATTTATAAGACATTCTTTCCATTCTTGTCATATTCATTCTTGTCTAACTTTTTTATGACCAACAATTTAGTTGTTGTAGTAGGCAATTTAGGTTGGGATCCTCTTACGCAGCGGCGTTTACAATATAGATTAAACTTACTATATTAAAATCATTTAAAGATGGGCCCTTTTCCGATGACATCAAGAATATAATACGAACCCCAACGTATTAAGGTCGAAGGGATCACGAATGTAAGACTAGAGAGATAGACTGCAAGACTGACAGGTTTAAAATGTAATTTTTTCCAAGAACGATAAGGGACCAGAATGCTTGTAGCCGAAATTCCCCAGGAGTCAGTTCATTACAATAAGTATTAACGCACAGGTTAGGAACTGCGCGTGGAAATATATGAATACATATGTATTATTATCGGTTCCCCCCACCTATTTAAATAAACCCCAACCCCCTCATCCCTTACCCTTTCCTCCTGCTGCTACACCCCCTGCCACACACCTTTTTTGGTGGCTCGCAGGGTATTTATGGCGATGTAGATAAGTTGCAACAACTTGGGGCAGGCTAACGAAATCGGTTAGGCTACGGTAAACCCACATAATAATACGACAAATTCTTCAGCAGTTACCTCTAGGAAGGTTCTTATCTGCTTGCAAACAAACGCAGTGAGACCTATGACAATTTGGCACGACAACAGGACTAATTACAAACCTCTATCACACTATTTCCTAAAGCAATAGCGCGGAAGCGGGGAGTAGTTTTAGTAGTATTTTACAAGCCGCTACATTCTACGTAGAATAATGGCAAAGTATACACTGTACTCAATTTTTAAAAAACGTACCAATATGGAAACGGTAAACAATAATTAGGTCCATGCATGAGCCCTCTACTAACTTGCAAAACGAATAAATCCAATAATTAATATGATTAGTACCCGGGCACTAATATTCGAAGAATTGAAATAATTTATTCGATACGAACCTATTCATAATAAATTAAATGACAGTGTTCATCATATTAATATTATTTTACTTTTGGAGACACGTTGCAGGACAGAAATCGGTACCTGGAGAATGCTTGAAATCTTTTCCGACGAACACGGCAAAAAGAAAGGGTTACAGAAATACAAACATAATTTATAAGGTTAAAATATGCAGAATGTTCGTAAACACCCTTATTATCATTTCAGTCTTTCTGGTGCAATAATATGAATGTGATACCGTTTTCCATTTTAATTCAAAGCGATCTCTTCTTGCCACATGGCTTTTAAGTCAATTGCAAGTTTCTGGTAAATATATTAAACATGCTGTATGATGCAGACTTAAAAAAAGGGGGTAGAAATTAGGCAAGCGAGGTAGGAGGAGGAAAAGGATTGGCATGTTGGACCGAATTAAGGAAGATGGAAAGTACTCGGGATTGAAGACCGGCACGCTTGCTAATGCTTAGCTACGCCTTCGTTTTATAATATGTAGTTAATTTAAAAAAAAGATCGTACGTTAATTTAGTAAACTCAAGAAACAGATAAGCATATTTAGAATCAACAGTTATTTAATTACATTTATGTAATTTCGATGAGATATCATCATTCTATTTTGTTGAGATATCGATGCACAAGTGTAGTGCCTGACTGTCTTATAGTCTGACTAAATTGAGTAATAGAAACTTAATAAAGAAGATTTAATCAGTTCCATTTCTTGAAGGATTAACCCCGCTTTGAGCTTGAAAAAACTTCACGAGTCCATTCGTCCACGTTCACCTTACGTAAAATAATTGACTCCTAATTCGGTCGATTCGAAAAAGATGAGATTAGAATTATCCCACATCGATGGTTTTAATCGCATCACCAGTCTTCAAGGTGAAAGAGAAAGCCCGGTCGACATGCCACAGTGTCAACCCGACTTGAATGATATCTCTCTTGAGTTGGTCATTTAGCTGTCTTAAGAGAGTTTAAGATTTACGGGGTGGGCGCCGAGAGACGGAGATCTCGGGCACTCTCTCCTTGCATTCCCTACTCCCTCCCTCCCACGTGTGGCATCTAGTGGCAGCTAAGCTGATTCCATGTAAAAGATTCCTACTTCTTTCAAATCTGCCCTCGCGTGAGCCCTCTTTGCACTGATTACTCCTGAGTTATACTCAACGACAGCAGTGACACGAATGTCGATGAGTTACGGGAGCATCGGCCTTCGGTCGATGGATTAATGAGCTTCGAGAAAATGTGCCGTGCATTGAAAAGAATTTACAAATACAGTAGTGAAGGCTGGCTGAATCATTAATCATGATTCATGCGTACCATAACATTTACAACTTACGTACAACTGTGAATGAAGCCCCAGTCATTATACGTTAAACCTCTGATGCAACTGCGATCACACAACATAACATTTTGTATTATCCCATATCATGGAGGTATTCCAAAGCTGCATATTGAATTGCAATTTTTTGCAAGAAAAACTATGAACCGGCAATAACTGCTGGTGCTCTACGAAGTGAGATTTGAGGGGAGGAGGAAACCAAGCGCTTGGACACTAGGCCTTACTGTACGTATAAGGAAAGGTACACTCGTGCCAAGAGATTGATAATTATCCTCGCCTCTTGTGACGGAGCTTTTCGTTAAAAAACAATGCAGAAACCGAGAGAGGAAACCCATGTGTGCACAATAACATTTGTATCACTCTTCATTGACTCGGATAAACTCCAAAGGAGTTATTTAGTTGAATAAAATAAAATTGAAAAGAATTTTGTGAGGGAGAATGATCAAATAGCTCGAAATTGCGACTTTTGAAAACAGGACGCCACCATATTCATTTGATTTTTAGGCATCAACTCGAACACATTTATTCTATGCCTTTAGGCTAAGATGGAACGAAGATCGGTTCAATTAAAATTACTAAGAGGAACATTTGCAGACAAGAGGCAATTTTAATGGGGATCAATCTGCATTAACTATGGCAACTTACAAAAATAACTCAATGCCTCGACATGGTAATGGATCGAAAGACCCGAGATATAGCCAATGACATCCAACCTCACAAAAACGGTGGATTAATTTTTTAAAAAATATTTCTAATATCGATTCAGGATTCACGAGCCTCTCCCCCGTAAGGATGACTTTTATCAATTAATTCCTTCATCGCGGAAAAGAACACTAAATTTTCCATCGCGGACGAGACAAAACCCAACTAGTGAGGTTAGGGGAGAGGGTAAGTGGGGCGGGGGCTGACACACGCCAGACAGAACAGCGGAAAACACAAACGGATCGAGAGCAAAATCCGCGTTAAATACTTGTTTTCCATTTCACTCGCAATAAGATCGCAACACATAACGCGAATATTTTTGAAGCAGCACGTAAACGCACGTACGCACACACGAAGCAGAGATCTCCAATTAAAATCCAATTATTTGTCTGTCTCCGTAAAAATAATATACATGTATAGAAAAATATATATATAGCCCTAACGTTCGGCCAAAATTCATTTTAGCCCACTCAATTACCACCCACCCTTTTTTTATTCAATCGGTAAGCTAAAAAAAAATTAACACCGCGGGCGCATGCCCTCAGAAAAAATGAAAACCTCAAATAAGACCGCCGCCGGAAGAGGCAACGAAGTGCTTCACGCGTATTACGGGGAGCTACGACAAAAAAAAAGAATGAGGTCCAATATATATATATATATATATATATATATATATATATATATATATATATACACACGTATGTTTGAGCGTTACGAGCGGCATTAACCATCCTCCAGGAATTGGGAGAATAATAAAGCAAAATGAGATAAAAACGAGACTTTGATGGAGTTTTTGAAGCGCGACGAGGGAGAAATATTTTCCTTTCATGATCCATCGGATTCAACCAGAGGCGTGATGGGATCACAAAAAGGGGTCCCACCCCTCCCCGCCAATCCCTCCACCACCACCCCGCCGCCCACGCTTTCCGCGGCGGTGGCGGTTATATGGATTGGGAGCAATATTTAGCGCGGAGAGCCAAGTTCCGGGAAATCCGCTTTCCCCTCCCATTCGCCCAGCTCGTACTTCATCCAGCCAATATTCCATTTCAATTTTTCTCACTTTATGCAGAGTCGAACTTCTGATTATTAACCCCAGTGTAACTGTGGATCAATATCATCACTCGGCGTGACATCCGATTCCACACTCGTCTAAGGTATCATTGTGCTCTAGAGTCAATCTTGCTCTTTTAAGTCACCATAGCGTTTCTCTATTCTGGAATATCTTGGGCGTTTTTCCTAATTGAGTGTGTTACGCGCACGAGTGGCCGCTATACAATGAGAGGTACTTGCGGGATGAAAATAATACAGTGACATAAATAGACAAACTGAGTGTCACATGGCTGTAAAGTCAATTTAATCGTCTATTGGCACGACATGTATACTTTTCATTTCACAACAAGTAATTACAAAACCATTTCTCATTCCATGGAAAGTACGGAAAAAGTCCAAGTATCAAAACACCATGACTTTCTAATCGTGAATTAGATCGTAGTGAAGTTTTTCACATAATACCTGGCTTATAATTGCACGAACTCCACATTCCACGCATAAGTGACAAAATAAGCTATATAATATCCCCTGCAAAGGATTTTTACAAAAAGGGCTTCAAATTCCCTTCGTTAAACTAATTTATACGCGCATATAACACAAAATATACCAGAGTATACGATATTTCTTTTCTGATTGCTGAACAGACTCTGAAGGAAAAATAAGTAAAATTTCCTCGACTCCGAAACAGTTGAACCGCAGTATCTTCCCAAAACATCAGCATTTCTATACGGGTACCTATTTTCATATCAACGTCCCATTTCGCTGTCTGGAAAAAACGTACTGTCGCTCAGTTGTCATGAAACAAAGCAGAGAAAACGGAGAGTAAAGACAAGATTATTCACCGTTTTTGGTTAAATGAATTTGCATGAAAGCTTAATCGTAATTCATTGCTGAAACGACTGTACAGGTTTCCATTTAATGTACAAACTAAGGTGTCATCAATATTCAGAATTAAAATCCAGAAATCACGACACGGTGAAGTTCACGAATAGTCAATACAGCCTCAACTACCGGGAAATTATGCATTAGAAAATGAATATAGTATGTGAATTGTTGACAATATGTTAGCCCTGTAGTATTCAAACCCCCTCGACCAACATCGTTCACTTCTCCTATATTTCTATACAAATCTATATGCGACAGAAGATCTAACAGAAAATTCATATTCCTTCCTGGAAATAATACAGATTTCCTGATCCTAATACAATTACATCGCTCGTATTATACTATGAATAGTCTTTTATGGCCGATACGAAAACAGCGAGGCAAAAGGGAATTTAAGTAAGATGCTTATGAATATAGTTTTGCAGAAGGTGTACACGAATTATCAGTTTCATGTGCGTACTTGGCTAATTAATTCGATAACCATAACAACTAATTAAATGACCATCGGCTTATTCAGATTTGGCCAATAAAATACATTCTAAAGATCACGTGATATTTCGACTGCATCACTTTAGCATACACAAAGAAGCATTTATTTGTGCAAATACTAATTTCGTAATTAAAAAGATGTTGGTCCTCAAAACTGTACACAGACGTGTACTTGGTCAATCTGAAAATTGTGAACAATGGCAGTAATTGGGTTATAAATACCTATCGACTGAACGCATAAGAAGAGAAATTTAAGGAAGAAAAAGAGTAAACGAAGCAAAATGCTGATTCTCTCACTCTTTTTTGTCCATAGAATTAAACAGTAATTCAATACACAATGATTAAAGCAAAAGGCGTTTACGGATACCCATTGATTATAAAACATTCTTATTTCTAGCTGTATTTTGTCAGGAGATCTGTCGATTAGAGGGGAGACAGGTCGAACTACGTATTTTGGGAAACAATTAGAATTCATAGTCGTCCAATTTGTCGACTTAAACCTTTTTGTATGCATGAATTATTTTTTACCCTTTGTGCTAATGGGCTTGGTATTCATGTGTTCGTGGGACGGTGGCACCTGGTGAAAGTGACGAAGTGAGACTGGGGAGAGGGCGAGAGGTGGAATACTCGCGCAAAACCTATTTGGGGGGGGGGGGAGAGAGAGAGAGACCTTGACTGTGGAACCGAATATCCGTATGTGGTGGAATGATCAGGCTTGAGCGTGCGGTTCAGCAACTTGCGGAGATGAGCAACAAGGGACCTCCGACGGACACATGCCCGCCAACTACCTCCCCTCCGTCCACCTACGAGCCATTTCGCTGGAATTGGAGCGTTCGAGTGCGTGTGCTTCCTCACCTCACTAAGCAGGGAAGAGAGAGTTTTTGGCGCAAGGCGTAGTAGGTAGCATAGGAGTTGGAATCGGATGAACGTTCCGGAAGCAGCAGCGGAAGACAATTCGGAAGTTCCATGAGACGAATCAAAAGGGTGGAGGGAGAGAGAGAGAGAGAGAGAGAGAGAGAGAGAGAGAGAGAGAGAAAGAACTGCAGAATGAAAGGAGAGGAGTATCGGGGAAAAGAGAAAGAAAGGTAATGGAGAGAACATTAGAATGTAAAGGGAAAAAAGATGTCCCCAGGGAAAGAGGGAGAGGTCAGGAGCACCCAGCATGGGTTTCGGAATTATTATATACATGGTCAGTAGACCGAAAATCTGGAGTGATGTCACTTTGCAAAAAATTAATAGGATGAAAAAGAGAGATTACATGTAATGTGAGACGTTCCTAAATGCTACTTCACACAAACGTTAAATTTTTGCCTTGGTAGGGATCTAGGTACGGAGTAAATAAATTGTTAATGGCAATACTAATTGAATTACTTTTTTCCCGTCTCTAAATCTAACGGCACACACTTTTAAATATGCATAGTGGGTCCGTCATGATACCATCTCATATAAAAAGCCTTCTGTTCGAATCCATCGCATCAAATGGTAACACCAAACTCACGAAGGGTTTGGAGGCACATAACTGATCTTCCTTTTTCCTCGTCTCCAAGTCATCGGAGTGGATTATATCCTGCCTAATATTCTCCTATTGTCAAAATGATTTCGTTATCATTTCTCCCGTCTTTCGTTCAAGCCTTTTGTGAACATTGCAAGCAAACACTTTCAACAGAATCTCTGAAAGGCCCATTTGTTTAAATTGTGCGTTTAATTTTAACCAGCTAAATATTTTTTCAAATGCACAAATAAGTTCGACCATTTCCAGTGCAAAATAAATTGCATAATCTGCTCAGGGTACACACTTATCTTCTTTCTACAGTGCAGGTATCTTCTTTATACATAAAGGTAGCTCCTGAATCTTCTTTCTATTCATATTTCTTCCTTCTCTTATGAGCTATTAAGTTTCTCTGAAGGAGTTTAGTAAACTCCCTGGATCTTGCCTTGTTGTGAATAACATATATATCTCATCTCTATATGTATATACCTTTCTTAGGCTTCTCTGGCCACGACGTTTTATCTTTCAGCAATCTATCATTGAGTTCTCTCACGATGCAAACTTTTCCAAGACATTCTGTCCATATTTTTACCATGTTCTTATTTTCAACCAACGTTCTTAGTGCTCCCCGAAGAGCATTTCGTTTTTCGTTCTCTGCTATAGCTTCGTAAAGTTCTATTCCTACGCTGTTTCGGATGTTTTCCAACGGATCCTATCTTGAACTTATTTACATAATTTTGCCAGCCCTTCTTGCTTGGCTTTACTTTGTTCACGATGTAAGTTTATAATCATTTTATATCTCGGCTGGCCTCCGTTTCTTGCAAATTTCTATTTCCTCTGTGTTGGTCATAAAATCTCAACGTCCAGACGAAATAATTTTGCAATTGAAAACAGATGAGCATTCGGGAATGCGCTCTCAAGCCTGAGAGAATCGAAACTTAATGCCAGCGGCGGATCTAGAAAACCTCCAAAAATGTTGGAGGGAGGGAAAATAAATTAATTCAACAAATGATCAAATACGATTTAAATGCATTTTTTTCCACCAAAATATTTTAGAGCCAATCGAACTTTAAACCATTCGAACTGATTTGGAGACCGCTACTGATCGATCCTTCAGTAGTTAGTTCTGCCCTCGGGGAACGGCAAGTATTGAACATTAGTTTCAATATTTATTTTAAATCTTTATTTATAAGGTAATTTACCGGTCGAGGTAGGTTTTTAGATGGACACAACTATCAAATAAATATCTTACCACTCCAAACAAAACAATCGAGCAACATACTCTATTTCAGTTTTTTTTTACATCTTAATCAAGCCAAAAATATTCCCCACAAGGTGTGTAGGCATGGCCTGCGACACGATGCCAATCCTCCCAACTCCGCTCCTTCACTGACATGCAACATTTCCTCCTTTACTGACTGTTCATTTCGAAAGATATTGATGACGCTTTTCCAAAAACAGACATCGTTGGAAATTTGGTGAGATTTGGATAGACCGCTCGCGGAGCAGAAAGTTGAAGCGAGGAATCCTCACTAGACATTTGCGTCGGTGGAGCAATGAGAAAGGAAGTGTGTGGGGAAATGTTAAAAAAAAAAAAAAAATTGCGATGGGGATGGATCGGGTAGGGGTGGGTGACTGAGATGGCTACTGCGGACCACCTGCGGGGTCGGGAGGGTGGAAGGGCGGGCGAGGGGAACAGAGGGTGGGTGGGAGAAGGGAGCAGAGGTCGAGGAAGCCGCGGGGCACACGCAGGAGGGACACTACCCCTCCCCGCCTCCTCTCTCTCTTTCCTTTTTCCCTCCATCTCATAGTTCATTAAATCGAGTTTTCAAAGCCGCCAGCGCTGAACTCGATAAGGTGGGTTCACAGTGGTGGAAAGAGCGATTTCGCGCGGGATGGGAAGTACGAAAGTGAGGGGATGAGGGAGGACGGTAGGAACAAGGGAGGAAAAAGAAAGTGTCGAAATCGGAGGGTGCGATAGCGCTTAAAATGGGAAGCTCGAGAAAGAATGGATGACAATGAGTGACCGAGGATTGGACGGGTAGAGGTGAGAGCAATGGCAGGAGTCATTTGGCCACTTGTAAGTGCGCACAACACAAACATGGTGGTCATTACACGATTCTGATTACGGTACTAGTTTCAATGCGTGCATTAACAAATTTTCCCATTGACAATTACTTCGGGGGTATTTTTTTTTAGTTTTTCTTCAATGCTTCTACCCTGAAATATTAATTAAAATAATGCAAAGCGATAAAAGTAGTCTGTGTAATA
The DNA here is from genome assembly GCA_037158775.1 of Hetaerina titia. Classification (NCBI taxonomy): domain Eukaryota; kingdom Metazoa; phylum Arthropoda; class Insecta; order Odonata; family Calopterygidae; genus Hetaerina; species Hetaerina titia. Next base: position 77,866,803 of record CM073772.1, on the reverse strand, counting down.
AAATATTAGTGGATTAATGTGTTTTACAATATGGTACAACTCCACTGCATCAGACTTGATCCAAATCAAACAGCATTGGTTACTTTTCAGCATAACTTAACATACTTTTTAGGCACTAAACTGTTTAGAGTACACGAGGAAAACAACACATCATTTAGTGGTATATAAACACAATCACACTGGATTAATTTCAAAGAATTTATCTCAAATTGTGTAAAGATATCCATCTCTTAAACAGCCTCCGAGCTAAGGCTTGTTTGGTGTGCAAATGATCGGCAATATCTTTCCCAGATTTTTTGCTGAAAATCGTATTTTTTTAACTTTGGAGGACCGTACAGATCCTTTAAATAGACGATAAGATTACTCAAAAATGTAATGGGACGTTTGATTTACTTAACCTTAGTCATAGCCATACCAAAACTGGAAGAAATCACTTGAACGACAGCAAAAAAGATTAACCCTTCGAAGAATGAACCACCTTTCTGCATCAACTCTACCATATTTCGACTGGATTTCTATACTTCCTGACCTTCAGAATTCGCCAGAACGATAAAAGGAGGAAGAAGAAAAAAAAAACTTTCATGAAATCCAAGAGAGTCATGGATAGAAATAAAACTTCTTGTCAGGTGAGAACATCACCTTAGAGGTAAAGCACACAGTCCAAGCGTTCCGACACATCCAGTCGTTATAGCGAACAGATAAATTCCTTCTCCTTCCGATCGCTCAGCTGATAGCGACCAGTCGGATGCCTCGCAGTTCCTTTTAGTCTTCAGTTCCCTGAAAGTCGTTCTCTTGGGAAAGGTGTTGGTTCTCAGGAATTGGCCGTTCGCTGGAAACTCTCTAGACCACCATTTACGGTCACCAGAAGCGAAAGAAAATTGTGCAATCTCTTCAACATCATTTTACATAAATTTTAGCACTTCGTAAGTTATTCTAGTTGACGGATACTTGAAAAAATGGTCGCTTTTTCTCCAGAAGACAAAAAAAATAACATGACTTTGTTTACAGTTAAATTCGTAATTATTCCAAAGAGAAATCAATTGTCCAACAGATTAAAGTATCCTTCCTTCCCTCTCACGATGCGCAAAGAACAAAATCGAACCTAAGCATCCAAATATGTCAACTTCAAGACAAACATTTAGTGATTTAGACAATGATTGCATGATTTATACAAGCATGTGTGCATGTACATGTATGTGCACGAATACTTTTTTAGATATTAGCTAATATATTCAAAAACATCTAACAAATAATATTTGCGAACGTGACCCAGTAATCTTTCTCTCTTATTGAATTCAGCTGAAGGAATCTATCAATTTAATTTGGTGTCATAATTATTCCGAAAATTAAGAAAACATTCAAATTCCAAGCATTGCTTATTCTCATCTAATAATCTACAGGCTCCCATCCTCATTCCTCAAGCACACCCGTGACGCTTTCTTGCCTCTCGTAGGAATAATTAACAAACCTAACGCTTAGTCGGTGTTTTCAATGTTTTTACAAGACTACTGAGGACATAAAATATGGGGCAGAATCCCGAAAAAGCAATAGTTTACGCAGCAACGGCAAATCGATCACCTCACAACTTATTTCCCTAAACCGAATTTAAATGTTGCGATAAACCCGCACGCTCTCTTATATGCTCCTTGACTTCTGCTTGTCCTTCCTTCCTTTTTCCATCTCGTTTCTAGCCTAAACGCTTTCTTCTCCGGCCATTTCCTCCGGAATATCTACCACGGCCACGCCCCAGTTGAGTCCCTACCGCTCGTTGTCATGCCCATGGCAACCGACGCACTAACAGTGTGCGGGGATGCCATTTGGGAAAAGACGGAAAAGGAAGTGAAGGCGGAAGGTAATCCCACAAATTTCCCTTAATGGGCACCCTAAAACGGTTTTTTAGTGTGTCCTAATATTCCCTTGCCGAGCTCCTGAATGGGAGCTTTTAATATTCAGATGAAGAGACGATGGTTGATGGTCGGACACGGTCGGCATCAGTCGTGCGAGGACCGAGATATGGGGAAGTTGCAAGGACTCGTGGAGAAATTGGTGCAAATCTGAAAAAAATATCGTAAAAGGCGAGCGATTATTGCTTTCGCAAAACCAATGTGTAGAAATGCCGGAAATTATTTAATGAACGCCACCACAAATAAGTATATGAGACCAGAGAATGAAAGCTTAAGTATCAAGCTCTGTCCTCCCAGTCCTTCAGTGAAAAATTCAAGGGTGTCGTGCATGACCATCGAACAAGGTGTCAAGAGTCATACGCGTCGCAAACGACAAACATTCTTCGACAAGGACATACATAAACGCAAAAATTAAATTAACTCCAACTGACTATTCCTTTTGAGCGAAAGGTTAAAAAAATTCCTCCTCTAAGTCTATTGTTTTCCAGTTCCTTCTGACTGATTTGTCTTCATTCTCCCTTCATAAATGCCGTACATTGGTTCAATTCAAGGTGTTTCGAATTGCAAATTATTCGTATCTAAAGGGGACACCCGTTCTTCCAGTTGATGAGCACCAACGTAATAAGACCGATCAACATCAGATATACGTTTTATACATCGAGTGTCAGAACCAGTGGCATCTTGCCAGTAATCCCTCTGGAAGTAAAGGACTTAACTCTCGGCTCGGCGACTTTATGAAAACTTGGGGAGAACGGAGAGTAAGAGAGGCCGAGTGGAAACGTGCAAATAAATAAATAGGAATAAAAATGGAGACAAGCCGAGGATAACCCTTCGGCTGAGGGTGATAGAATTAAATCCATATTGAGTTCAAAGGGAGTGGGCGGAGAAAGTAGCAGTTTTAGGATGGTGCGAGGGGGAAGGAATTTTTTCACATCTTGAGGAAAAGGTACAACGGGAGGTCTGTGCGAAAGGGAAGCCGAGAGGGTTGGGCACCACGATTGGGGGAACGGGAGAGTTGAGTGAGGGAAGAGGGAGAGAGAGGGGGGGGGGAGAGTGGAACGGGAGTGTGAGGAGGAGGTCGAGTGGGTGGGGAGTTTATTCCGATACTAAAATCGAAGAAATAGTCGAAGGGACGGAGACAACACGGTTCTACTACCCTCCACTCCCTTTAACGAAATCTCTTCGCTTTCATCCTCTCTCTCCCTCTCTATCACTCTGTTCCTTCTTCCAACTCCTCCATTTTCTCACAAGACTTCCCCTCCCCACATGGTTCGTTCCGCCAAAGACCTACCTCCCTCGCTCAAAATCCACTCATTCTTTTGTTTATCTCCCCCAGCTACCCTCCACGTGGAATCCGTCCAATGCTTGCCGTACGTACGTACGGGTATCCCACTCTCCCTCCGCCTGCCACGCATTCGGTCGAGGCACACACACTCTCGGGCGATTGCAACGGAAAGCAATCAAAAATCAAAAGCGAAGAGAGCTCTCCAGCACCCGCTGCCCCACCCCCATCCTCCCTGCCATCAGGATCCGGGTGGGCGGCGGGGGGGGGGGAAGAAGCCTTTAACCGGCTCGACCCAAATGGAACGAAGCACCTCGAGTGAGCGAGTGAGAAAGCTTTGTTTCGAAAGGTAATAGAAAAATACTTGTTGAGGAAATAAGAGATGGAGAGACAGACGAGCGGGAGCGAGCGAATGTTTAGCTTGTGCGAATTGAATCGCATGACGCGGACGAAACGTGACATGTCAACGTTATCCGGATTTCTTGTGGAACACATTGTTCGTTTCTTTAGCCATTCCATTGGAACGAAATCATACGAAAATAGCTATAGGGCGTTTTCATAAGTATTATACGTTCTACGTCTGTGCATTGTTTAAGCTTGATTGCAAACATATACATCCTTACACAGGCATATGCAGTGTAGATAATACGACTGGATCTCCAGTACTGCTACATCGTTTGATATACCGTAGACTGGGTGATGAATGCGTCACCAAGAAAAATTAAAACTGAAATAAATAAACGATATGCTTTTCGATTGGAATTGGCTTTGGTATACTATACATTGAGGAACGAAGTACGGTGATGTGCTTGGAAGGTAATCCACTGTTATGTGACTTGGTGACATCTCATGACCATGAGACTGCGCAGAAATTCACGATGAAAACCGTGTGAAACATCGATGGAAGTTATTCTTCTCACTTTTTAACGCAAAGAAGTACTCTTTCGGGTATTAATGACGGCAAAAGGAACTCTTAAACGTTAGCCAAACAGTATACGGCTGGGAACTGATTTTAGAACTCGGGAGCTGTCTCATATCTTCCATAACATATTGGGGTAATAAAAAAAACACACACACACAAGCACTCGGAACGAAGAGTCCATAAAGATAGAAATCGACCTTTCCGAGCCACGGTTTTAAGTGCAAAAGGCGAGAGGGACCGAAGGAGGTGGGAAAATCGTCGAGGACACAACGGAAGGAAGTGGGAAAGGAAAACATTGGAAGGATTGAGAGAGAGAGAGGGAGAGGACGGAAGAAAAAGAGTTACACGAAGCATTTATGTGTTCCTTGCGTTTCGAATTCATTCAAAACGACGGCAATATCCGAGGAAATTCACCCACCCGGGGTCGCCACTTCGAATTACTCCGGCAAAGAGAACGGAGGCTGAAAGGGAGGGAGTGGGGTGGGCGAGAATGGAACGATTGAGGGAAAGCAGGAAGGTGAGTGGGGAGGAGGAAAAAGGTGGGTGGGTTGGGGGGGGGCCGCAATAAGGCCGCAAATGACCCCATCCACCGCCGCCAATGGGATTCCCGCACGCTCCCGACGCAACCGCTGCACATCATTCGACCCTCGACCTCTCTCTTGTCTACTACCCCATCCACCCACCCCATCTCCCGTCACTGTTTCTGCTTCCCTTCCATTCCCTACTCCTCTCCCTTATATCAATTCATCTCTACTATTCCCTCTCTTCCCTTTGAGAGCCCATCTAACCTTTACCACCACGAACTCCTAATAGCGTCCACTAACCTCCCATACTTCAATCTTTTTTTTCCGTAACGGCACATAGGATCACGGACGGGGGGCTTCATGCGGCAAAACAGGTTGGGTTCGCGCAGTAGAGAGAACTTGAGAAAGATCGATAGAGATATAGATAGATGAATAGATACACGGGAAGATAGTCAGGGAGTGGTTAATAGTGGAAGGAGTGCTGTGGAGGATAGGGCAGGAACAGAAGAGCTCGAGGAGACATGAGGAAAAGGTTGGAACTAAATGAAGCGTCGCGGAGGACGGTAGGACAAGATGAGAATGTCTACAGTAATGATATCAAAGGTTTCCATATGGGAAACTTTTAAGAGTCAAAGTTACATGCATTTAATGTCGAGTGTTAAAGAATTATACACCATAGCTGGTAACCTACCTCGAACAATAAAAACATCTCCGGATGGTTTTCAACATGTTTTTATCGACGATCTATTAAAATGCTAACGCTGGTGTGTTTTAGCTCCAAAAAGTAAATAATTCATAGTTATCACGATACCTCAATTCAAAAAGACTCGCAGAAAATAATGAAAAATCGCCTCAGTGGATAGAATTACGTACATTTATTATGAGATGCATAGAATTTTAGGGTCAAACAATATTTAGCCCTCCTTAAGAAAACAAAACCGATGTCAATGACCATTTTTCTTCGCATTTTTTCATTATTTAAAAAAATATATAAATCCCTTATTTTCTAAAACAATATACCACATTAGTTGATTGCGCGACTGATGGACAATTCCAGAGATACAAGCAACGACCAAAATCAAAAACATTCATAAAAGGAAATGGAATATTTTTAAAGGAAGGCAAAAAGGAGGAAAAGTTTAGTTGTGTAGGGCCTTTAAAAAAAAGAGTTGGACTGAATAAATACCACGCCATTGAAAAATTCTATACCCTGATTCTGCAATTCCAATCAACCCGTGGCAGTAAAATATACTGCGCAAAAAGTAAAGGCGGAATGAAAAATATGCGCTAAAATTTAATTTCAAGCTATTCAATTATCGGCTTAGACTATGCAACCAGAAAAATTTTAACTCAAAATAAAAATATTCAATTTCTTCAACAAATATAAATTTGTTTTCACACATTATTCTGCATCTTTAATATTCTTACCTCCACTTCACACTTCTTAGTGACCGCGCACACACACGCACATGTATGTACTATATATATGTTTAGCTATATATCTATATATTTGACACACACACGTATATATATACATGTATATATGTATATGTGCATTTTTTTTGTGGGTATGCATTTATATATTAAAAAAACAAATTTTTAAATGAATGAATAAATAAATTTATGAAAATATATACACAAATATAAATATATATTATGTAAAAATATATATAATTATGTATTTATATATATGTACATAAATCTTATGCGAGTCTCACGGATGTGAATAATACTGTATATGAAGTTGGCACAAGCGGACAAAGACAAAAACACAAAAAATAAAAGAAACTCGCTAGTTTCTCCTAGAACGAAGGAATTCCTTCCTTCTCTTCCTCGAGAAAGGTGGCTTGGACCACCGAAAATTCGAAAACTAGTTAGTTTCTTTTCTTATTTGTGTTTCTGTGTTTTTGTCTTTGTCCGATAGTGATACTTCATACATATATCTTTGAAATCACGCTCCCCGGCGACGCACAAACACACGGATACAAAATATTCAATTTTGATGACGACGGTCGGGCCGTCGAAACGTCAATACATACTCTGAGTGTCCTTCCTTCATGTTTCTGTGTTTTGAATATTTTGTATCCGTGTGTTTGTGTGTTTATTTACATATATATATATAATTTATATATATAAATATATATTTATCCATATACATTATATATATGTATGCATATATATATATATATATATATATATATATATATATATATATATATATATATATATATATATTGATGGAGCAAGTTTAGCAGTCACAGACCATGCACTAACAACTGAAAGCGAAATTGATCGATGACTACCGATGCATACAAACCAATTTCACCTACACTCATTAGTGCATTTACTCTGACTGTAAAACCAGCCCAACCGTTTTTTGAGAGAGAGAATTGCCGCCCGTGCACGACGATTATTAACAAAATCGTGTCCCATCGCACCGAATGTTTTGCGCTGGCCTGGTAAGGAAACCGTACTCACGTGGACATTTACTTGTCACATAAATTGCCTCCTCAACATGAATTCAGGAACTTCGGAGGAGAGAGAAAATTGGACGGTGTGAGGAAGACGTATATGCGAACGGGAGGTGGGTTCGGAGGAGTTGGTCCTGGGGAGGGGGAGAAGTGGGTGGGGGGGTTTAGAGAACGATCGCACGGTCGATGGGTCTTCCGGGGGGTGGGGGTTGCAGGGGGCGGGGATCGAAGCCATCGAGGGGGCGGGGATCGAAGCCATCGAGGGGGCAGGTATGCGACGCACACAAACGGGGCCCTCTCTCACGTAAACGCGGAAGCTGGGGCGAGATGAACGATCGTCGCTTGTGCGAGGGAGGGATGGAGTATCCCCGAAGAAGAAGAGATTGTGAGAGACAATTTCTCATCGAAAAGAAAAGCACCCGAGTTATTTAGGACGAGACAAGTACCCCCTCTTGGAGCGGGGCAGGGGAGGAGGGAATGCCGGCGCTTAGATGGTCGGGATGCAGGTTAATTGAGTATTGAAAGCTCCGATTCTATAAGCAGCGCGCGGTATCAATTAGGCGCTCGCTTTGAAACGAGGAGCCGGCCTCCCTCGTCGCTCGGATACGCGGTGAAAAAAATAAATAAACGGAAAGGGAAATAACAGACAACAGTTTCACGAGGAATAAAATGCTGATTACTTCTTTCTGAAGGAGATTTTCTCGATAAAAAAAACCGACTAACAGTTCGTTAAACCTGGAGTTAATATGAGCTTTGGTCACGATTTTGCAGAATAAATTGCCTCAAATGTATGACTCGGAATTATAACGGGCAAGCTTAAAGTGCGCATTTAGTTTTTTTTTCTCTTGGGAAATACCTCATATAGCATTTGCGGTTGTTTGCGCTAATAACGTACATGTCATTGCAATTTAGCTAGTTCCCATGAAATGCATTATACAGGTTCACTTATTCTTCAAGGGGTACTTTCACCATACCCATGCAATAGACGCATTGGTAAATTAGTAAAAATCCAGACTTCGGGGTTTGATAAAAAGGACGTAGCGGATCTCCTCGTTCGGTTTTGATGCTTTGTTTTCCTTCTTCTTTATTCACTTAAGACAGAAATTCATTTGTGCGGGTTCTCATAGTAAACATGTAAATAAGAAAACCGATTAACTTCGTAACTGGTAACGTGGAAACACAAGAGGTTATTTTAATCAAATTTCCCAACACCTATCTAAATAATGAACAAATTAGGAATATTGCTATGAAAACATCACAAATGGAATTCAATATAGAGTAATTCTGAAGAAAAATAAAAGCTGTTATCAATCCATGAAACAGCAATAAGTGAATTTTTGGTATTAGATGATGGGAGACATTTCTGGATTTTTGCGAGAGGCGTCATTATGGTCCCGTTTTAATTTTGATTTAAATTAACATTACAACTTCATCGATGGAAAGTAACACAGATTGCTTGCCCAAGATGTTAATAAAGAATCTACGTTAGGAATGCTATGCAGAGGGGTCTCAAAATATTCCGTCAACAATAGGACTGGCACATATGGAATTGAAATGAAAATGCGTTCTAAAAGATTCAGTGTTTACCTTGTGGGAAAAATAGAGATGGCGTGTAGGAGAGTGGTACATGGGGATTAGTTAAACAGATTATTTAGGGTAGATTTAAGAAAACGGAGCCAAAAATACTTGAATGATTTCATCGTACTCTTTGATTCAACCGGTCAATGTTGAACTCATCCGTTTAATGCGAATGGGGCGGAACCATAGGATACGTTAGCTCATTCAGTTTTTAAAAACACGTAAATGTTCATGCCAACAGCAAAAATTCTTTAAGAAAATTAAATAATGGAATAATATGCGTCCAAGGAATTTAAAAATCATGGGTACTCGAACTTACAATTCGCAAATGGTTACTCGAAAATTACAATAATTGTAAAAATAATTAATACGCTCAGATATTTTTCATCAACACACGCACGAGGTTCTCAGCTAAACATTCTGACTTACTAGGTTGAAATTCTAAAGATTCCGTCCAGGAGACGTCACATCCGGCGCGTCGTCTAGAGAAAAACAAGTTATCAACATTCAAACTATTATTATTAGGTAATCTACCGGTTAAGGTAGGTTTTTCAACGGACACAACTATCAAATAAATATTTTGTAACTCCAAGCGAAACCCAATCCAGCAACCTACTCTACATCAGGTCCCTCTTCATCTCTGTGTACTTCTTTCCTCCCTTCATCCCGTCCAACATCCATCCCTATCTTGTTCCTGCCCTTTCCTCGTTTGCCTAACATTCTCCCCTCTATTACCTTCTTCAACATCCCACTACCGCTAAATACGCCTTTCATCCATTTTTCCTGCATCCGTAGGATTTCTCTCAACAAACACCTCTCCTCACCCACCATCTCCAGTACTTCCTCATTTGTTTTCCTTTCGATTCAAACAATGTACATATGGATTTTAGTTAGACACGTGTCAGCTAAAAATAACACAAGGCAGTTATTTCACGAAGGAGAAATCTTAACTGTGCAACTCCGTATAATGGGAGGGAAATATGGAGCCTATTGGGATTGGTAGTCAAGAGAGAGAAGAGGAGGAAAGAAAGCTACCGAAGCCGAATTTCCAAGTCAAGAGGGAGGGAGATACTTGCTATCAAGCTCCGAAACCCTATCCGGAAAGCAATAACACGAAGAGGACTCCCATAGGAAGATTCTGCCCTCTTATCTCACTCGTCTTCTTCCACACAACCTCCTCATCGCCTCGTTCCCTAGAATCCAATTTTCTGCCCCCCCCCCCCCTGAAATCCCTTTACTGCTTCCCCTCTGCATATTACCCTCCCTTTCATTTACAACATTTTCTCTCTCGAGCTCTCATTACGCCTATATTACCCAGGACAGAAGAAAAACGTGTACCAAAGCGATCTTTAACGAAAAGATTCAATCCCTATTCGTCCATTAAATATGTAAAACTATTAAGTTACTATCGCACATCTTTGCTTGTCTTAACCAGTGGCATGAGTGAAAATATGGGCCTATCAAGAGGTACAAAGAAAGCGATTACTGCTTCAGAAAACCGGTTTAAAACCAGGTTGGCAAAACATATAAAAGTAACTTAATTGGTGGGTTTAGTTGAAAAGAGAAGTTTTAAGATGCACTGATGTTGAAGACTAACTAACGAGATCAGCTTCCTTCGGGTTGCTTGAATCAAATTGCCTCCGTGTATGTACAAAGAGAGGTAAATAGCCACCGACACAGCGAACTTAGACATAAGACTTGAGTAATTTATGTCACGCATCAACATTATCCTTCATGTAGACAAAGTTTTTGCGTTTAATATACCCACTATTAAACACAATTATTTTAAGTACATGGGATATGCACCTTCGAACAGGTTAATTTACTAAATCATTTGCCTGAGGACCCGGACGGTCAAAGAGAGAGAAACTGTGGGCGAGCGTTTGTCGGCAAATTCGTGGAACCATCCGGAAAAATGTGCAAGGACCTGCATCACGGAGTATTAAGTTCATGGCGTCAGATTCCTTATTTTCGCACATCAATGTCTGAGAGATAATTTACAAAAATTGCTGAAAAGACTCAAATTGATGGCCAATACTGACAACTACTCCAAGAGAGCCTGCGAGGTTAATCTAGAATATAAATTGTTTAAAAAACACTAATAAACAAAGAAAAACTGATTTCCATATGCTGATTATCATGCGGATTAGGCATAAAAAATTGAGTGAGCTGCGTCTGTTACTCTGTCAGTCAGAAAAATGAAACCACGCAAATATCAATACAATCACATTAAAAAATCGTGGTTCTTTACGTTCATACACAAGGAAATTCCCCACAGCGAAAAGCCAATAAAGAAACATCTCTCCGACTATGAGTTAACGACTGAAAACCAATGATAGATTTCTTTAGGAGATTTTCCTCGCGTCACTGATAATTTTGAACCTAACATCCACTTAGGATTTATGAAAAATGCAAATGGAGTGTAATAGAGAATTCAAAATTAACATCATATTTCATCTTCTGGGTAGTTCAAGTCCCGTGACAACGTCATTAACATAACGACATTGATACGATAAAGAATAACATTACATTATTAAATTAATGAACTCAATAAATGAATTAATTCCTCAGAGGCGGATTTTTGTTTTGCCACGAGAAACAACATATATAACTCCCGCAGAAATATCAAAACAGGTTTCCCAATTCAACAGTTACTCATTAGAAAGACTCTTTCCGAAAAAGATGGGACTTCCACAATTATTTCAGGGCTATTTGAGTCTAATTCAGAGCTGGAAAGGTTATAAAACACATATTTTATTTTGATTCTGTGTCGTTAATGATGATATTATTTATTGAATTTGCCCGCATGAAAACTTTTCGTTACTGAATATATTTCATCCAAGATGCACTTCACTGACTCTGTACGCACGGAAACAAAAAAGATAATTCTAGTATGAATTGGTTCTGGTATAAATAAATGCTGTCGTAATGGACAATCATATATTGGGACCTCTTTCCCGACAAAAAAAAAGATCTAATTATCCATCGGATTTGACACATTTAATACTCTTGAATACATTGAAAACTATTTTACACTCACTACGACCAACCCCCAATCCCCCTTTAATTTGCTTCATCTCCATTATCCCATAATTGAAGTTCCCGTCTTCTCCCAGACTCTTAACCAGCCGCTTTCTTCCCACAATTCCTCTTCTCCCGCCCTATCCCTCTTCCTCAATTCTCTCCCTCTCTCTCTCTCTCTCTCGCCCGTCCGCTCTCCTTCTCCTCCCCCACTCACAACACTTCTTCTCCGTTCGCAGTTTCTTCCCTTAACCCTCCCCTCCCACGCCACCCTAAAACCATTCTCCCTCTCCCCCGCCCTCGAACGACGACCTCCCCTTTTTTTCTTACGTCCCCTTATCCCCCTCCCCTCACCGTGTCTTCCCGCCCCTCTCGCCCCCTCTCTTCCCATCGAGCACATCGTAAAGAAGATAAGTTGTGTACCCGATGAACTTCCCCGATTCCCCTATTTCCCTAATGGGTAAACGCCGAGGCTATAAAAAGAAGAAGGGGCAAAAAAATAAAAGGGAAAGACATTCCTCTCCCGGTTCGTGTTTTCCCTCCTGAAAAATCCTCTCCCTCTCTCTTGAACTGCAAACAAATCGGTTTTCGATTACGACTGCCTATTCCGCAACATATTTACCATTCACCCCGAAAAATTAAAGTTTAAAAGGCTAAGGGAGAAATGTGTAATGAGTTTTACGATGCATCAAAACTCCCTTAAGCTCGCACATAGGACCCATTTGTCGCTAATAATTAAAAAGATAAATGCAAAACGAGAACGCGAATAAAAGTTGGATTTTGATTATTTAAACCATTGCGAAACTTCCTAGGACATCCTTTAAATCAAATAACAATAATAAAGAAGCTATGATCAGAATTTTGACAATTAAGGTCACAAAAGCCATTTGGAGATGGGACTAACTTGAGTGGTGGTTTTAAACAATATCCACCTCTACGACCCATAAATATTGAATCATGAATGAATCTGGCCTCCCAATAAAATGAGTGCAGTCACCAAAGTATTTGTTAGCATGCATCAAATTTCACGGAATGATCGTAAACATTCTCATCCCCTCTACCACTGTTAGATTAAGAATCGGTGCATAGCCGACGGTGGCTGGGTAATGCCAAAAGAATAGAAAAAACAGGTCACCTCTTAAAAACATTTTTCACGGTATAATTCATACAGACGCGGCAAAAAGGAATTAAAACACAGAGAGAAGGAAGTATTTCCTGGTGTTAGTATGGACAGGTGGCTTCCATTAGATGAAATTGGAATCGAGACAAGGATACAATGGTTATGAACAAAAGCAAGTGAGAGGAAATAATACCCCATATTATATTAACTTTGAATATTGAAGTAGAATTGCAAGGTTTTTACATACCACAAGAAACGGCATTTCCGATCACCCCCAGAGTTAAGCATTTCTTTCCCGAAGAACGGACAGCGAAATGAAACATTTTTTCACTCACCTGAAACCAAAAAGAAGGAAAATTAGATGCGAGAAAAACATGTAAATCAACATTTTACGCTGTAAACACCGAGATTCAAATAGTTTCCACGGAATTAAACTTCATAGGAAAATTCCATTGGCGAATTGCTTCATTTTTTCCCTTCCCGGATCAAAGGGTATAACTTTTGCAAACGTTTTTCTCAGTCCATGACAGCCAAAAATATGTGGAAACAGACACGACTGGCTCCGAAGCGAAAAAAAAAGAAGGGAGAACGCTTAAAGTCATTGGAAAAAAAATCATTTGACGACGGAATAAGAATATGAAAGTTAACTTCAATTTCAGGAACTCTTTAACAAAATTAAATTCTTTCAGGAGAGGCGAGGAATACACCCTTTTCGGGGCACCCAGAAGAATACGTGCATCGCTACATTGCTCGTTCACGATTTCAAAATTCATCAAATCCAAAATAAGAGGAATTTTATTCCTATTTATTTTTTTTTGGCGCGTGCTTGATCCCCATCTTCTCTCGTAAAAACTACAAAAAGATATAGGGGTTGCACATGCACACTACGGCGTGGAAGTTAAAACAGGTAGCTGGCTTGAAAATGTCTTTTCCACGTAGAAGAGAGAGAGAGAAAGAGATAAGCTTGGAGCGCGCTGGTGCAAAAAGAGGGAAAAAAATGGCAGTAGTGAGTGGCTCCTCGCATTTTGTGACGCTTCATATTTTCTCGGAACGACGCGATAAAAAGAACGCATGCCGTGAAAGGAGCAGGGATCGCCGCCCCATCTCCCGGAATAATGCATCAATCACCCATTGAAACAAGCTAGGAGCAACACTGCGAAAACAAATACGTAACCTCCACTTAGGAGATAAAGGACGAAATAAAAACGACTCGCGAGCCAAATAACTTTAGCCAAAAAAAAAATACACACACTTACACAGACACAATGAGCCCCGCGCGATGTTTTCCGCTTAAATAAAATCCTCCTCCGTAGATGACAATAATGAAAATATGAAATATATGTAGGAATTATAAGGGTAAAATGTTAAATATGAGAGAAACAAATGAGCAGGGAAGAGAAGGGTGGGTGGAAGGAGGGAAACGAGACTCCCCCGGGGGCAATAGCTGCCAACTCCTCTTTTTCGACGACGACAAAAAATAACCCATCGGAAAATAAAAACCTTTACGTCACCGAATATTTAGCTGGAAGTATTAAAAAAAAATGGCAAGAAAATAACAAAACGGCAAAGCACAAACGAGAACTACTGCAACAACTCCTCTCAAAGGGGTTCTTATCTCCTGAGGTCCAAGAGGACCCATCTCTCCCACCGCCCTCACTCCCAGAACGTTCATCCAACCTTCTCCCTTCCCCGCCCCTCGCCCACTTCTTTCTCATCTCCATCAAGCCATTTCGAACGTACAATTTACCTTGGCGCTCATTCCCCTTCTCTCCCGTCCGACCCCCAGAAAAATCCTCCCTCCCACACACCCATTCTCCATCTCCATCCCTCTCCACCTCCCGCGCCCTCTTATCGCGTAATTCTACCTCCCCTTCCCCTTTCCCGCGCCTATTACCACTCCCCCAATTCATCTCCCTCCTCCTCTCTGCTCGCATTTCCTCAAAATACTCGACCGTTCCCCTTCCCTGTTTATTTAAACGATTTTCGCCTTTCAGCTCTCTACTATGCTGTCTACATACTCTTTATTTTCCGTTTCACCTCCTTTCGGTCCTCCGACCTTTTCCCCTTCCCACTATTCCACCAATTTATTTCACTTCGCTCTCCTTCATGAAACTATTTTGTCATTCCCTCCTCATTATTCTCACGTATAATCAACCAGTTAAACTTTCACAAATTGCATTATCATGGCAGTGGAGATGGAACTGTAAACATTTCCTAATCGGGTAAACATTTCCTAATCGGCTAATAACTTCGAAAGTTTAATTCAGTACTAGCAGCAATTTTACACAGAAGTTACACCACTGTTGATTACGGACATCATCCAATGGATATTAATTCGCAATCTCTGTAATCAAACTATGCATTCATATTTCAAAATACAGCTTATTAAACGCATTCGATGAAATTATTCCATTCGTGAATATTCCAAAATATGCTGAGTACATCGCAACTAAGAACGGTACACTGCCACTTAGAATAAGTATAAATTTCATTGAGAATAACAATTTTTACCACAACTTATGCCTTCATCTGCAGCGTTCTTCTTTATGTTTCCTCAGCCAATGATAAACGAAAACGACTTTTGGCCATACGAATGTGGGAAGATTCTCCATTTTTGCACCAACTACGCGCACTCATTTGCAGAGTTGCATTTTCGGCGCATGTACCTCTTCGTTGCCTCGGCATCCGATGTTTTGCGAGCATTTCGTTCCTTGCTGCTCTCCTTTCAATACTTCCTCTCGTTTGCTGAATGCATAATCCCACCCGTTTCCTCTCAAACATATCAACTGTTTTCATCGTCGCGCTGAATCTCTCCTCTCTCCATTCCCCCCTACATCCGACACACCACGTCCACCCTCTCTCCACTCCCCCCTTCCCGGCACCATCCGCCCCCACCGCGTTCCTCCCACGGCCATTTAACCCAATCCCAGGAGTTGACGACCCGACCTCCCACCGCCACCGCCACCCCCCCTTGCCCCCGCCTTTCCACTGCCCCACTCCCCACCGACTTTCCTCCTTTTCCCCATCACCCCGCCCCCTCTCTCCCGACCTCCCACATCTCCCTCGAAAAAACTCCCACCCCAACTGCCGCCCAACCATCCCATCCCCTCCTCATTTTCCCTCCCCTCACCCTTCACACACAGACACCCCCACGACCCCCCCCCCTGCCGTGCACGCATACCTTAATATCCACCCCTCCTCCGTTCTCTAAAATCTCCTCTCACCCCAACTTCCGAACGACGACCCGCTTCGTCCCATCGTTTCGCGACATGTAATTTATTATTGAACAAGGAGCTCGTCACGGAGGAAAGAGGGGGAAGGGGTCTGGAGGAGGCGGCGCTGAGGGTGGCCTCCCAGTTCCGCGGAAGGGGATTGGAGGGTGGTGGAGGGGGGGTCTCGTGTGTTCGAATGTTTCCCGTGTGGTCCGGTCCATTCTCCCCCTCCCCTCCCGCGAATTTCCGCCTCCAATCTCCCCCGCTCCTCCTTTCGCCATCCCTGCTTCATTTCTTTCCGCCGCTCCCCGGTGTCTCTTTTGCTCGGGGAACTTCTCTGCTGTTCCCGAGGGAAGGGCCACGGCTGTTTATGTGCGGCGCACTCCGCTTAAGCAATTAGGCGCACACGGCCAACGACGGTGGGACCGAAATTTTTCGTCGCGCTACCTCGCCTACAATGTTTTAGTCGACGGAGGTAAATTATCAGTGACCGCGTGAGTCAATGTTTTTAAGTTACTCCAACATCTGTTGATCTGGTCGACAGGTTTACTGCCCTAGCAAAACAAATATTCACCGAATTCAAAATGATATCAAGCCATTATAAGAATATCGATAAACAGAAAACGATTAGTATTGCATAAGACGAGCAGAAGCTGAAAAGACAAGGTGGAGAACTTTGAAGCAAAGAAGAACTAGATGTTTTGGATACACTTTGAGACACAATGGATTAGTTAGAAACAGAATAGAAGGGAAAGTTGAGGGGAATAGCCTAGAGGTTATTTAGATGGGACGGATTATGAAGGACGTGAAATAGAAAGCCTATCAGGAGCTGAGGGAATCAACACTGAATGTAGAAAAATGGAGGGCTGAAGCAAATAAATCTTAAGTTTGAAATAGGGAAGATGGTGATGTAATCCTAATACACTTCTTTCGCACATTTCATCCCAAAGGTGGATCAGAACAAAGTACATCTGTCCTCTCAGTTACCAGTGAATTTTTTCAACTGGGTCAACAAAAGTATACTTAATGTGTGAAGTAAAAAGCATTGCATACAATCCGAAGATAAAGAAAGAAGAATTGGAGATTGGCTTTTATAATAATCCATCAAATAGTAGGTTAATGCCGTTCAAGGAAAACTTTCTACAAGTAAAGAAGTACATTAGTTTTCTGTCCTCCTTAAAGTAAAATAATTCAAAATTTCAGCAACACATATTTTAAAGTTTTGAAAGTTATTTCATGCGGATTCGCGGAAAACCAATTATTCCAAGTGAAAGGGGAAACCACAAAATTTTCATCTTTTTCACACTCACGAGCAGCCGAATTAAGGTCAAATAAAGTCCTGGTGTGGACCAACTTGGTTCATATTATTTCACTTTATACGAACATCTTTAAACAAAAACGGGAAAGAAATACTAAGTCTAGGAATCTTAATTTATCCGTTACATGATTTAATGGCGACCATTGAAAAAAAAATCTTTTCTAAATAAAACAATTGTTGATTGGAACAATTTACCTGCAAACATTTTTAAGCCCTTTCCTAACAGAGTCCAAACTTTTCAGAAAAGATGCAAACAACTTCTGTAATCATTTGATTGATGTGTTGTATAAATTAAATGTTACAGCTTAATTTTTTTTCTTGTAGATTGGGGAAACAAATGTTAATGAAATGGGGATTTACTTTTGTTTATGTACTACAGATTGGTGTTTGGAAATTTCCTTAAAGTGTATTTTTTTCTGACTGATTTTATTTATTATCTTTTGTGATATTGATTGTATTTCAGTAACCATGTTATTTTTCCAAGGCAAGTTTATTGTAACACTTGGGATTTGTGTGCCACCTGACATTTGTCTATTTGCACATGTACATTTTAATAATAATAATATGAAGTATCTACTGCGTGTCTCCATCAATAATCCCAAGAATCGTATTCACACCTGTTTTAGTGGTTTCTTTTCCCCAGCTCTATGGTTTAGTATCAAGATTCCAGCGCCCATATCCTTCCGCAAGGACAATTACCTAATTTACCCACCTCAAACACAAATATTATAAAATAAAAATTACCTTACTCACGCAGCCAACAAAAATATGCAAGGAACTTCAATGAAGGGCTAGAGCGCTTTAGCCACCAGATAACTTCGCATATTAGCCTCGGGCTAATGGTTAATGGGATGAAAGAATGCCCTTTAAAAAAGTCCGAAAATACCACGAAGCAATAAAGCTAGTATACTTATTAAAAACAGTAAATCGTAGGAATATGCATGCGCGTTCTATTTTACGCAGCTAATCGATTCTGAGGTACGAAGGAATACATTGACCTCCACCTAAAGCCCTAAGAGTCGACTCCGAACTAATGGATATTTATCGTATCGAATATACCGGTTCAACTCAGTAAACAGACTATGCCTTAACGATCAAAACCGTCGTTAGCACATCGCTAAAGAGATAATATAACGCTGTAATCAACTCATACATTCGAGTAACAAACAAATAAAGACGTCTCCGAGTTAAGAGCGTGGGGCCAACACAACAGGCATCAATCCCTAAATAGCTTCCGAGTGACTTTTGACGTCATGGGGGGAATCCACTTCGCCGGAGGGTGAGGGGGGAGGGAGAGAGAGAGAGAGAGAAAGAGAGACCCATCGACAAAGGCCAAGCGCCTATTCACACTACTCCGTGCGATGAAAACAAGACGCGTCACGCGTCGATGAGAGAGACACAGCCGCCACGAATCCAAGATACGATGGCAACGGGGGAATTCACGTCGCGAGGCCTTGGTGAGTGAATAACTTGCGCCATCATTTTTTTTTTGTTTAACTCTCGAAAACGCAAAGAATATGGTCGCGCATTAAGGCTGAGCCGTTTTTCAGTTCGAATCGAGCATTCTGGTCTAAGTAATATATTTCATTCGGATGACGGAAACTCATTCAAAGCAACTGAAATCGGCCATGAACAACGGCGACCTCGTAGAGGAGGGAGTAGTATATCATCCACTTTTAATTTCAAACCTTCCTCGTGGATTTCAGTATGACTTGTGTGTGTAATCGCCCTAACATGGAGTTGATAAGAAGCATAGAAGAGCAGTCAATAAGAAGTAATGCAGGGTTAAGATATCTCTGTCACGATACTACGAAGTAAATAGTCGCTAGAGACGGTCCGAAGCCTAGATTGCCACTGGTGGAATACCTTCAATGACCACTTGGTGAAAGCCAATCGATTTCACCAAGGGCAACTTCCGAAGCTGCTTGTAACACCGTGAGCGATGCAACACACACTACATTATTGTAATTTCACTACGCTTTCAACCACTCCTGATACTTTTTACGATCGTAAAGAAATGAAGTGGGTGTGGGAAGTAAGTGATGGGAAAAGAGGGAAGAAGGAAAGGGGGTCAGCCTCAAGCTTCCCCTTTCAGAGGAATATGTTTCGTTTAAATTTTTCCTTACGCTCATCCATCATTTCTCTTCCTTGATTCCTTTCTTATGTTTATACCAGTATCAGCATGTGTCATGGCTGTCAGTGAGGACTGGTTTCCACACTATCCTCTGAAATTCATGCACGCGTCTACCACCCACAAACATCCATTTCACACCTTTTTCTGTCGTATTAACGAGAAAATTGTATTAGTCAAACGCTGACCACTTTCCCTCTTCTCCATCAGTGATATTGTTGTTATAAAAAACATTATCTGAGGATCGGTTGGATCACATATAAATATATCGCAGATGAGGTGTCTAACTGCTAAAATAAACAAATCATCCGATATGTAAGTGTCTCGTTTATACGCTAGCATATTTTTACATGCTACGTTTATCTCCACTTGATGTCCTCAAAAACATTCAAGGCAAAGATAAATACAGTTAACATGATTGGATGTTTGTAATAAGATTAAACATCAAAGAATACGTTCTTGGAAAATTAAATTTAACAATTTTTTAATACGAGAAATAGCTGAGAATGATACATCGTGAGATTCAATTATGACAATAGGAAATTAGAGCAATATACCCATTCCACACAAAACTTATTCATTATTTAGGTACTCTAGCTACACTAAAGTAACTTCATGGCTAATGGTGCATTGCGCATACATTCATATATGCGCAATTCATACATTCATATGTTACACACACACACACACACATATACATCTTGAGGGAAAGTCTCACGGATGTGAATAATAATTCACGGAGAAGCGAGATAGCGCCAGCCAACAAAAACGCAGAGAAACACACACATGTAGAAATGAAACTTACACACGTACTCCAAATCCTCAAAGGCCAAACGGTTTCCCCCGAGGAAAGTGGTTTGGCCACCGAAAATTTTAAACAAGTGTGAGTTTCATTTGTACATGTTTCTCTATGTTTTTGATGGCTAACGCTATCTCATTTCTCTGTTTGAATTATATATATACGTATACTATAAACATATACAAACACATGCATATATGAAGGAGAGGCCTAGTCCTTAACTTCCACACCATAGCGGTGGCTCTCAGGGTACTAAAAATACTGAAAAACAAAACTGCGCGAAACTGAAAATTACAATTTTCACGTGAGTTTTTTCTTCGAGCTCTCCCTTCTTTTTGTCTCTCGACAATCTTTCGTTTTCTTTTGTTAATATTGAGTTACTTTATTACCATCGATTTTATTATCATTACAAATTCGACTGACGCTGCAGGAGAGTCCACTTCGCCTAGTCAACGCCATTTTCTTGCAACATGAGCATCAACTATTTCTATTCTGTTACCTTGATTGCTCCCCCCTCTCTTTCTCTCTCTCTCTCTCTTACTGTCCCCATCACCATCTCCTCCTGGGAGCCCATCAGGACCGAATATCTCCCTCTCGCTTCCTTTTTCAATCCCATTAGGAGAACCATTGCCGACACTTGGCCGCAGAGGTCGGTCGGTTCCGCTCTCTCAAGTGCAGGGTGCTGACAAGGGTGTGTGTGCGGGCAGGGAGGGCGTGGGGGGAGGTGTTAGGGATGGGGCGGGGAAGGGGGGGGAGAGGTAGACGTCGGCTTGGGATGAGGAGCGAGGGGCGGGCCTGGAGGGTCCTGGTGTGCGCCCACCCGGGGGCGAGAGAGATTCGGCGTATGTGTGTGTGTGTTTTTGCGGGAGCCGGGAAGCGGTAAATGCGAGGGTGTTAGGGAAATGGCAGTAGTCATCCCCTTCAAAACCTTCTCCCGCTAAAACCTCCCTCTCTCGTCCCACCCCAACCTAGTGCCACCCCCCCCCCCCTTCAAGCACACTAACACTATTTCCCCCGAACATCCATTCGAGTGAGAGCCTCCCTCGCGTACCACCGCCACTGCCAACTACTCACCTCAATTCAACCCCCCATCCCCCAACGTGCCACAGCCATATGGTCCCCCCCCCACTCGCCACATCACTTTCGACGGACCGTCAATCGAGGAGCGGAAGCCGTGGAAATCCATCCCGCCTGGCGTCTGGGGGGGGGGGGGGAATCCGTCACCTTTTACCGCCGTGCACCCATGCAATAAATGCATTCATGATATGGGAGCGGGTGGCGGGAGGAGGAAGAAATCAATTGTGATGATATACCCCGGGATAAGTGGAACGCGATGGTGCGAAGCAGTCCGTGGCGTGGTGAATGTCTCTAAGAGCTCCAGGCTTCTTCAGTTTCTACCACATACGCTGGATTGGTTCACTGGCAAGCTACGTACGCTAGAAAAGATGTAAAGAAACGCTTTTTCATCTATCGCCTTGGTAGTTTTGCTACGTTCCGCGACATTACTTCAGTACTCTATTGAGTCCAAGTAATTCCGCAAAGCATCACTGAGATGAAAATATTTCAAATGAAAAGAATGCTAAATTTTATACCGTTTCCCGCCCAACGCGGCGAATGTCATGGTGAAATTTCTCACCTCCCGATGAAGCCGAGACTCGGTAGTTATAAACTCGTAATTATTCCTGGGTCTCCATAGCTTATGAATCACCGCCCTCAAAGGTTGCAGAACCTCTAATATTCGAACTGGCACGCGAGAATGAAAAGGCTATCCCCCAGAGAGACCCCGCAAGCATAGTCCTCGTAATTTGGCTGCACTTTGCCGCAAGGGAGTTCGACGACTAAAAGTCTCGTTCGACCGAATGGCGCCGCACATTTGACGGGGATGGTGGGAAGGGGGAAGGGGAGGTAGAGGAGGGAAGCGACGATTGAAGAGGTCAGCCTCCTCCCTAACTCGCAGGCACTCACTCCATCCGAATCACTCGTGGCGGAGGGGAAGGCCCAGTTAGAGAGAGCACGACAATGTTACATTATCCCATTACATGAAGAGGCGTCGGCGGTCTTGAGTTTACCGAGGAATTTATCGCGAAATATCTCTCACTGCCAATGAAGGATATGTTAGACTTCGCGCTTAAAAAAGGGATTCGGAATAAATTCTCCATAGTTAATGGAGGATTAACGAATGTGTAAGTTTTTCCAATCAATTCATCTCGTACTAATTGTGGAAATTAAAAAAATGCAATCCCTGCTGATTATGCGAAAAAAATTATCGAAATCATAAATGTAATTTGTTATCTTTTAATTAATTACTAAGCCCAACGCACCATTATGAAGTACAGATAAATATAATATGATGTCACAATAATATAATCCGAAATGAAAACAAATGAGGAAGTGCTGGAGATGGTGGGCGAGGAGAGGGTTTTGTTGAGAGAAATCCTATGGAAGCAGGAAAAATGGATGAAAGGCGTATTGAGCGGTAGTGGAATGTTGAAGAGGGTAATAGAGGGGAGAATGTTGGGCAAGCGAGATAAGGGCAGGAACAGGATAGGGATGTTGGACGGGATGAAGGGAGGAAAGAAGTACACAGAGATGAAGAGGGACCTGATGTGGATTAGGTTGCTGGATTGGGTTTTGTTTTGTTTGGAGTTACAAAATGTTTATTTGATAGTTGGGTCCATCCAAAAACCTACCTTAACCGGTAGATTACCTAATAATAAACAATAGTAAAAATAATTTGGCTCATGTAAAGAAAAATTCTTTTTCATTTCCTCGGTTTTGACGCATTCCTCCTTGAATGCAATAAAATTAATTATTTAAATTCAAGATCAAAAATGTTCCGTAAGTGATATGAATAAAAATATTTCGTTTCTGAATAACGTCAACTCAGTGATGTGAATCACCAATTTAATTGCGGTTTTTATGGCACCCTGCAAGCCACCCCTAGGATGTATGGCAGGGTTTTAATCTTAAGATATAAAATCTTAAGACATACAGGCAAATTCAAATTATTATTCCCTTATTATTCAGTAGGTGTTCCAAAACACCGTCAAATACCCCAATAAAAATACGAATTATCTCTTGAAGGATGTTGTTTCCCAAAAAAAATGCATTTGTTGTTAATGGTTACTAGACTTGATGTGAATGAAATAGCACGCGCAAACTTGAAAATGTTTTGAACCCATGGGGGTTGTATCTTGAGGCAGGAATTCAAGTCATATTTACTGAAATTGCCTCCGGATAAGTTTTGTGGAAATATTTAAATAATAAATTGATAAAAAACGAAACTTCGATTGGGGAAATGGGAGTCAGTCGTAAATTAGACTTAATATTGCTAAGCGAGGTACGGTGGCCTAATGGGTTGAGTTTTCCGCTAATACTATTATTTCTAACACAGTATCTGCATTTCCAATGTAGTTGTTATCTCTGGAAGCTCCTCTTAAAAATCCAAGCGTTGATTCAAAGGTTTGCGGGATGCGGAAGGTGATTCAGAGGATGAAACATACATACCACTTAGATTTCGTAGTGTGTGCATCTGTAGTGTCATGGGGTACGTCATTTGAATGATTTGTACTCAGATATTGTAACTAAAAATTAAGAAGGACATAATTTTTGATGCTGCATGCTTGGAATTTTATCGCCCCCTGCCACACACCCTAGAGATTGTTTGCGGAGTGCCATGTGGATTACACAGAACATCATGCCCTCACAAACGTGTGGACCTTATGCGTCTAAAGGAACGCGCGACCTCTACCGACGGCAATTGAAATCAATCATCGGTCTGTTTACTGTGGAGGAGTGAAGATCGTCTTCTATGTAAACCATGGCCCTGAACAGACACTGATGACGTACGTGATGAAGTAGGAAGATTTCCAGTTTGAAGTGGACAATTAGGAATCTAACACAAAACCAAAAAGGATTACGAGGAGCAAATGAGAAAGGGAATGGCTACACTTGAACATTCGTGGGTTGACTCCCCTCCCACACCATTGGTCTTATGTTTGAGACGCCGAGAGAGGATGAGCTGAAAATGGAAGGGGAGGAATCAGGATTGATTTCCAGGATGAAGATTAGAAACAGAATGTTTCCGTCTTTTGTCTTTGGCTTTGGCCTTACCCTAATCCACCAGTACGGAGAACCAATCGATTTAAATCACTATAAATCGCCAATTCAATTCAAGCTGTTCGATATCAAACCCAACAAGAATTATTTCCAGCTAATTTTCCCTTGAAAAAAATATCTTCAAAATTATAAATTAAACGTACAAAAAAAAAGAACACCGCGGAGAAACCCAAATTGCTGTAAAATTATATCGTGAAGCTATTTTCTTTCAAGAAAAATTAGTAGATAATAATTCTTGTAGCGTTTGGCATCGAACAGCTTGGATCGAAGGGCCGATTTATTATGAATTGAATTGATATGTTCTCCGTACTGGTGGATGGGACACCAATGAACACAGAAAAGCGAAGTATGAGGCGATGATAAGTCAATAATCTTCTTCGGCAACCTTTATCCTCAAGTTTCAAGGAATTTCCTTCGGCAAATAATCTATGTTTGACAGGGAACAGTGGCAGGACATTAAACAGATTATTGGAACTCGAATATTTCGTACAAGCCCATTTTATTATTCTTTTTCATGACCCACATCGATTCCACAACCTGGTTTCAAAACTGCTACGCCTAATCAGGCAGTGATGATCATACTGCAATAGTGGTCGTAAAGATATTGGCTACTAGAATAAATAAATAGTATTCAGTCATTGTTACTCAAAGTCACTCAAAGAGTTACGACCGATTCACTTAATTTTATTGAAATCTTCGTTAAGAATTGTTAAGAATTAGTCCAATTGAAGAAGTTATAGAGATAGTTCCTAATAAAATTCGGTATTAACTGAAGAAGAAATTCGCTAATTAATACACACAAAAGTGATGAATGAAGGTACGGGATTCTCCATGATAAAAAAGAGAAAGTTAAACATTTGTTAATTCTGACGACTATTAAATTAACTGAGACAACAATCGGGTGGATTTTAGACATTTCTGTAACATTTATGCATCGCTTCAGTTAGAAAAAAAAAATCAACACCACTGTAACTCAATATCAGTGTATGTCTTCCGTCATTGACATGTCCTAACAATACAAGAACGTGTGGCAAATGAGTTTAGTATGCATACGAACGATAGGATGTGTTTTCCTGAGAGTACTATTTTATTCTACGAATTCCAGGGCAAACTTGAATTCCCATCCAATGATAAAATCCACACGGATTATACTACTTATCCTCATCCGTCACGGAGCAACTTGCAAGCCGTCCCCTCGCTCTCTCTCCCGGCAATTTCACCTTGCCAACGACACCGCGCTGCCGCTATCATTGCATTTAGCACTCCGCCCACGAAGGTACTTTGGACAAATAGGGAACTCTGCACCGTTATAACCAACAGCCATGACCGGTTTAGTCCTTGAACCAACCTATCGTTCGATAGGAAGGGAGTTCGAGAAGGTCACAATCTCCCCCCTCTCGTGCCACGCCCCACGCCCGTTGCCCGTTTGTCACGTCCCGCCTTTCTTCTCTTACTTGACCGGCACGCGCGTGCGTCTCCGTGGAATGGAATGCCTTCACACTCCACGGCACCGCGTCGGCCGTCTATATCGAGTCAGTCTCTCCCTCTCCTCCATCCACCTTCCCACCAATCCTCCTACCCCCCCCTCCCCACATCCACCCAGACCATTATTTACCTTTCCTCCTCCTCGAACTCTCCCCGCACGCCAACTCTCAATAGTTGACAACCATTTTTTTTTATTTCCGATGTTACTCTGTCCGACGGTGCCCAGTTTGGAAAGGAAAACTTGAAAACTCAACGGAGAAGATGGATAGTGTGCAGCGAGCTGTAAAACAGAGGAGGAAAACTAACCGATGTCTACGTTTATTTCCCGACATTTCCATTCCATTTCTGCGGAGAAGACACTCTAGTTCCTCAATGATCATTTTTAGACTGTCGAAAAGAATTAAGTAAAAATAAAAGTTTCCCCGCGAAAAATACTAAGCGCATGATTATTAATGAATGGCCGCATTGGTATGCATTACGATTACTGCCACCTCAAGGTTTTCCACGCGCCGATTTAAGTTCTCGACTTGCGGCATATGCTCATTATAAACCAACCACCGAAATAGCAGCAGCTATCGAACCGCAAATTCAGCTCTCCATCTTCCGTGGAGATGGAAGGACGTGGCTTCTCCCGTGGGTAGTAACACCACCAACTTGATAAACGCAAAGGGTTCATTAGATTACATTCCAAAAGCTACATATTCGTAAATGTAATTTGTATCGTTGTCATTGAGGCTCGAGTCACCAAGTCATTAAGAAATAACCTTTCATCGAAGAAAGATGATGATGAGTACACACATTTTAATTCTTCAATACATGCCGCAAGTATTTGGGATCCTTGGGGGAAAATCTGGCAAAAAGAATTAGATAACGTCCAGAGAAAATCCGCCAGATTCGTTAAAAATATACATGACAAGAACACAAGTGTAACATGCCCCTTAGGGAATTTAGGCTGGGAGCCCCTTGAAATACGAAGAGAACAAGCGAGACTTAGACTTTTAGAGGGATTCAGAACCAGCGAGTTTAACGATGACACAAAAGGAATAATAATGGCCCCACACTACTTAGGAAGATCAGACCACAAAGATAAAATAAGGGAGATGGATTCCAATACAGGTAGATTCAAATACTCATTCTTCCCCAGAACAATCATAAATCATAATAGTAAGAATCCGAAATCCATCTAGAAATATTAAAAACATTTAAGTTACGAGTCGGAAAAAAATTAATAATTCAAAGATTGTGCATGTGTATGTTTGTTGGTAGTTTGTGGGTTTGCATGTGTGCGAAAGGGTTGGGGCGAAAGGGTTCTTGCATGAATGTTTACCATATTTGGTTTGTGGACTATAAATTTGTGGCCTCTGCATGCGATTTTTTTTCTAAATTACGGGTGGTGCCCTAACACCCCCCGCCACACGCCCTTGCGGCAGCTTGCGGGGTATTGAGTAGATGTAGATGAATACATGGGTGTTCATTGTCAACGGTTTCACAAGAGATTCTTCGCAGGGACACGTTCAAATAACGCAATAGTTTTAGTCTCCGAAGGTCAGAGAACTAAAACATCTCCTCAAAAATCATTGTGATTTATATTTAATGTAATTTACCATCAGTTTGCCCTAAGCCAATAGCTGGCACTACAAGAAGGCTGGAAGCTCAGCATTTATGAATAAGGAAAGTACTTTGTGATGTTACGTTAGCGTGCTGGATGAATTTGAAATTTTATTATTGTTACTGACTCGGAAAAAAGATTTTAATTTCCTCAAAAAGAACTATTATCATGAATGAAGACTTGAGAGAGAAGAGAAAACTGTTGAAGAGAGAATCAGGTAATATTAATTAAAGGCATACTTCTACGATGAGTTGCTCAATGTTTATTTTTATTGAAATGTGAAGGATACTACACGCGAGTAAATGATAATTTAATTTCAATCATATGCTTCGTTTAATCATAATATTTTATGCACTCAGTTAAGTTAGGCTCATGATGAATCAGATCGATCGATACTTGCTCACGTGGGCGTGTACTATTCTGGAGAGTAGAAAGCAAGAAAAATTCTTTCCTCCTCCGGGCAAAAAACTAACCATCCACGGTGAACAACTCCGGAGAGTAAGAGGGGTAATTAGAGCGCGCGAATAGGACGAAGAAAATGAGCGGAGACAGGAAGCGGGCAGGAACGAGAGAGAAGCATTTTGACCACCACCACCAACATTTAAAATGCCCCGCAGAAAAACGCGAGAAAATAAGACCCGAAAGGTATGCGATCTCGACACGCATGCAAACACGCATACGCACATACACTCGGACACGCTACAGTGCAACAGTGTGTGACCGCAAGAAAAGAAAAACTGCCTTTCTTTCCTTATTTCCTTTTGCTCCGTCTTGGAATGCCTTTGGGCACCGCCTCCCTCTCTCTCTCTCTCTCTCTCCCGGTCTTTGGCGGCAATGGCTACTTGCCAATACATCTCCGAAACTGTTCTCCTCTCTTATGCCTTACTCTTATACCACACCGTGTCTCCTCTGACGCCTGGGATGCCAACCTTTGTTATCTTCCGTTCCTCTCCTACGTTCCACATCCTTTACTTATATATTATTAATGTTTTGGATCTTGCATGAAGACTTTGCTCTTCTCACTTCCTTCAATATCCTAGCTTGCGAATTGATTTTCTATATTTCCGTATGAACAGTTGAAGTGGATTGCATTTGAATCATGTTCTCCGCCCATAAATAAAGTATTAGGAGCCCGCCATTTTCCTATCTTCGACGGAGAAGAATAAATGGTAGAGAATTGAAAATGATGAAATTATCGTGACAGAGATAAAACTATCATGACAGACATATAGTAGAATGATGTATATCCTCAATTATATCTGTTACTATCATCTTTTTGCAGACTTTTTCTGTCAGAATTTCTTCTTTCCCTCGACTGTTCCGCTCAATTTTCTTTCATTCCGTCCATCAGAAGAAAACTTTCTTCCAACTTTACGCATCAAAGTAATTGCTGCCCCAGTCTCTTTAAGACCACTGTTCTCTCTAAAAATATACAGAAATACTTTTTTAGATACACCTTCAAATTACATTTTTGTCGAATTTCTCAAGGAAGTCAATTACATTATAACTTCATTTTCCTCCGAGCGTATTACTATACTCTCACCGAAGTGCCCCATGCTGGTGTTTCGCCATGTACACTTACATAAACACTTGAAATTAATTTTGCTTCTCTTTTATTTACGACTTTTTTAACGCAAGAGCTAGCTGATGAGCATGCGCGACAAAGCACATCCTTGTCTTTATCCTTACTTTGGACTAGCTTCAGCACATGAGTCACATTTGATCACTGCGATCTCTTCTTCACATAATCTTAAAATCATTCTCGAGAGATCTTTCACATTTTTTTTAACTTCATCAGATGCATTGTCCTGAATTTCTGTTCCAGTCGAAACTTAAGGTCCAAAGTCAACGTTTGTTCATTCGTTATTAAATGCCTCTCCCAAATCGACCCAGAAAACATGCCAAATTTTCTTGCGGACGAAAACAATAAAGAATGATTTATTTTGTCTCTGTTTGTATCCCAGAACCCTAAATGTCCTTTTCCTGGGACCTATTTTGTTCAATTCTTCTGGAATTGATTCTAAAAATAAACTTGTATAGGAGGTCATGAGGTTAATTTTTCCCAAATGGTCGCATAGTATTCCTGCTCTCTCTTTTTTTCTACGCATCGGAATAATAAGATTTCTCTGAAGTAACTTGGCAAATTTCCAACTGAAAACATTAATCATCAAATGATCAGCATCAACTGATCAATTTGCATCAAATGTTACCATCAAGTGCCTGTAAAGAGGTTTTTGCTAATTCCTGTAGCATTTCATCCCCGTAAAATTCTCCCTAGTAACACCTAATTCCACCTCAATACTTATCACATTCCCTTTCAGCAACTCCTATCGTCTCCATTATTTAGCGTTATTTTATTAATTTAAAATAAATCAAAAATAAAATTTATCGAGATGTTCTTTCCATCCCTTCTCTTTCCGTCGTCTGCTATCTGAAACAGATTCTCAACATTCTTCATAACCTTTTGGATTATATCCCTGGAAATGATTTCTTGTGGTCTCGTAGGCCTTTTCATATTCTTCCGAGCAGTAAGCCGTCTTAAAATTATCTTCAATGTATTTCATTTGTCATGTGTTCCGGCCCGAAATTTTAAACATTTTATTTCCTGTTCCTTCCACCCTGTTCCTCTAATTTTTTTCTCATTTTTGTCTCGGGATCATTATATTTCAAGAAATTATTCTGATGCAACATTACTTATGGTTTGTCTCCCTTATTTTTTCGTACACATTTCTCACGTCATTCGTCGATTATTTCCTTTGTCTTCACTCTAGTCTTTTCCCTCATCTCTCACACTCTCCTAGAACCATTCATGCACATTATTTGTTTAACTCTTTCGCTGACTTCTCTACACCGTACCCTTTAGCGTGAATGCACTGCCGGCCGTTCTCAGACACATAAATCTTTCTGGAAAAGGAAAGCAGTGGCTCATTTAAGCAGGGGCCAGGCGGGAGAACCGCGTATTTGGCATCACTGGCAAGATTATGGAGTACATAATTCATCATGCCTCAATGGGACGTGGGATATGGGGTAAGATTGGAGGAGTGGGCGTTGGCGAAAATACGTGCTCAATGTACATTGAGAATGGCGCTGCGAAGCCCATTACATTCAGTCGATTTCTTTACAAGCGAGTAGTACCCGCCATTTGAGATTTAAAGAAAAGAGTTCTGTTTGAAAATAACTACAGACCTATGGAAGGGTTCTACAGAATATTATTGTAGCCGATTTTAAGTTTTCGAAAGGAAGGAAGGAATTTCGCAAAAGAAGTGTTAGAAAAATGAGTGAGTATTAGTATTCAGTAACTCCTAGATGTTGGAAATATATAGGTATCAACTGTCTCTGAATGTGATTTGGTGCACGAATGCGGCTTATTCCCAGTAATTCGGAAGAATTTCTAGGCGACCCGATTACATAGGCTAGGGTACACATCACCAGTAACTGTCTTTAGGGGCATGTGAAATTACGACATTTATACATATCGTAACCTGTAGCAAGAGGTCGGATCCTTTTCCTGTGACAACATTCAAGCTATTACACAATGATGTAGAAATGAAAACTACATTTACCATTATCTAAGGAAGAAAAAGAGTCAGAACTACGAACATGACAACTTGCCGGCCCCGGTGGCAGAGGGGTAATGTACTCGTCTGCCAACACAGAGGTCGCGAATTCGATTCCCACCTAGGTGGTTTTTCCTCCACATAGGGCTTGGATGCATGTTATTGTCAAATTGTTATATCAATTTAAATATACAAGGAACGTAGCTACGGTCGGGAATCAATGTAAACAAAAAATGTGATTCACGAGAGTGACAGTTATTTCTTAACACACCCTAGTGATCGAGTGGTTG
The DNA here is from genome assembly GCA_037158775.1 of Hetaerina titia. NCBI lineage: Eukaryota > Metazoa > Arthropoda > Insecta > Odonata > Calopterygidae > Hetaerina > Hetaerina titia. The sequence continues at coordinate 77,835,461 of CM073772.1, read as the reverse complement.
AAAGTTTGTTTTATTATTTATTTTGGATTTTGTGTTTAATTGAAGTGTACGTGGGTCACTGTTTCTCAAACACACCCAAGTAACCCAGTGTGTATTCCCTATTTCTCACCTTACTTTTTCCCCCCTTTCCTTTCTTATCACTTAGTGCCTATCAAATTTACGGTCTCGGAATTTTTTTTTGTTTACATGCCATATCAATGTTTAAAGTCCGATGTAAAGGTGAAAAGTGCTGTTTTCGGACTAATGCAAGATAAATAAAAGATAAATAATGATAAATTCATGCCAAAATGGTACGCTGTCTTGAAAACGCCCCGTACGAAAATAGAATTGGAACGTTTCTCCACAAAGTAGATTCAATAATGAGTGGGGCTATGCATCTAATCTTAAGTCAATTCAATCCCCAGCCTCGTGCCAAACAACAACATCTTAATTACAATATTCCATGCTGCTCGTCAGAGTACTCCTTATGGATCAATAAATAATTTCTGAACATTTGGGACAAGGCTAAAATTAATTTCCTTGAATATTTATAACACCTAAAGCAACTATTGATGATACTAAGGCAACTCTGTTCCTATAACGTTTTCACTCGTGGCGTAGACAGACTGGAATTCAGTGATGTATGATGTGCATAATAGATATATGCATATTTTCTTTTAGTTGCAAAGATAATAATGCAAGTTCAATTTACTCACACCTGAAAATGAAATGAAACATCCAAGTATTAGTCCAACAGAGCATTGCATTTTAACAAGTGGTCCAATGCAAAGGGGCAATAAAGACCTTTTAAAATATATTTGCAGTTCTGGCATCAAGTCACGAAAAAATAAACGAAATATACTTCGGGAACTCTTTACCATTGGTATGAAATACGTCGACGACGTGAACGTGAGAGTCAGCCATGCGAATTCGGGGATTATGTTGAAAATGGAGGATAGGCTAGTACATATTTAAAAACCTCTCTGCCCACCCTCCACTGACGAAACGTTCCGAAATTGAAGAGCAGCAGAAAACACCCTTTGAAAGATACACAGAAAAAAAAGACGCGGAGAGCTCATGCCGGGAGTATTCCGGAGAAAATAACGGTTTCTTGTGCGAATGTGCGATTTGCGTGACGATAGGAGCGGGCATAAAGAGAGGAGTGAGGGCGGAAAAGCAGTGATGAAAGGCAGGCATTTATAAACAGATTCCGCGGAGGAACTTTTTAAAGAGGAGTGAAGGGGGGGGGAATGGGACGAGGAGCGTGAGACCGTGCGGATGATTCTGGGACTTATGAGGATCGGAAGGAGATATGAAGCGACCGGGATGAACGCACGGGAGAGGATCGGTTTGGGCGAGGGGAAGAGGAGATAGAGAGGGAGAGAGGAGAAGGAAAGATTTTCAAAAAAGAGGCGAGCGAAAGAAAAATAGAAAGAAAGAGAGTAAGAGGTTATGTGAGACGACGAGGACGAGAACCCCGACTCCCCCTCCCCTCCGCCCCCCTAACCACCGCGTTTGCGATTCCCATATAACTAGGGCGGTGGTAATAGCCTAGCTGTTGAGTTGAATCATCGCAAATGTGCCTCGACCGACCGACCGACAGTCCTCGCCGGCGTACGGGGAGTTTGCTCGAATGTGCGTGCGTGTTAGAGCGTTATACGGATGATATAAGACTTCATCCATGTCCCAATTACTCCGATCCGCGGCGATGAAAATACCGTAATAAATACGGTGCCATGGGGAGTGGAAGAGGTTGGAAATGGTTTCCTGGGGAAGGTTGGCGATGCGGAGGGGAGGGGGGGTGTGTGAGACGGACTATATGTCCGGGGCAGATTGGAGTGAGGGGGGGGGAAGACGGAGAGGATAGGCCGAGGGTGGAAAGGGAGAGACTGCGGAAAGGCAAAATCCTCCAGGAAGCGAACCATTTGATTTTATTTACGAGGAAAGACGGGCATTATTTCACGCCGAGCGTCTCCTCCTTCGAACTTAAAACCGAACGGAAGGCCAAAACTTCGGCCGCAGTTTTCTTTTTTTCTTTTTTGGTCTCTTTATTTTCGGTCGGGTTTATTTTCAACGGTGAACCAGCAAGAGTTCCCGAGTGATATCATCTCACTCATTCCGTGTTTCTCGATGAAATAATTATGACAATTACAAAGCCGCGGAAAGCAACACTGAGCGCTTTTCTCTGGATAAAAGTGGGGAAAAAACTATGGTCCCAAGCCACATACTCGTTCCTCGCCGATCACGATCAGATAATTTCTTTTCCATTCTTCCCCGTAATAACATATCGTGAATTTATAAAATCCAAAAAATGTTAGGAGTTACAAAATGTTCATTTGATAGTTGTGTCCATCCAAAAACCTACCTTAACCGGTACATTACCTAATAATAATATCAAAGGCACGCTTTCAACTTTTCTCTTTATTCCTTTTGCTGAGTTTTTATTCGGGGCGTTTAAAAAAAATTAAAAGCTTCCGATCCAGAAGTATGAAAATCGTTACTTATGTCTAATGATAAGATTTTTAAGGATGAATAAATTAGCTCAATGAGTTGTTACATCTGCATAAAATATCTGACGGGATTTAATGTGTGCCTAAAACATGTGCCTTCATACCCTATTATTATTATGAGGTAATCTACCGGTTAAGGTAGGTTTTTGGATGGACACAACTATCAAATAAATATTTTGTAACTCCAAACAAAACCCAATCGAGCAACCTAAACTACATCAGGTCCCTCTTCATCTCTGTGTACTTCATACCCTATAAGAGCGCAATTTTAAGAGAAATATCATTTAATAGAAATCATTAATTCGAAAGAAAATTAAATGTCAGTAAAATTTAATCACAAGCTGAAACATAAGGGCGAGATATCAATTTTTTAAAAATTAACCTCGCGATTAATTCTATTACTACGGTGGGCTACCGTTCAAAGTAGGTTTTCATGGCTAATGTATTCGGATTAAACTGAATAGGCACCAATGTATTATTCTTAGGAAAGAAGAACGTAGCGTTCCAGATTTCATACGTTTTACTCACAACATGTAGAATACACTGCGCCAACTTCAGGTACTATAATTGCTTCTAAATAAAATATATACCTAGATTTAAAGCGAAACGTCAAAATATTTCCGAAGAATTATTCATCAGAATGGACTTCCAAAAAAAAGTATGAGTATGGGCCTCAAACGTCAAAGCACCCTAGTGTACTAATTAGTTGGTACACACGAACATAAACTTGTAATGAATAAATAAAAAACTTCTTGTTAAAAATACAAATGATGCTATTAAAAAAAGGTTTTTCGCATTATTACTAAAGTTAACGTGGAAATGCGTCTTTCAACACGGAAGGTAGAGAGAGACTCGAGGACTCGACCGAGAGGCAAAGCCACAAGTGCGCTCGCTCTTCGTGGAAGTAAAGTGATAATGAGGCAGTGAGCGATGTAAAATGAGAAGAAACAAAGGAGGGAGAACGGGCTAGAAGGAAAGGACCTTTTTAACATAAGGGGCGGCGAGAGTGCCTGGCAAGGGAAGAAAAATGGGGATGAGGGCGGCGAGAATCTGGCCATCTGGCCTTTTGAGCTCTGCACTCGCGCCTGCGTCCCTTCCCTCCGCGGACGTACGTGTTCGATTCGGAGATAGGTGGCGGTAGCCTTTGCTTCCCTCAAATCTCTCCACCCACGCCCTACTTTTATTTTCCGACTCTTTGTCAGCTTCCCTCCAATCCACCTCCGGTCCCACGGGACCACGAAGACTTCTTTTGGGACCTTCTTAATGCCCGCCCTCCTCCCGTCCGATCCTGCCCGGCTACCACCCCCACACACAACACCCCCAGCTGTTTAATGCGCTCTGCCAAAGGCACGGACGCGAGCCCGGCGATGGAGAGATGGAGATACCGAGGTGGTGGGTGGGGTTTTTGGGAGGGAGCGGTTGGGTGAGTGGGGCGAAAAAGGAGGAGGAATTCTGAGATGCAGATGGATTATGGGAGCTAATTGGATAACGAGGACTTCTCAGTTGAGAAATATTGGTGAGGGCTAGTGGGCAAGGGCGGGGTGGAGGATAGTTAATGTCAGCGCGCCATCAGAAAAGATAAAAAGAGGGAGGACGGAAGTCGTACGGGGGGGGGGGGGGAATTCTGTGGCGAATCGACGCCGAAGACCCAGATGTATATCTTCCTCGATTTCACTCGTTTCTAATGGTTTCTGATGCAAAACGTTAATATTCCGACGAACTAAACTCGAACAAAAACGACTACTTCTGCCGAAATATGGCTTTTCAGAAGCAATAGTATTTCCTTTAATATTATGCATTGCGGGTTAAAATATTAAAAGCCCGACGGTCCGTAATTGGAATTAAATTTGACGGCCGGGGAACTACATTATCAAATAAAATATTAGCATTTGCAAGATTTGAATATGTGTACTGAAGTGTTTAATATATTTTTTTAAATTGTTGTTGTAAGGTTGAAAACAATTATACCAAGTGAACCAAACAGTTCAAGAATTCCAAAGACGATTTGTCATAATCTTATACCTTAACCGGTAGATTACCTAATAATAATAATATCAAATCTATCAATTAGTAAACTGCCTACTTCATCGTGTGGGAAAACACCTGCCAGTGATCATATGACAACATTTTAGCAAATATTATTTATTAATTATTTTATACGTCTTAACGACAAAATTGTACTTGGAAACGTAAGACTGGCCAACCGCAGGCCGACACCAGAATGTTAACCTACTCGTACACAAAGTTATCTTAACTACCAGTATAAATATTGGTCTCACACTTCAGCCAACATTGTTCTACAAATACCTACATCTTCCGTTAATGTACACTAATGATGTATTCTCGTAATTTTTGCAATATTTTTTTTTAATTACTCGAAATAATTCATATTTTAAAATCGTTCAAATAAATTATTATAAATTACTTATAAAACGATTCCCCAAATTCCTTACGAAAAATAAATTAACGTCTCGAAAAAAAGCATCTTTTCCGACTTGAGCACTTCAACCGGAGCTATTGCTAATTTTAGCGACTTGCTCGCATTGCACTGATGCGCGACACATTAGCCGCTGATTAGGTCTCCGATAGCAAAAGAGTCCAATTTCACAATGTGAAAAATGTCTATCTAAAACTGTAAACTGAAAAATATTCTGACCAGACAAACCGGCCTACTCTCAAACAACAAAAAAAAAAAACAATCATCCCTTTCGGCCACTTCCTATCTTATTTTACGACGCATTTTATACTTTGCGGGAGAGTGTGCCGAGTTACCCCGAGGTCACTCTCTCGGTAATTATTACACCCATTAATGCACGGCTAACAGCATTAAGAATGGGAGGAAACATCCGTTGGTATACTCAAACTAATGAATCACTTTGACCGCTTCTTAGATCGTTAGTTAAAACTCACCCTCGTTCCTCTCCGATTCCTCCACCATCCCTCCTCCTCTCTCCTTTGCACCCCGTCCACCTGCTTCGCCCTCCGTTTAAACTCTCCCATTAATCGCCGGTGACGGTGTGGTCTAGTCTCGGCGCACAATGGGATTAACTCAACCTCCCAATGGGATTAACTCAACCTCCCAATCCTGGGGATATCTTCTTAGAGGAAACTGCGTCCAACAGCTACCTTTATGACCTCCATACGTGTAGCTCTTTCCCTAGGTTTCATGGCCCCCGGTAGAGCGTCGAAATTGAGAGGGACTCTTTGCGTCGCCCCATTGCACGAAACTCAACCCATGATGCACCGTAATGTCCGAGAAATAATGTAAGGGTTCTTTTATTACATATTCACCATTACAGGCGTCATTCTGGGTTAATGATGAATGCGCCTGTGTGGCACGTACTAATGAAGCATCTTCGAATAAGGTACAAGTGCCAAGTAGATGGGAGAGAAAATCTTCATTGGTTCTTTGTGGAGGGAAGGGATAAGACGACGTGGATTAATATGAAGACTCCCATATTGGTCTTCGCTTATGACTCCATGTCAAGCATTCATCGAAAATTATTCATTATCAGCCGCTAACATTTGTTTATTTAACTACGAAATACTTCTGGATCAACCGATAGATTTTAATATGTTTTCCGTTCGCTTAAGGAACACGTATTAATTCGTTTATTGTTAAAAGAGTGGAAAAATGGTGCGTAGAAAAATGTCGCAGTGGGGAAATACGGTCTCGATTGGCACAGTTTCATTGATAATTCAATAAGTCGGAAAAGAATGGACCTCATACCGCAGATGATAAAATATAAAAGGGTAAGGAAAAAAAGGTAAATTTCGAAAAACTTAAAGAGAAATCCTAGTACTAATTGGACTTTGATCGAGAACAGAATTTAGGAATTCTAGGAGATGAGAATTATGTGAAATATATATTTCCAAAAAGTTGACTGACTATAAAAATCTAGTTAATAAAACTGACTGTACGCATTCCAAATGAAACACATAAGGAAATGAGTAATAATAGTTGTGCTACCCAAATTCCTCCTTAAACACAGTCCACAGCAGAGAAATGTTTTTTTTTACGGAAAGCTACTCTTTACCACGAATTGCGCCCAGCACTGATGAAAATATACCGTCGCGGAACACTCGTACGTGCATTTAATAAAGTTCATTCAACATTGCAAAACATATGGTTTATCAAAGTGGTCTTCACACCGTGTCTCCATGAAATTAAAAACATCGGGGACGCACACATCGAATGAGAGCACGAGCTCATTAAGCCAACACGCATTTCCCCAAAACCCCACGTCTTCCCCTTATCTACGCTTGCAAGAAATCCTATCATTTTCAGCATTACTTTTCCTCGAAGGCGCGCGGGTAACAAGAAGAGGAAAAATTCCAGGAGGCGCCTCAAACACGCATTAACCCACTTCTGCTTCCGCATGACACCTCCCCGCCCACCGCTTCCTTCCTTTTGCTGCAGGAACGGAAACGGGGAGTGAAGATGTATGGACCGCAGCAGCGTGAAGCTCAACATGCCCCGGGCTAGGAAGGGAAGCAAAAGGGAGGGAAATGAAAAGGGGGCACGCGAGGGTGGAGAGTGGAACACTCGACGGTAAAGAAGACGCGAAGAAGAAATGTGAAGATTAAGTGTTGCGGATCCCCGAACGCGGATTCGTGTTTGCCAACCCACCCAGATTCGACGACCTGCCTTGGACAAGGTACGACCATCGAATCTTTCAGAGAATAATACGATCGCGTTTCACTAAAGATGTGGCACAGCTATTACTTTCCAATACCATGACAGACATATTGTGACATGCATGCTTTATTCCATTGGATTTTAATTAATCAAACATCCCGGTGACAGTTTCACTTCTTTTAATTATCCCTGATAATGTGGCGTAAGGTTAACAATTGCGTAAGCAACCTGGCGAGAAGAACCAAGTCAATTCTTTGCAAAACTACTTCAAAGAGAAAGAGGGAGAGAGAGTGTTTCATGAGGGAATTCAGAACGCCCATTACGCTAATCTTTTTGTTTATCCTATTTCACGAAACGTTTTTTTCTGTCCCGTTTGAAGTATGCCTTCCTTGGAATTCATCTTGTCTCCCCTTTTCTGTTTCTTCCTTCGAGTATTTTTCTTAAGGACTCCATTAGCATTTAGAGTGCTCGAATGCGCCGCGTGTTATGTCATCATTTTTCTAATCTCTTTTTCTCTTCACCACAATTCCCTCTAGCGAATTCGTGTTCCTACTTATATTTGTCACACACCGTTTGACGGCCATCAAGATCATCTTAGACGTTCAGCTGCAGCTGTTACGAAATTATGTTAAAAATATGAAGCTCCATCAACCATCAATAGTTCTCAAAATCTTTAAGTTATTAGCCTATTTGAAAGACAATTCATTTTATAGTTCGACTCCAGAAAATGTTTTCCCATGCTAACTACGGAATCAGGGAATCAATATTTTAAGAATTTTTAGGAATACTATAGTATTTTAGTAATAGTATTTATAATAATTTAGTATAGTATTTATAATAATAATAAATACTAATAGTATTTTAGGTCTGCCACAGTTGAAGACACTATCATCCTAAATATTTACTCTCAAGAAAAATGCCACGCACAATGTCGCAAGGCGTCGAGGGTGAATATTGAAAATTGCCGAAGACATTAAACTAAAAATCCATGAATTCAGGTCATAACGCAGTTTACACTTGCCTAGCAGTAAAAAGAAAACTGTCTCTCGTAATTCACACCAATTCTGAATTTGTTCCAATGATCAAATAAAATTTATTTTTATCAACTGATACAAAGCCCTGCGAGGTGATTTCATAACGACAATTTCTTAACAATTTGGGATGGTCCAAATTAATTACTTAAGAAATTTCACCAAACCGGAAGAAAATGGTTATGTTGTGAACCGGACGATTGCGTTATACTTGTATATGTTCCGTGAACATATACGTATATCACAAATCATGGGTTCTACTCAATGGAAATTTCTACCGGGATACTTTGAGGATTAGAAGGCGGATATAGAAGCCCATTCAAAAATAATATTATGCCAAATTGCTTGAATTACCGTTTCACTATGGCTGTATTTACTTAGTTATTCCACCGACTTCACAGATTAAAAATGCATCGCAGACGACAGCATTGGGCTGCGATGGGAATTTATCCGTGCAAATATTTTAGTCACCGGAGATTATTAGCCGGAAGGTTCGCATTCAAATCCGAGTGAAACCTCTGGATACCGTCCGCTTCGCCCACGCCGTGCAATTTCTCTGAAACAAGATACTTCTTGGCAACTGCAACGGGAAGGAACTTCCCTTCAACCCTAATGAGTGAATCGCACACGCCATCGTAGGTAGTACAAGGTGAGATTTACCCTCAACTATCAAATCAACCTTCAGGGCCCCATTTCTCATTGCCTCAAGCCAGTTCACAAGTCCTTGTGACTGCTACACACGGAATCTACTGATGGCAGTGAATGATCCAGAACCTTTTTATGCCTCCATTAAGGCAATATTCATCATTCTTTTAAATCTACTTGTGGCTTAGAGTAACGACATGGTTGCAGGTTGGTAACTATCCGCTGATCTAACAAATGAAAGAGTGATGCGTCGAGCCCGAGAAACTTCGGATGGCCACAAGAACAGATAGATATCTACAAAAACTTTGTGCTATTTCGTTATACGGTTAGTTGTGCGCGCTGATGGCTACGAAACGTGACGTATTTGCTATTTAACTTAATCACTATCGCATATCCCCTTGCTGAGTTTCCGATAAAAGCCCAAACCTCAAGAATCATCGACCATCAACTTTCAAGAAGGGACAAGAAGGGTACATCTCGGGTGTGTCGTGCCAAGTTCGCCTTATGACTGCCATGGAGCCACCCTGATGGAAAAGGACCATTAAGAGAATGTTCCGAAGACGCTAGAGATTAATAACCCTATAATTGTCACGCGGAGAATGGAGAATTTCCCAGAGAAATCATAAGAAAACCTAAGGGGTTAATAGAACAGGCGACTAGTTGCAGTTGGGTAGGAAGCTAGGGAAATAAATGTGGTAGATTTAGTCGTATGACCATGTATCTTCGGGGCTCACACTCAAAACAGCAACATCCACTCATCAGGAACGGGAGACGTACTTAGAAATAGAAGCGGGAGGAAGAAGAGAAGAAAACTGTAAGGGACCTGCCTGGGAACGCTTGTGATGTAACCTCCTCTTCATGAATCTCCTTCCCCTGGTGAGTTACGGAGTTTATTCCTGGATGGCTTGGCGTAGCCAGTATTTTCAAAAGCAATTCGCAGAAAGAGGAGAAAAAATTACAGTAGCGCAGTGGAAAAATATATATATAGTCAAATCCTTTTTAACAAGCATTAAGAAGCCCTCAAGTCTGCTCGGAGAGAAGTTTCTTATTAAGAGATATATCCACTGTGGACGAATATACATCAGTTCCATGATTCATGACGACTGTGAGGAGAAAAACTCCCCGTTATCTCGTTAAGTCCCCGGAAGTAATCAATAAGCCAAAATCACTCTTTTTACCCCAAATGAAAGGTTAATATATTAAAGTGGAAGAACCTACTCGCGTAAGTGGAAAGGAGTATTTTCTCTACAAAACTGCAATGCGTACCTATCTATTACCGCTGTCATGCTAACCGTCCATTTTTGCACGCGATTGAGGTTACTCACTTTCTCGCTTATAATCTTGTAAAAAAAAAAACCTCTGAAATAAAAACTTAAAGAGACTGAAAGAGAGAGAGAGACAATGTTCCACACGAGAACGAGGTTTAAACTGTACACACACACAACACAAGAGACGTGTGTATCCAGCAGTTTACGTTAAGGAAACGGAGAATCCTACAAAAAAATGCGGAAATTGCAAGGCAAAGCTTCGCGGTAATCGTCACCATACGTCATTTGTTGAATCTTTGAGCTGTTAACATTATGCGCCAAAGCATCTGTAAATTTGCTACATCCGCGAGGGAAACCTAATCACATCCCCAACTTATTTGTGCCTTTAAACGCAAGACGGATGGAAGAAATATATCTTGTATTAAAAAAAACAGAAAAAAATGAAGAAATGAATGACAAATATTTTAGATTGAAAAGTTTCGCATTTCGTCCCTTTAATCAAAAGCTTGGTTTTTCTCAAAATAAAAATATTAAGGAAAAAAAAACCTTGACGAAAATTCATTTTCCCTCGTCCCCGGCTCATTCATCCCATAAAAACCAAGGCATCTTTAATGTGTAGCCTCAAACCCACCCACCTCTTTCTTTGCTACTATCTTTCCCCACCCCCACCCCAAATATCTTTTTGCGCACAAAACATTCACCCAGTTTCTTGGCAATAGCCTCTCTATCGACCTAATTTCGACTCGGATTTTCTTCATCTCTAACCTTTTCACCCCTACTCTTTCCTCTCTCTCTCTAGATATCTACTTCTCCTCCCCCCCCCCTCCCTCCCCGCAGAAGGCTTAACTCGATGGAGTCTTATGAACATTTCGCATATCGGATATCTCAAATTGAAAGGATCCCGTACGCCGCTATCAACGTTACTCCTTTGTTTTTTTTTTGTTTTTTGCTTTTTCCTTCCCGTGCTCAGGCTCCGCTCTCGACTTCAGAATTTCCATATAAATTGGTCGCCGCTTTTCTCCCTCTCCGCACACACACACGAGCAACCAACCCCTTTCTTACTCGTTTTTCGAACCTCTCTCTCTCTCTCTCTCTCCACTCGTTCTCCACGACTAATTAGATCATTCGGAGAGAGAGAATTTTATTTTCCACACGCGGAATGATGGGGAAGTACGTCGTCTCTCTAGGAGAGAGGAATAATAATAATAATAAAAAAACATTATTCACAATCGAAATGAAGTCGTCGTCGTTTAGTGATTTTTCGGAAAATATGAAGTCGCTTGTGAATTATTAAGCCGAGTACAAATATCAGACTTGCGTATGGAAATGCGGTTTATTTTATTTTATAGAGCTACAAATTGAGTGAGTCTATCTGGAAAAGAAGTTTTTTGACAAAAGAAAAATAAAATAAACCCTTCTGTGGAAGAGGAAAGATCCTCTGAATAAATTCCCTCTTCAAGTGAAGCAATGCTAACGTTTACTATGTGTAGGAATCGGATTAGTGAGTTAATATTACGATTTGCATTGACATTAGTTTTCACGAGCCGAGACCACGGCTAATGAATTCATTTAATGATACAGTAATAAAATAATGAGGTCGCAGTTGAACCAGGGTGTATGAAGGCTCAAAATAAAGAGATTAATCAACTGTCATAACTTACATTAACGTACCCTTAATGTAAGATAACACATGAAGATATGACAGACGATGACGAATGGGGTTGAATGTATAATAAATGAACTTATGTTGGTTCAATCCCACTGCTTGCTGTTGAGTGCGTTTCATAGGAAATTATTTTCCGGGGGAAAACCCGTTATTTCAATTAATTTTTCCTAAGATCCCCATTTTGCGCATTTCCATTTGGATCAGTAAGTGTCGGATCACATGGCTGAAGTGAGTAGTTACAAAGCCATTTAGACGTATTGTTGCATTTAATATTTTCGGTATTTTCGTTTGAGATAACAACGTGTACATATTATTATTATTATATAAATCTCGTTGCAATTAGGCAATTGTTCTGGTGGCAACGGTCAAGTCTGGTTAACGGTCACTCTTACAACACACACACAACAGATAAGAGACAAAATGCTCTTACATTCAATGACACTTTTAGATTACCAACCGCACCTTTACCATTACACAAGGGCTAGATTCACACCACATTACAAAGCTCCGTCCATCATCGCACACCGTCCGTAATCACGCACTCTACCATTTCATATGCCGTTCAAAATCACGCACCGTTAACACATCTTTCGCTTTTGCAATACAACTTCTCACGCAGTCCACATCACATATAAACAATATTTTAATGAGTACATTAGTATAATAATCACTGATCAATGAAGTTTATCATTAACTGGCTGCATTACACTTATTCTTAAAACTACTAAAATTGGATGGAGTTGTGGTACGCAGCTGGTTCCATTCAACAATAGTTCCGTTTAAAAAGGAGTATTTGTTCTTATTTATTTTTTGCGTTCTTATTTTTATTTTAAAACCGTGGTCGTTTTCCCCCTAAAATTTTTGGTTTTTCTATCTCTTTCCATATATCATCCCACGCTTCGCCATTTTTAACAGTTCTATACATCGTGCCGAACCTACTCCTCTTTCTTCTATTTTTCAAACTCGCCCATTTCAGTATATCTAACATTTCCGTGACACTATCTGTTCTTTACGAGTATTCTAGGATAGGGCTAACCAGTACCTTACATGCTTTTTCTCTTGTGGAAAAGCTACTTCCTTTTAAACTTCTCATTACCCAATGATGTACTTTAAATGCCTTCCGTGTCACACTATCTACTTGGACTGCCCACCCAAGATCCTTAGTTAAGTAAACGCCTAAATATTTGCCATGACTGCTACATCGGATTCTTTCCCCAAAGAGGGTGTAAATATCCTTTTGCGCATTCTTTTTATTTGAAAAATGTTTATTCTTACTCTTACTATCATTAATCCCCATATTACTATTTGTAACCCAGTCACCAAAGCGATCGATATCATTTTGTATTATTACGCGGTCATTTACAAGCTCTACCCGTAGGCATATAATGCAATCCTCAGCAAAGAGTCTTACTATTCATGGGAATGCAAATAATTTGGTGGATTGTTTACGTAAATTAAGAAGTGTAATGGCCCTAGAGCACTGCCTTGTGGAACTCCTGCTATAACGTTCGCCTGTTTTGAAAATGCATCCCCTATTTTTACTATTTTAATTCTGCCTGTAAGAAAATTTGCTATCCATTGCTACACCCTAAAATCCAATGGTAACGAGTCCAAATTTAACAAAAATCTATCGTGAGGCACTCGGTCGAAAGCTGTCGAAAAATATAGTATATCACCAAGCTATATATGAGAATAATTCGCAATATATTAATCTGTTTAAAGAGACGGATTATTTCTCCCCTTTGGAACGTACTTCTCATTATCTATCAAAACCTAGCCAGTTTGTTATGTTATCGAGTGGATATCATTTGATTATGTCGTTACACCTTCCGAAATATTTCTACGATGCAGAAATAGGTATTTATGAAATTTTTAATTGCAACGTGAAAATGAATCATTTCATTATCACCATGTAATCACTTCAAATCATCACAGGAAGCACCGATGTGAGAAAAGTTTGACCTTTAGTAACTTAATCGAACGAATAGGGTGATCAGATAGAGTTTTCCTATAAATTTATGAATACGCTTTGAAAGTTTGTAAAGACAAAACCATATAAAGTTTCATTTTATTTATTAGCGTAAGCAGTAGGGATTTGTCGTAGGGAGACGCCATGTCAATAAAAATATCACAAAATTACGTCAGCTGTTTCACTCAGTAATGATTAATTGTCACAGAGCCCGACACAATTACTCTCAGTAGTAAAATGACCCTATTGCAGTAAAAATAAACTTAAACAAACGAACAAATATCAGAATGAGAACAAATTATTCTCTTTCCATCAGTGAGAAAATCAACATAGAGTGAAATAAACGAGAACAATTCACTCGCGCGGAGGTGAGTACTTATAACCACCTCCACCGGTTGAGTAAATCCCAATGAAGAGACCAGAGGGGGCTCAATAAAAGTCATAAGCGACATTAATATCGGGAAAATTATTACGAGTTGAAAAACTAACACGCGACAGCACTCATTTTCAGTAACTGGTCAATTTTATCAACAGGAAAATTGGCCCGGGCGGAAGGAAGGGAGAAGAAATATACCGGATGGAAGCGCCACTCACACTGTAGGTTCATTGAAGGCGTCGAGGCAATAACACCGGCTGAGATAAAAGCGATTACACGAGTGATGTCCAACGCATTCAATATCCTGCCGCACCTACATGAGGAGAGTGCTTAATATTCCGATAGACGTAAATAGACATGGTGAACCGGAAGCGGGAGCGGAAAGATGTTAAAATAAAAATAAACTACGGAAGGGAGAGAGAGAGAGGGTTGAACAACACGGTTAGGCATAGTAATGAGTGATAAAAGCAAACGAACGCGATAAGGTCTTGAAGGAAACCTTTGTGCGAATGATCGTGGATTAAGCATTGAACTTGAAAGCGTAATGTACAATCAATAACACTTTTCCACTAGATAAAATAGCTATCACGGACCACGTTCCGAAACACAACACCATTTATTCAGGTGCCTGAAGGCGATGTGGTGAGTCCGATGATGTCCCAAATCAAAAACCAGGTTGGTAACAACTGTTTATCTAGAGTAAAAGTGCTATTCCTTTGTCATTACGTTCCAATTCTGCAGTATCGCTCCTGAAACTAGGCAATTCGTTGGAAGGTGCCGCCGGTTGGTGACAACGAACACATCTAATTACTCCGGAGATAGACTTGGCCAACTCCGCCTTTTGAAGTTCAGTCATTCTTGTTGGGATGAGTGGGTTAAAATTATAGCTGAACGAAGGCACCGAAACCTATACGAGTGGAAAAATATGCTGATAATCATTCGAAATTCTCAGCCCTCTCCAACCTCTCTCGATTCTCTCTCACCCCCAAGATCTTACCTTTCCCCCGTCCACTGCCTAATGGCTCATAAGTATGGTGATTGCCCCATTTCCCCACGTTCCTGGATTAATTACGGTCACCCTTACCCCCGCTGCGGAGAAACGCTTCTCTAGCAGTCTGCATCGATTGGCTTAGTGGGAATGAGACCCAAAGCCGCCGATGAGGGTCCTTGTGTCGCATAAGCCTATCAATGCCACACGCCCGGAAGATATTTCGCTCTTGGAAACTGTTGGGTCTCCCGGGATGCCGGGAGGGGAAGGTGGGATACGAGGCCGTTACTAAGGTGACAAACTGACTTCGAGACACAACGTGCACAAAGGACTTACGCGAGTTAAGTTTCTGGCGGAGAGTTGGGGTATTAGATAGCCGGCGGGAAGGGCAGTACGTACGTTACGGCCGTTGGGAAGCGAAGGAAGCAGAAACGATGAGTGCGTGGAAGTGGGACTGTGCGGTCTCACCAATGCCCGTAAGGGGATGGCGAGAGAGACAGAGAGGGTCGAACGGGAAAGGGACATGGCGAGAATTGTCACTATTCCCGCGCCACGCCCCCTAATTATCCCACTTCCCTCACCCACCTCCCGGCAGCTATCATTTTAATCACCTCCCACGAGCTCGACTGCCGAGATGGTGCCCTCTCCCTTAAAGGTCTTAACGGCGGCCCGGAGGTCGGAACGAGGACCTAACCACGCACTTCCTTCCGATGGAAAATTTGTCCTTAATTACTTTTGCAGTCAAACGGTCGCTTCCTGCTACAATTACTTGTCTGCTCGCACTCCCGGTGGTTATTGGCACAATCTGGGGCAATCTCTCGTTCCTCACGCAGCTTCGATGACGCGCCTAGTTGTGATTCCCTTATGTTAAGAATCACCCACCCCCCCGCCTACTTACATCTCTACGAAAGAAATCGGTTTTGCATACAGACCAACACTTAAGGAGAGTTCATTACTAATGCGATTTACGACTCTGAAAATGAAAGCTCTGGGGTTTAGATAATTTAGAAAAACGCTTTTGTTGATGGCAATTAAAAGGTCCAGGATGGGTTTTTGAAACTTTCAATGTACTTCACTGTCCAAATCATTTTCATTACAATATATTTACTTGGAGTTGATTAATTTGATTTTCCAGAAAGAAAAGGGCTAAGCTAAACATTAAAATAGGAGGGGAAAAAATAGAGCAGGTATAACAGTTTACGTATCTCGGAAGTGTTTAGCACTAACGCGATCAAAGTGGTAGGGACGTAAGGAGAAGAATTGCGCTAGGTAAGGAGGCTTTCTCAAGGAGGAGGGAGTTGATGACGGGGACGTTGAGTTGGGATGTTAAGACAAGACTCGTAAAAACTCTGATATGGAGCATAGCTATGTACGGCGCGGAAACGTGGTCGCTGAAGCAGGAGGATAGACGTAGATTGGAGGCTTTTGAAATGTGGGTGTGGAGAAAAATGGTGGGTGAGGAGAGGGGTTTGTTGAGAGAAATCCTTTGGAGGCAGGAAAAATGGATGAAAGGTGTATTGAGCGGCAGTGGGATGTTGAAGACGGTAATAAAGGGGAGAATGTAAGACAAACGAGGAAAGGGCAGGGACAGGATAGGGATGGATATTGGACGGGATGAAGGGAGGGAGGAAGTACACAGAGATGAAGAGGGACCTGATGTAGTGTGTTGCAGGACTGTGTTTTGTTAGGAGTCACAAAATATTTATTAGGTAGTTGTGTCCATCCAAACACCTCCTTAACCGGTAGATTACCTTACAAAATATTTACTTATTAATGGTACTACGGCATTAGGCTATGCTAAGGGGAACACAGTATCTAATAACGGACAAGAGAAAAATATAAGGGTTATAAGTGCCTCAAGTCAAAGAGTGAAGTTGAGGAAATGGAAGGGAGAGAGATAAATTGATTTTTTTGTGTTGCTAAATGGGAGGAAAATATAAAGAAAATGCTTCCGTAACGATCAAAGAGACGGAGCCGAAACCAACTCTGTAACCCTCCCTCCCATTACTCGTACATATTTCCTCCTGGTAGCTGCCTATGTTCCTGATTGGCTGTAGAACAGTAACAGAGTTACTTCAACAGGTTAGATCGGGTTTAGTCAAGTCACCTCGAACTCCAGTAACCCGTTTCAGTGCTTTAGGAACTGTAACAATAACAATTTACTAAAATATTCAAAATGGAGCTGTTTCTCTCATGGAGCAATAAATGTAGGTAGATTGAATTAAGACGAAGAAAATAAGATATGCTTACTTGAAAATGAGATGACAATTGATTTCTAATACGGAGAATATGGACGAAACGGAAATATCTTACGTAATAAATGAAAAATAATGGAATTCACTCTAAGTACGACCCATGTTCACCCAAATATCTGAACAATTGTTGAAGACGAGGCGGGCGAGATTGAGACTGTGGCAGTTCCTTCTTCCATTTAACCCATCGCCAATTCCATGTAATGAAAATATAATTGAACTTGACGGCTAAATAATATAAAAAAAGAACTAGATAATTACAATCGATTTACAATGAATATACATGAGTTCAAAGAGTGAAGATAGACATGCAAAAATTTGAGATAAACGAAATGAATACGGTTGTTATCTTTGAAGAAAAAAGCCACTGCAGGAAAACACCTACACATACGAGTAGTACAACCTACTCGTACATGAAGGAAGGTGTGAAAAACATGTAATGAGAGAGAGAGAGTGGATTGAATGAGAACAGCTGAAAATTCATTAAAAAATTAAAATTGTTATAGAGGAGGAGGAATAATAATATTAGTAATAGATCTATCCACGTAATGGCGCGAGACGCTTATGACATTACAACACATTTTTTTGAAAACAATTTTCAAAACAATATATGTTCCTGATCTGATAAACGAAAAGAAAAACGTAGTCATGGGCTGTCTTTCGCATTAATTATTCGCCACTTTCCACAAACGGAACAAGATTTGACTTGAAAGGAAGCTTGGAATTTCATCATTAATGCCTTCATTGGAAAGGTGAAAAAACAAAATACGATAACAACATATGCTTAGTTCAGTTCGGATGACATATTTCTGACTCATATGACGTGTGAAGGACAGGAAATTATCGGTTCGGCCGAATTTAGAGATACTGACAATAGTTGAATATGGTGAAAAGAAAATAATTCTCGTTCAATTCATAAGACATTGTTTTGCAAACAAACATATGCCATTTATTTGTGCTGGATTTGGCTAAGAGAATATAAAAAATCGATACAAGATATTTCGTCCACAACGGTCTTTATTACGGCATAATTAGAGCTTGGAATGCTTGGAAGCATTAGTTTTGAGAAGTGTGCGACAGGTAAGAGGTTAGGTTAACAGGCAAGTTTAGAAGAAAGGAGTAACTGATGAAGAAGGAATAAGATGAAAAAGATGGACCAACCAAATACAAGTATCAGTATCTGGTCAAGGCGACCATAATTTTTTTCTTTACCGTACACAGTCTTTGAAATGTGAATTAAATACAAGGAATTTTCAATGCAATAACTAAAGAACAACCTCTCACTTCATTAAATTGGTATTAAGCAGATGTAATGGATACATTCTGTTGTAAACTCTATTCTATGAACACTACAAAAAGTGCTCAAACAAAGAATTTTCATAATTTTCGACCGTAACAATGCCAAATCAACAAATTTGTAGAATATTTATATGCTTATCGCTCAATATAAGTTTGAAGTCGTACATGATCATATTCTAGTACAATTTAAGAGAGAAGAACTTCTGGAAAATTTATTGAACGGTATACTTACCACGAGGAAAAAAAATCGGGACTTTGAATTTTCAATGGGCAGTCCAATTACCTGAAAGAATACGAAAACAATAATTAAGTGGCAGCACAAAATGACGTGAGTATGTACAAATTGAGAGTGAACATAGAGTCACCCTATGGAATAAGATGAAATCCATAGCCAACCAACCTTATTATGATAATTAAACTAACAAGTGATCGCTGAAGTGTATTACCAGCAAGCAATTTTCTTCATGCATCAAAAGCTAAAGTCATGAGCATAAAAATGAATTATTATTAGGTAATCTACCGGTTAAGGTAGGTTTTTGGATGGACACAACTATCAAATATATATTTTGTAACTCCAAACAAAACAAAACCCAATCCAACAACCTAAACTACATCAGGTCCCTCTTCATCTCTGTGTACTTCTTTCCTCCCTTCATCCCATCCAACATCCCTATCCTGTTCCTACCCTTTCCTCGCTTGCTCAACATTCTCCCCTCTATTACCTTCTTCAACATTCCACTACCGCTCAATACGCCTTTCATCCATTTTTCCTGCCTCCATAGGATTTCTCTCAACAAACCCTTCTCCTCACCCACCATCTCCAGTACTTCCTCATTTGTTTTCCTTTCGGTCAATTTCACCTTCTCCATTCTTCTCCACACCCACATTTCAAAAGCCTCCAATCTACGTCTATCCTCCTGCTTCAGTGACCACGTTTCCGCACCATACATAGCTACGCTCCATATCAGAGTTTTTACGAGTCTTGTCTTAACATCTCTACTCAACGTCCCCGTCATCAACTCCCTCCTTCTTGAGAAAGCCTCCTTGCCTAGCGCAATTCTTCTCCTTACGTCCCTACCACTTTGACCGTATTGGTCCAAAACACTTCCGAGATATGTAAACTGTTCTACCTGCTCTATTTTTTCCCCGCCTATTTTAATATTTAGCTTAGCCTTTTTCTTTCTGGAAAATCGCATAACCTTTGTTTTATTAATATTGATTCTCATCCCATATTTATCGCACTGAACCTGCAATTCACTCAGCAATGCTTGCAACCCCTTGGCTGACTGAACAACTAATGCTTGGTCATCAGCAAACCTAACCGATTTTACAAATTCCCCTCCGACTTTCATTCCTACCTCCAGTTCTTCCCATGCCTCTTTAATCATTTCCTCTACATATGCGTTGAACAGTACCGGTGACAATGGGCAACCCTGCCTTACACCTCTTCCTAACACTGCCCATCCGGACTCTCCGTTCCCCACTCGCGCCTGAGCAGTCTGAGACATGTACAGGTTGCGGATCAGTCTCCTGTCCCTCCAATCCATTCCAATTTTCTGCAATACACGCATTAATTTTTCCCAATTCACTCTATCAAACGCTTTTTCGAAATCTACAAAACAGGCAAAAACGTCCTGATTGTATTCTATATTCCTCTGGATTAGTGATCTCATTACTGCGATGGCGTCACGCGTACCTCTTCCTTTCCTAAACCCAAACTGATCCTCCCCTAAGTAATCATTTGCCTTACTCTCTATCCTTGTCATCACTCAAAAATATGATTTGGAAATCTATATAAGACGCGATACTATTCATATTGCACTATTAGAATAACCAATCTCAAAAAAGGACCTTGATTTGGGAAAACTACAAATATCCATAGTCACATTTTATGTTAATAATAAGTCAATTTGGCCATAAGCATGCATGAGTGAAACAGACGTCCAAATGTCTGAAATGAGAACACCCGTACTCCTACATATTTCTCTGCTGGCAACTGCGATTGCACTTAATACAAAGAATTTATTTTCGGGTTTAACGCTTTTCAGACCACCCTACTGTCGGCACCGAAAGGATAATTACGCCAGTCATATCGTACCTGCGTCAGTTACACTTCTCGTCATGACTCACAGTCTCTTTTCCCCCGTGGAACCTGAATCAATTGATGAGTTACCGAGGGGCTTTCAGAACATCCGCTTCAAATTATGTCTGGATTTCCGACTTTTCCGTCTCATCGAATCGGAGCACCTTGATCCTAAAATATGAAATATAACCTGATACTTGAAATAACACAAAAATTGAAAAGTATCATCCCCGAGGGCCGTGAAGGAAGAGGAGGAGGAGGAAGAGGGGTAAATTCATTTACCTGCCAACGGCACCCTCATCACGCTGCGTCGCGCGACAGAAATATGAGGCTAACAAGCGTGAACACAACTCAAGGAGACGCGGCGTCATGGGGGGAAGGAGGGCCGGGAAGGGGAGGGAAGAAAAAGAGTGAGATGCGGAGACGGTTAGGAATTTTGAGTCGTTAAATCTTTTTCATCCACGGGCGCGCTCTCTCATCTCTCGCGCGGCCCGAAAATAAAAAAAATAATAAAACCCGCACACGAGGGAGAGAGACGGAAAAAAATACACTCGAGAGGAAATACCAAATAAAAAGGGACAAACTGATGGGGAGGAGGGAGGGGAGCGGAGGTGGCGGGGTGTAAAGAGGGTTTGGTGTGGGGCGGGAGGAGGGAAATGGGGGATCCGCGGCAGAAGGTAAATAAGTGAAGAGCGGAATGCGTTCCTTGGTCGCCGCGGCGTGAGATTGGTGATGGGGGAGGGTGGGGGAGGTGGTTATAGGTGGCAGCACTCGTGTCGCCCTCTCCTGCTTCGGGTTGACACCCGATTTGAATACCCGATGAATGAGGGGCTGACGACGCAAAAGAAATGGTAATTAGTGAAGGCGGCGGCAGTCGCTGGAGGAGGGGTATCGGGGGAGGAGGGTGGAAGG
This sequence comes from Hetaerina titia, assembly GCA_037158775.1. Taxonomy (NCBI): domain Eukaryota; kingdom Metazoa; phylum Arthropoda; class Insecta; order Odonata; family Calopterygidae; genus Hetaerina; species Hetaerina titia. The sequence goes on along the minus strand of CM073772.1, from coordinate 77,813,844 downwards.
GGGGCGGGGAACCAGGAAGGGGGAGCGGCGGTGGCATAAGGAAGGGAGAGGTCGTACCACCACCCCCCCTCTCTCGATCACGCCTCCAGCTCCTCCTTCGTTTTATTTTAATTTCGGCTCGAATTATTTTTTTTTCGCCGCCTTCTTTATCCCCCCTCCTTCCCTTTTCACGTTTTTATTTCGGTGCCGATTTGGGGGGGGGATGGAAAGAGACAAGGGAGGGAGAGGAGAGAGATGCTAACTGACTCGGGAGAGTGGCCGTGGTTGGCATCGGGAGGACTTAACAGCTGCGGAAAAAGAAGCGCGCGTTAGAAGAAGAGTAGGGCTATTGGAGTCGATTTATTCGCGCATCATTCACTGATGCTGGAATACAGTCTCGATTAGAAAATGGGAAGGATCTTAAATAAATGTCCCTTTCGTGTTAGGGCTCTTTGTCAAAGTCAAACTAACTAACACTCCATTGCCTTTAACCAATATTTGCGTAGATACGGTGGTTCTCCCTCGAAAGTTTTGACCCCTCGTTCCCACTTTTGCCTCCTGGAGCCGGCTCGATTTCACAATTAGTACATTCAAGCTTATCGCATCCAACTTGCAATTAAAAAAAAAAGGATTATCATTTTAATTATGTTGCCACCTATTATTCTTTACGCATGCTTCAATTGCGACACCGTACTTTTTCGATTGGGCACAGATGTTTTTCTGCATTTCCTTCCCTATCATCCGATATTACACTTCTTTCTAAATAGCGGCGGTAATCAGTAAGAAGACAAGTAAGCGCACAATCGTTTCACAATTTCTCAAAATTTGCAGAAACGCACATTTTCTTTCGTACGATAGGATGGGCATGTTGGAGGGGATGAAGACGGAAGGAAGTATGTAGAATTGAAGAGAGAATTATTCTAATGTCGGATGTTAGGTTTTGTTTTGTTATGAGAGGCAAGTAAACGTATGGTCGGACAGTTTCACTGATATTTGAAAATTGCATCGAGTACAAGCGATCTCCGATTCGTAATACATTTTCCGATGTTTCAATGAACTTAACGAGGACGTGAAAACAATTTACTAAGCAATGTTTGTTTGAGTTAATAAGCCATACCAATTTGTTCATACATGATTATTGATCACTGTTTACATTAGACATGAAATGTTTTCCAGAGTGGAGAAAAAGGAAGTAAAAAGAAGAAGCGTCAAAAAAATGATTAGTGCATAAAATAATTTTTTTTAATCGAAGTTTAAATAAACAATAATGTTTCCACTTAGGTAACAAATAGAATCAATGATAAGCTTAAGTATAATTTAAATATTAATATCATCAGATATAGCTTATTTCTACATGCCAAGTATCTGGTTAATTTTTACATCTACAAAAAATTAATTCTTGAGATTTTAAGATAATTGCACATTTTAATGATGTTATCTGTACGATCTGTGAAAACTAAGGTTAACCTAAGCATTCCTCACTTCCGTCATACTCTCTTTCTATAACTAACATTGCTGGACCGATTTATTCACTACATAGAGCTTCTTATGCGTTCTCTCTGAATCTTTCCTGGCTCAATCAATAATTTTCGAGGCGTATATTTGACATTAATTAAAATTGGCAGTTTTCCACAAAAATAAATTTTTATTAATACGACCGGTTTCAATGTAACTACATCATCTTCTGGCCACCAGAAGATGATGTAGTTACATTGAAACCGGTCGTACTAATAAATATTTATTTTTGTGGAAAATTGCCAATTTTAATTAATCATGATATTCCACCATATCACGCCTGAAACGTCTCTTTTTACTGTATATTTGACAGTTTGAACGGATTTCGCCTTATTACTTCCCGACAGCGCTTTCAACTTCCTCTGCAGGGCACCAATTTCACCCTCCCCGCGTAAACTTTCCACAGCCTTGCACGAAGACTTCTGACATGCTTCTTTCACCTTATTAGATTCCCGCCTCAGTTAATTTTTAGCACTTCCTTCTACCTCATTATGTGTTTAACATTATCATATTTCCTTCTCTCGTCCATATTTCTCAACATGCCGACCGTAATTCTTCAGGAGTGAAAGACCGTTGGATTTCAGGATATATGATTTTAATATTTGTAACAATATTCTGATTGAATAAATAATTTTGTACAAAAAGGCTGAAGAAATTTGCAAATGATATTTTTTTTTAATTTTGGAACCCCCTTTCGGAAAACTTGTCAGGCTAGGGAGGGTGTTGACTCCCCTCCTTTAACCTCCTTACGAGTTGAATTCTACCATCGCCAATGGAAAGCCGAATTTCGAGTTAACTATAAGTGGTATGTACCGGATTCGTGAATAATTTCGTATCAGGGTGAGCGACCTAACTTGTACATCTTCGTAAAACATCTATTCCTTCAGCATCTTAACTCACCTTGTAAAATATGTAATGTACAACCAACCGCTGAGTTATCGTCTGTTGCGTGGGCATGATATCGTCAAACCTACATTTCTGACTGCTATATTTAGCGCTGTACTAAACAATTCATACACGGTCTGTCCCAAAAAAAAGTGGAATAAATCTGGAGAAAAAATTATTTGCAGTTCTAAGGACATATTGATAAAAAATTCTTCAAAATAGCACCCTTGTACATGGACCGAAACCTCATTCAGGCATCTCGTCACGGCCTCTTTGACGTTATCAAGTGTTCCAAAATGAATTCCTTTCAATCTCCTTTTAATTCTTGGGAACAAAAAGAGGTCCGATGGTGCCACATCGGGGATGTAGGGCGGTTGAGCCAGCACTGCCACCTTGTGGTTGGCCAGGTACTCAGTCACTGTGAAGGCGGTATGGAAGCGTTCCTTCCCTGACACGTTGCACTCTTTTCTGCAGCTTTTCGAGGACTCCCTTGTAAAACTTATTGTTCACCGCCTGTCTCTGAAGTGTAAAATCTTGGTGAACAACACCTTATGAGCCGAAAAAGTCAATGAACAGAGCGATACCTATTTTTGGGAGAGACCCTGTAGACGATGGTGATAAAGTCAAGGACTACACAGAGGAGATGGAATAATTGAATTAAAAGCATCGATAACGAAAAACATATTTCGATAGGTCACGAATGGTATCAGTAGCAAAAGAGGTTGCATTTTGCACTGCTACATGAAATTGTCCTGAAATACGAGTTTTTAAATGATGGAGGTGAAAGCCGCAAGGTCAGAATTACGCCATAAATATTCGCAGAATATTTCTCAACGCCGTAAAATATCGCGTTAACGTCACATTTCGTTAAGTAGAAGACATGTAAATGTCTTCAAAATCCAAAAATCGGCACATTAAAAGAAGAAAAAAAAGCTTCACGGCAAGACTATCAGAATGAGAGCGAGTGGGGGCATGGAGAAGACAAACAAGAGCAATTTCGAGAAGAGAACGCGGTGGACAGGATGGTGAGAAAGTAAGGAGGATATGGAGCAAGACTGAAAAGCGTGGAGGCGTAGGAAGGTATAAAAAAAAAGATTAAGGTTCAGAGAGGAGGGAGAGAGGGAGGGATTGATAAGGGGGAAGAGGAGGGGAGAGGAGTTGGGTTGAAACTCAAAAGAAAGAAGTCTTGTCTGAAAGAGTCTCAAGCGCGCGGGCCTACTTCAATGGGGGCATTGTTTGGAGGAGTGAAGGCATCACCGACTCGGGTTATTTACATGGAGCCCGCGTATCCATGACGTCAGTGTCATCAATTAAGTCCTGGGCGATGGGTTGGCGGGGAGAGATGAGAGGACTTGGAGAGGGAAAAGAAGCGGCGAATGAATCGAAGGTGGAGAGGGCAGGAATGAAGGACGTAAGACTCAAGGGTGGAACAGGGATTGAAAAATAGGAAGACAGTCAACTTCAAAAGAAGAAAAAAAAGATGATGAAATGCCCGCAGAGGCTGCCATGATTTAAAAGAACGGTGACGATGCAAACCCAACCCATGCTATGGGCGGGAACGGCTCGCGCCGAACGCTATTCACTATCCCATAATTTGACCTGTGCCTCTCTCATTGCACTTTGCGGACCATCCTGGCAACGAGCGTTCCTTTACACACCCTTGCTTATCCTGCCTCCTGTTTGCTCTCAAAGGGATTAGAAATGCAGAGGGGTTTTTTTTAACCAGTACACTTTTTTCCATTTCCCCATCCCTCCTTTTAACGCCACCCCCTCTTAAATTGGTAACGCGTGGGACGACGGCCTCGCTAAACACGACCCTTGCAACCTGGCACTTCAAACCATGCGCTTTCTCATCCTTCCTTCTTTCCATGCGGTGAAGTTGATACTCGTGAGATTCATTCTTCTTCTAAGCGTGAAATTGGGCGCGGGACACTTCGCTGCTTCTGAATATAAAAATATAGATCAGGCCAGATCGTAGTGAACACTAATTCATAGACAGGGGCGTTAAGCTACAACATAATTTAACCGCGTGAGATTTAGCATACACGAGGAGTGATTCGCAGCGAATATCACGCACGAATGCTAGCCCATCACTTCATCAAGAGGTATTCTTGAAATTTTTTTGCAACAGGTCAACCCAAACGTTGCAGAGCATAGTCGTTAAGACTATAATTTTCGCAACATATGCAACGCTATTTCTCCCAGGGAATTCATAGGTGGATGACCGCAGACAAATTACTTCCGTTTTTGCCACTATTTCGCCCAATCTTCGAACAAGTGAGAGATAAAATGAATTGTATCTCCAGTAAGATGCATAAAAAAATGGTGATGATGAACGGGGAACTGGTGATAGAAAAACATATACAAGGATTGTTACCATAAGAGTCAGTGCAACTCGGAATTCAACAATAATGACCTCATTAGTGAGTAAAAGATTTAGTGAGCGGCAGTAGACTGATGTAACGACTGACAAAGACTTTTTTACAGATGAACCTATTCGTAACGCGCCCAGGGAAGACCTTAATTATTAATGAATATAAAGGTATTTATTTCGCCAGGCAAGTGCTTTCTGTGAGAACACGAAGTGGAATTTATTTTATTACAATATTAAGAGCATTGCTGTAACCTCATATAATCGTCACAATTTAACGTAAACCACTCCGTCATTTGCACACCCTCCTTGCCATTGGAATGAAAATAAATACGAGGGAATTCAGTAGTGTTGAATCGCCACTAATGAAATAATTCGTTCCAGCCAAACATAAACCGCAGAAACTCAAATAATTCCCCCGTGGCCTAAACTTGATTTTTGCACGATAAGGGCTTCCGACGAGAGAATTTTAAATTCACGCGCACATTGTGTTCATCACTGACTGCAAGAGAGCATCTCCAGCGGTTTAAGAAAAAAAAGGTGGACTGTTATAAAAGCTCGAATCTACGAGCATAAGAACCAAACAAGTGGCAAGGCCTTAACGAGAGAAAATGAAAATTTCGTAACGCAAAAACAGCGGGGAGAAAAGGCGCGCGTGTTAGGGAAAGAGTTAGAAGAGGATATGGGGGCGAGGAGTGAACGGTGAAAAATTAAGCGAGACAAAAAAGGAAGCATTACCGAGGGGGGAGGGAGAAAGTAGAAGGATAACGAAAGGAGAAGAGGGAGAGGGAGAATTAGGAGAAAAGAGACTAAAGGTTAACGCCTCGTGGAACGCGAGTTGAGGTTAAAGCACTTTTGGCGCGAATTAAACGCTCATAATTGAGGGGGTTGGGGGAGGGGGAAGAGGGGCGAGAGAAAGGGGAGTTAGGTGAGTAGGAAACGAGGAGGTACTGCGAAGGTTTTAGTGGGGCCGGGGTTCTAGAGGGTTTAAAAGAGACGTGGGGAGGGTGAAGTACAAGGGGGAAAAAAATGAAACACGGAGGGCCTTCACTAAAGTGCAGAGAGTGGGAGGGGACGAGGCGAGAGGGATGGGGTGGACGGAATAAGAGTAGGCGTGACGATTTCTCACGTCGCTACGGCCGAAAAAGGAAGCGAAGAGTGGAGGCGTATAGCGCCATTCCGCCATTTCCGTGCCTCAAAAGGAAGCGATGCCTCAAGCGCCCCCGGGCAACTCTCGGCCATCAAAACGATGGCGTTGGATGGATGGGATGGCTGGCGGTCGGGCTCTTTGGAGGGCGGGGAGGGGTGTGGAGGAGTTTTCTGGTAGTTAAGGGCGTTGGTGCGGGGATGAGGGAGCCGGGATGAGGGGAGGGAGTTCACATATATTTTTTTTGTGGAGGGGCGATTTCAAAGGATAAGAGCGGAGCAGTGATGATGATGGAGGAGGAGGTCGTGGGGTAAGAAGGAGGGGACTGGGTAGCAGGGGGGAAGGGTGGGAGGAGTGCAGTCGGGGGATGAAGATGATGGCGAGGATGATTAAGATCGAGAAAAGAGATTAAATTTCCTTACACACTTAGCTTCTCCTCTCTCCGGTCTTTCCCCTGAAACCCGTTCCCTTCCCGAATCTTGCGTTCACCTTTCCGTGAAGTGCCGAAACACCCACGGCTTCTTTCGCTCTTATGAGAGACCCACCCCCCTCCCCTTCTCCGGACCCTGTCGAACGTGTGCGCCGATTCCCTTCGCTTTCTGTACGGTCCTTTGAATCCTCGTCTTCCCCTTCTTCCGAATCTTCACAGTCTTGCCGATAACCTGTCTCCATTTCCGAATCTCCTGATTCGGTTCGGTGCAGTTTCTCTTCTCCCGCTTCATGCGTCAGGTGAAAAGACGTGGCGAAAGGTTAGCCGACATTCTCATTACATCCTCTACGAGTATGTCTAGACTTTGTTTTAAGACTTGGTGACGTAAATGAGAACGTTGTTCTTCACCGTTCAATTCCAAAATTGCTTTTTTTTTAAGCACAAGTTAAACGTTGGCGGCACAAATCAAACGACGACACGTACTCCTTACGAGCGATGAATCAAACCAGTGCAAAGGAAAACGATGCGCGCTCGCTCTGTAGGAAATAAAAAATACTAGTTCGACGGTTTGCCCACTCTTCAATCTAATCCTATTCTCCTATGCTCTGACTAACCTCCTTTAAAAATGCATTCACGTCAGTTTTATCCGTTCATCTATAGTTTTCCGCTGCACGGTTTGACATTCAACCCTTATCTATGAAATTTTTGTTCAGAACTTTTATCGTTCATTCATCCTCTAATTGCTTCAAAGCACGAGGACCGTTTCTCCCAGCAGTCGATTCTCTCCTTTGGTAATCGTGATTGTATGGTATCGCCTAATCCCCATACAGACTTACTCCTTGCTCGCACTCCAGGGATGGAATACAAATAAATGAAAATAGCACAACATATCCTGGACTAAATTACACTGTGTGACATTAATAATTAAATGAGTAGTTATAAATTCTAATGGGATCTATCAAATTTTACCAGAAACCTTTTTTGCTGGGTAAAAACGGAAATGTTTAATTCAATTTAGACATCCCATTTAGTTCCTCGATATCAAATAAACAAAAAAAGAATTACATTGACAAGCAATACGTCTTCCTCATTCCAATTCTCCTTCTGGGGATACTCCTTCATCGTGACTAAGTTATTTAATAAAACCTAGTACTTAATATGGAGCGACTATTCTTCACTGGTTTAACAAGGTGAGATTGTACCCTTGCTTAAAAGCGCCGCAGAGTTTAATTATGAGTTTTCACAGTTAATTTTAAAACTCATTACGGTCTCCTTATTTTTCCTATTTTTTTCCCTCGACTTCCCGGCATAAAATTGCTCAAAAAGATATCTCCACCATGTTCGGAAACCTCAAGCGTGTGGAAAGAACTCGTAAACGCACGACGAAAACTTCAAAAGCATCACTTTATGGAATATTTCACAAAAAGAAACAGGTTGTTAGACTTCACTTCTGCAAATCAGATATTAATTGCCCACCATTTATTTCTTTAACAAAAACTGGCATGAGAAATACATCACACCAAGCACCATTTCTAGAAATCTTCTTGCCCTAAAACTTGCTTCCTGACCTGCCTCATTTTTCATCGCCCAAACTTGTAGAAGAAGCACCACCACGACTTCTTTCGTTTTTATCATCAGTTGATCCCACAAATTTTAACGGGATGTTACATTAGAGAGGGGGCAGGGAGAGCCTAGTGTTTTTAGCGATCGGTTACGGATCGGTGAGTCCGGGGTTCAAATACAGCGAAAAATCTGGACACACTCAGCTACCCGGGGTCATAACCAGCGGGATGTACGCTTTTATTGATGGAACACATTCCTGTAAAACTAACGACGTAACAAGAATGCAAGAATCAATGAACTAAAAGCCCATGTTCCTGTTCTTCAAAACACAACGCATTTGCAGGAGAGTTGAGATTGGAACACGATACTACGGGAGCTCGGTTTCACTCCTCTGCCGGTTGCAATAGCTCTATAACTAGTGTAAATATCAAAAGACAAAATTAACCTGTCCTAAACTGGGAGTCTACATAGGAACCATCAGAAGTCAGACACCGCCATTTCGCTTAACAAGTTATTTTTTTAATAACGCAACCGCAAACAATTATAAAGTACATAAAACACTTTGCTCCGATCTTCTATTAATCATTCAACCATTTTGAACGATAGGAAACTTACGCATTAAATAAAGTAAATACTCGTGGTTCCCCCATCCCTTTCAATAATCACTGCAAAATTTTAAGAGCGCGTCTGATTGAGTAATTAAGCACGTGACACCAGAAGGACACACGCGTGCCCATCTCATCCCTTCTTCTTCCCGGATATCCTTATCCTCCCTCCACTCTTCTCTCCCCAGCACGCACTCCCATTATGATGGAACGCTCGCACGTCTGGGTCTTTTTCAATCCCTCAGCATCTCACTTCCCGATCGAACCTTCCCCGTCGTCATCTCCTTGCCTGAGTGAACAGCTGAGAGTCGATAGGTCTCACCGGCTTTACGCGTTTGACGCTTCCGAAGACTGAAGGCTCCCCAGACCGTAAGGAGACATCAAGAGCGATTAATTACTCCGAAGAGTACGGTTCCCACAGCTTGAAAGGCGAAAGAAAAGTCTGATTAAGAGTAAAGTTGCGAATTAATAATGGGAAAGGGCTCTACCACCGCAATGAAAGCCGCATGGTAGTTGACTCTTGAATTTTTAAACAACAAAATACATTGAATGGAAGGACGAAAACGTAAAACAACGAACGGAGGGATCGAGTTTCGGGTGATGGATGATTTGGGCACCATTTATTACAGCATTCAATGGTTAACATTTACATTCCCCGTAATTTTTATGAATTCCTGAATAGAGCGTTGATTTCAAAAAATAACACCTCAAAATACGAATGGGGAAATTGTTTGTGGATGTAAACGATTATTGGATGTCATTTGAGAAATCATGCCCCACTGAAAGCTTCCGAATGAAACCGCAAAGTAGATTTGGAATATCTAAATCGGAAATCTCAGAGACTGCGTGAAATTAAAATTGATATCCAGCCTGCCTTTTCAAGAATAAAACCATCGATACGCATTGTCTCTCGCGTCTGTGAATTGCGAAGCTACTTCAACAACGGCACGTTAGACCGAACACCTGTGTGAAAATAATTACCGAGGGAAACGGGAGGGGAAAAAAAATGCCCAATTCCCACAGCGGCCTCAACCCGTTGGCTCGGCAATTCGGATGCCTTGCTCAAGAACGCTAAAGTGGGAAAGAAATAAATTTCGACGTCGATTTGAGCGAATCCGCGGAAAAGTTAAGCTCCCTAATAGTTTTTATGGTTCTCTTTTCCACAACTTTCATACATACGTACATTCTAGCGCCTGCACCGCATCATACGCAAAAATTAATACATCCAAAACCCAGCAAATGGCGGGGCAGACGGAGCAATAGCGGGGGGGAAAAAATAATAATAATAGGGAACTGCACCCCGGTGCTTTACACCTCTTCTTTCGCACGTCACCCCACCCCCCCCCCACCCTTACTCCCCAACCCACGCCACCGTTTTTGTGGAGCTACGCCTCCCTCACGCTTCGACACCCTTCAACTGTTTGTACCTCTGGCATATTTTTTGCCGTTTTTCAGTTAATACATGGGTGAGGAGTGGGGAGTAACCGACGCCACCGAAGAGAAACTAAAATGAAGCTGTGTGCGATGGGGGAAGGGGATACAGGGGGAGGGGGGAAGAGGGGGAGCAGAAAGAGGAAGGAGAGAAGGTTCTCGCACCTTGGCCAAATGCGGCGGCTTATGAAACAAGTGCCGAGCGATTTCACCGAAGAGAAAAGAGGGACATATATATATTTATATATATAGAAAAAAAAAATATATATATATATATAGATATATATGTATGGAAATATTTTTCTATTTTAACATGCGAGGTTGTATATAAGTGAAGAAACACACAGAGACATACATATATATATATATATATATATATATATATATACAAACACACACATATTACTGTGGGAGCGGGGCCAACACCACCTCCCTCTTTCTCTCCTTTCCATTGGGAGTGGTGAAAACGTCGAGTGAGGTGCGACGCCCAAGATTTTCACAAAAATTAATTTGCGGGAAGAAACAAAATACGCGAGCGACCCGTCGCGCACGCCCGCCAAATCTCGCACATAGTCGAGAGCCATTTTAATCCGAACTTTTTCCGTTTCATTTCAACGATAAAATAATACGAGCGCAGCTCACTTTGTTTTGATTTCCACCGGAAATCATTTCGTTTAACGTTTCCCTTGGCAACGTAGGATAATTAAGAGTTTTAATCGGGGAGCAATAGCATCGGTCGACAATTTTACTCCATTATTGGGTGCGTTCGACTGATCTAGTTACCTCGGACTTAGTGGGATGGTGATTTCACTCTACTTGGGCGTATTGTTTCAAAAGGTTATCAAGTCAACATTGATTATTAGGTCAACGGTCCGGCTTGATATCAAATAACAGATTATCAGAAATTATGAGATCATTGCACGCCGTTTGGAGGTGGAGGAGAAAAGTAAGGACTCCTTATCGTAGTTTCACTGTTATCTTTTAAATAAAATATGTATTTTTACTAAAACTTTCGGAATACTATATGAGGATAATACGGGGGAAAAACAAAGTTTATGCGATTTTCCAGAAAGAAAACAGGCTTAGCTAAACATTAAAATAGGAGGGGAAAAAATAGAGCAGCTAGAACAGATTACATATCTCGGAAGTGTGTTGGACCAATACGGTCAAAGTGGTAGGGACGCAAGGAGAAGAATTGCGCTAGGCAAGGAGGCTTTCTCAAGGAGGAGGGAGTTGATGACGGGGACGTTGAGTAGGGAGGTTAAGAAAAGACTCGTAAAAACTCTGATATGGAGCGTAGCTATGTACGGCGCGGAAACGTGGTCACTGAAGCAGGAGGATGGACGTAGATTGGAGGCTTTTGAAATGTGGGTGTGGAGAAGAATGGATAAGGTGAAATGGACCGAAAGGAAAGCAAATGAGGAAGTACTAGAGATGTTGGGTGAGTAGAGGGGTTTGTTGAGAGAAATCCTATGGAGGCAGGAAAAATGGATGAAAGGCGTATTGAGCGGTAGTGGAATGTTGAAGAAGGTAATAGAGGGGAGAATGTTGGGCAAATGAGGAAAGGGCAGGAACAGGATAAGGATGTTGGACGGGAAGAAGGAAGTACACAGAGATGAAGAGGGACCTGATATAGATTAGGTTGCTGGATTGGGTTTTGTTTGGAGTTACAAAATATTTATTTGATAGTTGTGTCCATCCAAAAAAACCTACCTTAACCGGTAGATTACCTAATAATAATAATAATAATAATAATAATACGGGGGAATAAAGATGCTCTTAAACATATTTACAATTATTTATTTCACCTTTTCGGTTTTTTCTTGCTATACTAGTTTATCATGTTCTATAGCTTGGATTTGAATGTGCAACGTCCCACTTATCTATCGGACAATTCGTGCGTCCCTTTCTTGATGTCTTCACATTGTATGATCGTTTTCAATCTTCATGTAAATGTTATCAGTTTGATAGTTCCTCTATGAACCTCGAGCTCTTCGGACCTTAATTTGATTATAGAGTTAATGTATGTAATCTCTAATATATATGTATGCACACGCACGTGTGATTTTTGAATAAAATCTTGCATCTCAAAATCCGAAACAAAGTTATAAATAGGTTTTCACAGGCTTGGATTAAAATACACGTATAAGGTACAGGTGTAACGTAATTAGGGTTTGGCAGCATATGAAATTCACGAGCACAAGATTCGAGGGGGGGGCGAGAAGGATAGCAATACCAAGCAAAAATAACTTTCCTGAACCTGTACGTTATCTATTCAATTGCTTATTATCCAACCCAAGCCCGTGAAAATTTTCTGTTGCCGTTGTGTATTTTCAAGTCTGAATATGCATGAACGAAAAACGACTAGCAGAGTTCATCCAAACATTAATATCAGGGAGGAAATAAAGAGACGAGAAATTACTAAAGATGGAAAATATGAAAAAATGAGCGGTTTAAAATGTTAAGATGGATGAAAGACGAAGCGGAAACAAAAGAAAACGGAATCTGCAAACGGCCTAATAACAAACTCCGGGCACAAAAAAAAAGAAAGGATGACAAAATATGCAAACGAGGATTTAAAAGGAATGACGCGCGATACATAAAAAAAAATTGACGAGGCAAAGGACGCCGCCGCGTCAGTCAACAAAACTGGCCTGATTTCGCCAGAAACACCATCAATGCAGTCTCTCGATACCTCAGAAAATATCTACGCCCATCCACCACTCTTTCCGTTAACCCTCTAATCAGATATTCCCCACCAAAAAAGCGAACGGGACCCTTTACATCACCATTATTCCGCAAAAAAAACGCACCTTCGCCGCAAAAGTCCCCCCCCCCTCCCCGCAATGCGTTCTATTTAACCTTGGCCATGTGCGCGGGGAGCGATTGACAAATACGCGCGTTGCGAGCCGTAATGGAACCTCCCCTATGGGGATGGGAACGCGCGCGCGGGGGGGGCGGGAAGACTACAAAAAGAGTGAGCAGGAGGAGGTGAAGTAAATAAAAAAAATCGCGCGACCAGCAAGCAAGCAACCACGGGAAAAAAATTCGAAGGAAAGGGTTTGGGTGTTTGGTGGGGCGACCCGTGAGACGGGAGGTGGTTGACGGGAATGAAAAGAGGGGCGAGCTGAGGGAAAAGTTGTGTGTGGTGGGTTCAAGGCTCACGGGTGAGGCGTGTAAGGGGTTTGTAAGGGGGCCGGGGGCGTGTGGATGGGAGGGAGGGAGGGCGATAGGGCGTGAGGGTGCGAGTGGGAAGGAGAGAGGCGTGGAAGGAAGAAGGGAAGAGTGGCGGGGAGTTAAGAGAAGCGTGGAATTACGAGAGCCTCTCCTCTCTCTTCTCTCGGCCTCACGCCTCCGCTCTCTTCAGGGTCCGGGCAAACCCACCCCTCCCACCACCTCTCTTTCTGTCCCCCCCTCCTGCTTCTCGTCGGCACCCCTGGCTACGTCTTAACGCCTCGCTCGGTTTCAATTCCATTTTTCACGAGGGAAAAAAAGAGGAGAGTGATGGAAAGGGGGAGAGAGGGTGGTGGGGGAGGTGGAGGGAGGGGTTAAAGGGCTATGGGGGGAGGAGAGGGTAAAAAAGAGGATAAAAATCTGGAGGAGGCATGAAATTAGAGGGGGGTTGGGGAAGGTGGAAAACATGACGGCGGGGGAGGGATATGGATGGGGCTGAAATAAAAAAAAATAAGCGCGCAAACCTTTAAACACATACACACCAACACACAGACAAACACCCCGAGCGAGCACTCTTTTTCTTCATTCGCCTCACCTCCCCACAGTTCCTCTCTCTACGCCACCCCTACGCCCTTCTCTTTCTCCAATTCCTCTCCCCTATGCTGCTTCACCCCCCCCCTTTACCCTTTTTTGTATTCTTTTTTATATTTATAAAAAAAACGCGAAAATCCCCGACGTAACCGCCAAAAATCTTCCGCTCTAACTCCTTTTTCCTTTTGAAAGTGGGGTGTTTTTGTGTTCGCGCGAGAGACTTGATGGGAAGCAGGAGAGAGGAGAGAGAGAGAGAGACAGAGAGCGAGGGAGAGAGAGAGGTGTGAGGGAAAAATGTTTCAGGGGGTTGGAGAGTGTTGGGGGGCGTGTATCTTGGTGGGATGGGAACCCTGTGAGGTAAAAGATCTATAAACGACGCGGACTAGTCGGGAGGAGGAAGGAAGGCGTGGAAGGGAGCGAGGTGTGAAGAGGCCGCGGTGGGATAATAATTTTCATTCATTTTTTCCACCCACTATTTCTTTTCGAGACTCGTTTTCCGTTATTATGCGGTGGCGGCTGAGGTAAATAAAAGGGGGAGGGGAGGGATGAGGTAAATAAAAAAAGGTAGAGATGATGAGGAGAGGGTATTTAAGCGGGGGGTGCGATAACTATAGCTACCGAAATGTTTCGGCTTAAAACATAAACGAGGAGAAGGCACTCGATTCATGCTCGCCACGTCCATTCCAAATTGCGACGGTGAGAACTCTCTCTCTCTCTAACCGCCGCCGTCGCCTCGTGCCCAACGCGAGCACGCGGAGGCAGAGAACTTTTGCTCTCGGTTTGAAAAAAATAAAATAAAAATAAACATTACTCGGCGACGCTTATGTGTACGCGAGTGATAAACATCTCGATTCGATTTGAGCGGATGTAAATCTTAATTAAGTGCGCTAATTAGCATAAAATATTCCCACTTAAGAGGTCAATTTAACGTTTTCAAGTCGGACATTGAGGATCTTTTTCCAAGCTCGGCTAATTAAATTTCGCGATATTATCTCTCATATGTATTAAAATTAAAAAATTAACTGCTCAAAAGCGGATATGGAGGGCAACGGGGGACGCATGCGCGGAAATTTTGGATGCTCGGAATTGGGCGTGTCTTAACACTGGAGGGATGCTAACGCCATTTTATCCACTCAATAAAATTTTAATTGGGCTCCTCGCGTTCGTATGTCAACACAGCGAGGAGATTAAATACAGTAGTGGAATTCCCTGCCGCTGCTCCAACACTCGATCGGAATAGATTCCCCCTCTTCCATATTAAACCGCTAATGGATTAAAATTAGAAATCTCTCACCCAGGGCCACTCCACGACGTCATTGACTTATTAAATTGCATCGCTAGCTTACTCAATAGCGAAACATGTAAACTGAAATGCATCTTGAAAAATCCATTTTAAAGCAAAATGGGCGAATTAAAACATTTAACTAAGGCAAGTTACTAGATCAAATGAATGGGAGGCAAACGACCACTTTAGCCCATCTGTTAACTCTAAACTGCTCGAATTCACATTCATTCCGTGCATGATTCACTGACGGAGATCCCGAGGGGACTTGCGTGAAATAAGCACCGGGGAGTATCTTGTCGCATTCACGGAAGCAAAGCGCAGGCATGAAAGGCGGCTAAATATTTGAAGGATTTTTCTGGAGCTTTTAGGGGTAGTAGTCATGCACATATTCCCCGCTGAAAAAGCTGAGGATCGGAAACGAAAATAAACACGCCATGAGCTGAAACCTCCTTTCATGTCTCGAAATATCGAGGGAGCGCCGAGGGGAGAGAGAGTGAGAGAGCGGCCACGTTTGGTTTGCAGGTCGGAAATTATTTTTTTTTCCGGGCGTCATGTCCATAGAGGACTGCGTGGGCGAAAATGAGTGGCGAAGGTTGACGATGAGTGGGGGCGAAGAGAGCATGCGAGCCACTCGCATTTTGGCCTCAAAATCGACAATTTACCATCCAATTCTTTTCTGCTAATGACGTGTGGGAGAGCGAATTCTGGGAAAAGTGTGGCAGAGAAATTCAGAGGTCACAAGAAAATCTTGTCATGAGTGGCGTGGGAAAGATGAAAAGAATATACGGAAAAGACGACACAAATTACGACCATAGCCGAAGTTATTGGTGAAATGGGATGTCAACGTGACAAATAATATAACATTTCACGACACAAGGTTCACAATTCGACATGTTATACGCTTATTCTACACACCACACCACCAAAATGGAATTATTTTTGGAGTTACACGCATACGTACTCATCAGACGTTAATTAACAAACTCAATCTCTCTAAGGCCAACTTAAAAACGTCAATTTTCATGTACGAGCGTGATCTGACTAGTTTCGGACCTCAGAGAATTTAAAAAAAAAATGTCTTGTATCTTTGTTAAGTCGGAAACTTTTCAAATCACCCTTGCGTTACATTTATCTTAATAAAAGTAATATTTGATACTAAAAGCTAACTTGTTGAGAAAACAACACAAAAGGGATGTTTCGAATTGAAAGAGGCAACGCGATAAGTGATAAGTACTTTTAGTGATGCCTTAAAACAATTACTGGGGAAAAATTGTAGAATGTGACGAGAAGGCTTTTGATGCAGGAGAATATATGAATGCACTTCATTCACTCATCTGTACACTCCTGGTGACTGACTCACCAATGAGAGGGTGATAGAGGAAAAAATGAGGATAAGGGGAGACAGGTGTGGAGGAGAAACTCTCTTGTGCCAGGAAATAGCGTGTTCGGGTAGAATCGCTTTGACACAGTGGGCGAAAAAACGTAGGAGAATGGATGGGAGGAGGTAGAGACTTGAGAGAAGGGAATGGTTTGGCGAGTTGGGTGGAGATGTGTGACAAAAGGGAAGGGGGGTTAAATACGGTGCGTGCATGGGGAAAAATGTAGGTAAATAAATGGTTCGAATTTGCAGCGTTCGTACGAATGTTTACGTGAGCGACTCAAGGATGGAGGAGGGGGTGAAGATATTACGAGC
Source organism: Hetaerina titia (assembly GCA_037158775.1). Taxonomy (NCBI): domain Eukaryota; kingdom Metazoa; phylum Arthropoda; class Insecta; order Odonata; family Calopterygidae; genus Hetaerina; species Hetaerina titia. Next base: position 77,797,175 of record CM073772.1, on the reverse strand, counting down.
CATTAGGTTCACATTTGAATTTCATTAGATGGATAGTTGATGGAATATCTGGAGGTTATCCATTCTGCGTTGAAATTTTCGAAGTCGAAGAGAGATACTACTAAGCTTACATGGATACGACATTATTCAATCAGCACAGAAACGTTACGAGTAGAGGGGGTATCTTAATTCTAAATGACCTTGGAATTGAGGTCATTTAGCATCGTAGCGATCAATTACCTTAGGACGCCATTATTTAAACGTCAATGGCAGACAAAAGGCGTGACTTAAATCCTGGGACCATTCCGTTGACTGCGAAAATCAGATTGTTCAATATGATGCACATATACTCGAACTGAAAATTACTATTAAGTCAGTAGCGCTGAAACTTGGTGCGAATAGTCGCGTGAACATCTGACCTGAAAATATCCGAATTTTAATTTTTAAAAGTTACAGTTTTCAACTCGAAGATCGATAGTTAAAGTGGAGAACACGCTGAAAGATGACAAAAGTTTGTTAGGAATGAGTGTCACGAAAGAAGTATTTGCTGCGAAGACGATAAAAATATACAATGCATTGTATGAATGTACCATTTGAATTATTTAGCTCGTAGTTACCCTAAACGATTAGGAAAAATAGGTACCAAAAAATCCATTAAAAAATATTAAAGCCTAAATAAACTCCATGCTCGCGTCCATGGGATCTATGGCTTTGATTCATAGAGGGTAGCAGTCAATAATCTGAACGTAGGAAAGTAGAGTGACTCGGAGTGCTCAATCATTAGAAATCGACGCTGCACGAACGAGGAAGAAGAATGTGAATCCAGGCAAGAAGTGGTCAAACGGTGCAGGGACTTCAATCATCCCAAGACATCACGCCCCTCGGATGGCTGTTGCTCCTTCTCCTATCCCTTATCATGGTGGATAAAAACGCAACGAAAACCTACAATCTACTGTTCCTTTTACAGATTAAATCTTATTAAACACCAAGTGGTACCTTATGAGAAAATAATTTCGATTAGATCCAAGACATAAAATAGTTTGTTCTTAAAAAACACAGAAGAATATTTAGAAGAACTTTCACGCTTTTAATCGAAGTTGTGAACTCTCAAGTAAACATGAAGTTGAATAGGTTAGACAAAAATTTGACCCTGTTGTGGGAATCAGTACAATTTTGACCAATCTGCAACCAGTCACTTCCTGAAATACTTCTAGACGGACGGGCTATTATCACAATTCTCTGACAATTGTTGACGTTGATAAGCAAGGCAAGGAGCGCTGGGGTTTATTGTGTCTATCGAGAGCGTTGCGGAAACTGTTTTATGAAGTGCTCGCGATTGGAAACGGTAGATTAAAACCTAATTGCACCTAACGTTTGATGAAATTCTGATGATATTTGACGAGTTTTTAGGAAGTTGAAAAGAAAGGTGGAAAGGTGAGGAGTCTTCACCACTCGGGGTTCAAAAAAGTCCTACACGAATCTTGAAAATGCAGCCGGCGGAAAAATACTTGAAGAGTATTTTCACACCCTTGCACACAGATATACTCACGCCTCCATCTTCGGCGTAGCAGTTAGACGACTAAGAGATAGAGACACAGAGAGAGAGAGAGATATATATATTCATATTTCTTGGAATTCAAGCATGGGAAGGGGGAGGAGATCAGAAGAATTGAAAAGAGCATCCGTTGGAAGCAGAAACGGAAGAGTGGCATCGCACAATGCAAGAAAGAGAGATGATGCAGTGGAGAGGAGAATGGTAGCGGGTAAGGAGAGAGGGGGGGGAGGACATGCGATGTGGGACTCGCCCGTCGCAAGATATGATGAATGATTCCGCCAGAATATTATTGGCGAAAAAAGGGTAACTTAGAACGCTCCAAGGAAGATGTAGGAAGTCTCAGTCTTGAAAAAGGAAAATGAAGGGAGCGGGAGATTCTTCTACCCTCATGAATGTTGTGGAAGAAAGATGACAAAGGAAAGGAATAAAAGACCTCCTTCGACCATTTCCTTCTTCACGCCGTAAGTATTAACGCGAACTTTAGTTTAGTGAATTTTTGATTCTACCCCGTTCCTCCATTCCTTCCTTTTTTGAGAGGCTTTTTGACTTGTAGAGACACAAGCGAGATAAATTAATCTAAAACTGTTTCAATTTATTGAAAACTCCGGTTTCATCGAAGTACTACAAGGAAACTAACAATACGTCAACATAATTTTTAACAACCGCGGATTCAACACAAGACTTCAGTTCATACCTTCCACGACGACGTAAATATAGAACGGAAGGAAAATCCGGAAATCTGTTCGTATGAGAAGTGAGATAATTATGTTATTTTAAATACCAAAGCGGGGAAAGTATCAAAAATACGTCCACATATCCGAGGATCACAATTAACACACATCACTAGATCCCGGCTCCTCCGAAACGCTGTGACAGTTAACAGAATTAAATTGTTATGATGTAGCCCGTACCAGCGAACATCCAGCAGGAATGCAATCGTGATCATAAAAAAAACAGTTCACTCTTTTTAACTTCTGATTATCCTCTTTACTCACACATCCTCTCCTACCGCACTGCACACCGCAAAAAAAAACACGTTTTCTTTCAAACTCTGCACAGAACGTTTCACGAGTCATTTTTTTTCGCCGTTTGTGTATTTTGGAAGTTTCCCAATATACGAGTAACCTTTTTACTCCCCTTAAATCCCTACTTCATCCCTTTCTCTCCATCAAGCTTTCTCACGGGCTGAAAATATTCTCCAGGGTAATAAAAAGAAAAGTCACTTCAGTACCTTTCAAAATAACGGGCAGTAAAACTATTACACTCTCTTTAAACCGGGTCCTATTCTAAGCCCTTGTTTTCCCTTCATCATTTAGCTTCCGAGGACTTCTTTGAATCGCGGCCAATACATTGAATTACACCGACGGCGCATCAGCAGGTTTCTTGATCACCTCTTCTCATTTCACTACTCGACTCCAACATTCTAATTATATGTTGCCTATGCATATTTCTTTTTCCCTCCGGCCTATCGAGATTTAACTTCCATTGGCCTCTACGATACGTAATATCAACTTGTCTACTTGTTTTTTTGCATCAAATCATTAGAGACACGTTTCGTCAACTAAGGACTGCTTCGTTTCCCTTTACGTGTATTTTGTATTTTCCACAAAGTCACTCGTGAAAACTTAACCCAAACTACTTTCCGTCCCCTAACTTCTCTCGCTTTCATTTGGGTTTTTCCAGTCAGAACTGCTGACTAAAGAATCCTATGCCTTCTTGAGTTTTGACTCGGCGTCCATTTCTAACATTTTCCAAACAGCAGATATCTCTCTCTTCACAGGATAAGGATGCGCATCATCATCGAGGAGAATGAACTATATGGAATTCAATTTGGAACGAGCTCCACTAGGAACTCCAAAAAATTGATGCATGTCAGTCCTGTTACTGATGCTTGGCGGAAGCAAACCTGGTTTGTCAAATCGACAATTATTTTGTTTATAACTCCACGCTCAGCCTTTGGAGAAACTTTGTTACATCATGAAAATATTTTTTATTACTAGGTAATCCATCGGTTAAGGTAGGTATTTGGATGGACACAACTACCAAATAAATATTCTTCATCTACGTACATTTTCTTCCTCCCTTCATCCTGTCCAACATCCCTATCCTGTTCCTGCCCTTTACTCGTTTGCCCAATATTTTGTAACTCCAAACAAAACACAATCCAGCAACCTACTCTACATCAGGTCTCTCTGTGCACTTCCTTCCTCCCTTCATCCTATCCAACATCCCTATCCTGTTCCTACCCTTTCCTCGCTTGCCCAACATTCTCCCCTCTATTACCTTCTTCAACATCCCACTGCCGCTCATTACGCCTTTCATCCATTTTTCCTGCCTCCATAGGATATTTCCCAACAAACCCCTCTCCACACCCACCATCCCTAATACTTCCTCATTTGTTTATGAAAATATTTATTTTGTCAATTTTCAAATCGGTAAATACTTCCTTATAAATTGTTTAACATAAATTTTAAGAGATAAAAACATTATATGTTTTTATCCAATTAAATTAGGACTAAGATATGTATCGGTTTTCCGTATTTTCAACCTTAAGTTAATTAATGTTTAATTCAAAGGTACTACTACGGCTAACTAATGATGACAACTAATACTGTGGCATCCAAAAAAAAATTTTGCATTTACCCAACCCGTTATCTCCGCAATGTGATCATACGCTGTGCCATATGAATGGCTCAAACTGTTGAGAAGAAAAATTTCGAAACTGTTCCTTAAGGTGGTAGTCAAAGTTCTTTGATCATTCGTAATAAGAAGTCACTCAAAAGAAAAATTTCCTTTTTGTCACGTTTTATGGTGTTTCAAAATAATTTTCCATGATTTACAAATCATTTCAATAGAGATTTCGTTGAGATATGACAAAGTTGAGGGCTCGTAATTCCGATAAACAAGTCAGTTTCCTTTAGAGCCCAGATCACTTTCCGGATACAATCTTTTATTTTTTAGTCTACCGCTTAAAGTATGTTTTGAATGGACAAGAACTTACTATTCCTCAACTTCCTTTGCCTCACCCAACAAAGCACATCAAGACATCCCAAACTCCATCAAACTCTCCTCCAATTCTCCATAAATTCTGCCCCCTTCGTTCCATCCAAAAAGCGTATCCTTTTACTTCTCCATCCTCGTTTGCCTAACATTCTCCCCTTTATCACCGTCTTCAACATCCCATTAAGAATCAAAGTGATCTTTTTTGGCCCCCTTTGGATCTCTTCCAATAATCCCCTCACCTCCCCTACCACTTATTCCTTTATTTTCCTCTTCAGTTGTCTTCACCATTTCAAATCCTTCTTTCTCCACACCCACACATTCAAAATCTTCAAATCCACGCCCATCGTCCTACTCCAACGACCAAGTTTCCAAACCATAAAAAAACCACGCTCCGTTTCAAATTTGACGGTCCTTTTCCTTACCTTAGTCCCTGTCATCCATTCCTCCAATCCGAGAAATCTTCAAAATAAAATAGTTTCTGGCGAGACTTGGTGGTAAATCTTCACACTGAAATTGTAAAATATAAACAACTTGGCTTTTCCACAAAGAGCACTCTTTACACACTACCTGGATTTCGTTATGGCATAACATCTTCAAGTCTGAAGATGAAGACCCGAAGATGTTACACCATAACGAAATCTGGGTAGTGAATAAAAAAATTCCATGTGGAAAAGCCAAGTTTTTATTTTTCAATTTCGCTGTGAAATCTTACTTGCCTAACATAATTCTTCTTTTGATGCCCACACTAATTTGACCAGATGGGTCTAAAACACAATTCCATGAAAAGTAAACTCTTCTACATGTTCTAGTTTTTGCACACCAAGTCTCACATTAACCTGCCATAATTTTCAAATTCGAGAATACTGGATGTTGCCGCTTAAGCCATCTTCGGGACCATCCCACCCGACGCGACGGCCGGTTAATTCGTTTGTCTACCACAGTTTAACACCGTCTCTCACCTCCTTGAAGGTGATCTTCCGGCGGCATTCCCCTTTCGTCCGATATGGCTTCTCCAATCCCCTGCTGCCCTCCGCTAAATACGCAATTTCTCACAGGTTCCTCTTCCTCTACATCCCAGCTTCCTCCTTCCATCTAAGCCAATCTCTTCCACTTACACTCCGGTTCTCTGTCATTAAATTATTTTAGGAGGCCGTGTCCTCTTTTGGAAGGACTCTTATCACCCGTAATCCTCGGGACTTAGCTAGAGAGGATCGGTTTTCAGGAAATAAAATACCCCAAGAATCTCTTCCCAAGGTGATATGGACGTTTTTCTCCGAGAAATAACTCTGTGATCGGATATTACAGGAGGATTTTTCGGGAAGTGGGTGTAAAACTGTGAGGATGCATGTCTGTATAAGAGATTTGATAAGTATAACCGCTGGAACAATCTGATTTCCTCAGTTCAAAATTGTATTATTCCTGTCTAAAATGCAACATTATTTATTCACAAAAATGTACACTGAAATGAGCACATTGGATTATTTAAACGGAAGAAAACCTAATTAATTAGAGATGTTGATTCAAAATATTTAAAAAAAATGAATCTAATCTTTTCCTATAATTCCCACCACCAAAATGTATGTATTTCCATTTAAATGTCTAAAGAAATTTCCAGCATTGTATGAATACTCAATATTTCTTTAGACATTTGTCTTTCGAGAATACATAACTTTTCACTTCCTATCAATCTTTTAGAATTGACATGGAGTTACTAAGAGCAATATCATTTTACCTAAGGAGCGTTCCCAAACTGCGGACAGCACGCCCTTTGGGAGGTTCGGTTCAGGTGACCCATGTTCGTTTTCCACAGAAAAATGACCTCAGAAGTCATGAATCACTATACTATCTTACATTCAATGATCTTGCACTTCTTTCACGCATTTTAGAACTTCAACTGCGGCGTCCAACAAAGAAATCTAAACAAGAGTCCGCCTTCACCAAATCTGTGGACTACTTAGCTCGCCTTTCTTTTTTTTCAACATTGATTTTCCGCCAAAGATATCACCATCAGCCTCTCTCCCATCCATTGTTTCCTCAAACCACACGACTTCTATGCCATATTATTTTATAAGTTCCTTCTTATTATAATATTATACCCTCTAAAAAAAAAGCCATTCCCATCATGTACGCTCAAAATGATGATTCGCCTCTGTTGCATATGCATCAGTTCCTTTTTTAATGGACACTATTTTCATTTTTTATTAAAACATTCAGGACAGTCTTCATATCTCTAAATTCCATCACAGCATGATGTTTACTGCTTCAATCACTCATCCGTTTGGGATATTCATAAATAGTCCGGTATGTGTTATCTATTTCCCCTTATGTGCCACTCTATTATTCTGAGATATGATATTATTATGAGATATTACCTCCCCTATCACATTACCATTTCAAATTTTTATCCCATTTAAACATCGCTTGTCCCGATTCCGTACTCACTCCAAGCACGACTTCTTTCCATTTTCCTCTTTTAATTGTATTATTGATCTTCTTCTACAATTACATTTTCCTTCTTCATCGTTTTAGCTGTTGATGCACTCCATACTTTCATCATATCGTTTACATTCTGAATCGACCATATGTCGTCATCGCTTTCGACCCTCTTTCATACAATTTAATTTTCCCACAAAAAATTCTCGTTTGGTATCAACGGTCGCGCCATGCCAACAACACCATATTAGCATGGAGCGATTACAAGTATACTAATCATCTAATTGTGACTGATCACACAGACAACGTGCCGAATGTCTACATTGTCTCTTTCATAGAACATAAAGGGATTCCCTCTCTCGCTTCCAAATGGTGAAGTGCTTTGGGGCCCTGAATAGGTTAAAACTCATCTTCGAGGATGAATCTGGCTCCAAATGTCACACGAAATACGTGTGACAGGTAAGCGAACTTATTTTAGATACGACGTGAATTAATCCTCAGGCCAACTTCACGGACACGACCTCTCTCCCTAAAGCGGGCCATGAATAAAAAAGCACGAAGTTGCAATGATCCCCAAAATTCAACTAAAACGAAGATCAGTACTTTTAGCTCCCGGGTTTCTGCGTCCAAATGGTGGACATTAAAAAAAAAGTTTTCAAAAAACAGAAACAACAAAATTTTCTAGTAAAAATAATAATTATAAATTCCGCTGAATTTTCTATCAAAATTCAAATTAAAAACGTAAATGCCGCGGATAATAATCAAAAACGAAAAAAATATGTCGTCAAAATTACACACAATACTACGGATATAAAGTGTATTGGCAACTGACTTTTAATAATCAAACCACTTTATGCACCGTAATGTCCGAGAAATAATGTAAGGGTTCTTTTATTACATATTCACCGTTATTAGCGTCATTCTGGGTTAATGATGAATGCGCCTGTGTGGCACGTACTAATAAAGCATCTTCGAATAAGGTACAAGTGCCAAGTAGATGGGAGAGAAAATCTTCATTGGTTCTTTGTGGAGGGAAGAGAGAAGACGACGTGGATTAATATGAAGACTCCCATATTGGTCTTCGCTTATGACTTCATGTCAAGCATTAATCGAAAGTTATTCATTATCGGCCGCTAACATTTGTTTATTTAACTAGGAAATACTTCTGGATCAACCGATAGATTTTAATATGTTTTCCGTTCGCTTAAGGAACACGTATTAATTCGTTCATTGTTAAAAGAGTGGAAAAAATGCGCAGAAAAATGTCGCAGTGAAGAAATACGGTCTCGATTGGCACAGTTTAATTGATAATTATCTTTTAATAATTATTAAAAGTCAGTATAAAGATTTTCCACCAAGTTACGGCAGAAACTGTTTTATTTGTGTATTGGCAATATAAGTACTAGAAAATAAATGCTTTGACTTCAAAACGACTTTAAATGCCACGAATACGAGAAAAACTCTGTGTGCTAAATTTCCAGACCTGTATGTTTGTTCGCATGTGTTGATCACCATGTCGTGGCAGACCATAGAAATGGCGGAGGTGATTCGATATATTGCTTTCTAGATCAAGGTGCAACGTTAAAATGCTAATCATCATCAGTATCATTAGTGTTTCAATCCTAAGATTGATTTACTGCAGCCCTCCATTCTTCCCTATTTAGTGTTAATTCTCTCACCCTCCGATAGGTTCCCTGTTTTACGTCCTTCTTTATTTTCTATATTCACCCTCCTACTTTTCTCTTGGCATTCCTCGCGGGATCTTTCCTTTAATCACCCCTTCTAATATGTCTCCAACTAATCTATTGTGTCTCAAGATCTGTCCAATCCATCTATTTCTTCTTTAACGTAATGCTCTTCATATTTTCCTATCCTCTCCTTCCCTTCTACATACTTCCACGTTCCTGTCCTTTTCTCTCCATTTAATAATCATACAATGCAAATTATGAATGTATTTGGATTATTTTACAACGATGTAGGTTAGGCGCGATGCACAGAATTTTTTAAAATGAGGAAGCGTGGGAAGATTTATGGAAAGAGATAGAAAAACAATACTTTAAGGGGAAAAACGACCACAGTTTTAAAATAAAAATTTGAACGCAAAAAACAAATAACAAAAAAATACTCTTTTTTAAACAGAACTATTGTTGAGTGGAGCCAGTTGCCTGGAGGTTTGTTTGAGCCCTTTCCTTCCAATTTTAGGAGCTTTAAGAAGAAGTGTAAAGCAGCCACTGGGTGATAAACCCTTGATCAGTGATTTGTATACAATTTTAACTGTTAAAATATTGTTTGTATGTTATGTGACCGTTGCCACCAGGACAAATGCCTATATGCAATGAATATCATAAAATATTTCGGCATTCACCATATACGAAATAGATAATTCGTTATTAGACTGAAGTTAAAGACTTAGGAAATTAAAAACAATTTACGCCAACAGCGGGAACGGAAAAGTAATTCGTAATCGAAATAAGAACATGGAAATTAAGAATCATTCCCAGTGCATGCTGACAGCTCCTGGACCCATGGGATAGAATCAGATAGGACTCATAAAATCAGATGAATTCTCAACTGTGGGTCTCAGCTAGGTCTTTCTTCCGGAAGTCAGGTCAATGCCGACCTTTGGATCATTTTGCCATTCCTTTATTAGCTTCTTAATTCATAACAATAAGTAACTGCCAGCTCATCCACCGAGGGGTACTTTACTTTTTTAAGTCACCTGAATACCAAAGCTTGTTTCTACACCACTCTACGAGTGTCAGGATGCACATTTGAACCTTAAATAATATCTCTAAAAATGGCCTTAAGGTCTTTATTAGAACTTAAATGGCATAATACGCTTCACATCCAAATAAAATGATGTAGGCTAGAATCAGCGGAATACCTATTGATTATTACGTACAAACGAGTACATTTTTAACACGTCTAAAGACGAGGAACTGAGCGAATCCCTTTTGATAGCCCATACTGGGATCTAATTCATTGCCTACATAAACACATTACGAACTAGACGAAGATAAAAGTAAAACGCGAAAATGGGAAAACTTTATGGCGGCAAGGCTAGTTACGTAAATTCCTTCAGTGATGCCTTTCGGTCATCAACAGTCTTTCTAGCGATGAACACAATGACGTCATTGAATACTTCATTCATCTACACACAATATAAGAAAGTCTCACAGGTTTTTACTTCAAAAGAAGAACATTAGGTGAATTTCATGTCGACGCCTTATCAAAGATCAATTTGTTCTTACATGAGGAACGTTCAGAACAGTGAATCAATGGTAAAATAACTGAAAAAGGACAAGAAAAAAAGGCAAGTAGTTCAGAAATATAATCCAATTTATAAAACTCACTTTCAAAGTGGTTTTACTAAATGCCCTCAGGAAGTATCCGGAAACCAAGACTATTTCCAACAACGGCTGCCCATTACTGATATTTTCATTTTGCGTCATTGTACACCTGCTGAAAACCATTAACCCCAATAAATCTCCCGGTCCCGATCAAATTCTTGCCCTACCTGCATATACAGCATTAGCATCCAAAATTGCCCCTTTTATGAAAATGGTAATTAAGTATTCTTTAACATACGTATTACATAATGTGTGTGGCAAGTGAGAAGTCAGAACCTAAATACCAATTTCTGTTTAAGTATAATAAGAGTCTTCACCACAAAGCTTATCTGTCATATAGTTTCACGTTAGAGAAAGTACGCACACTGACAAATAATCAGCAAGGACACCGGAAGGATGGATCCTGACAGATGTAACCAGCACTTTATGTTCATAATGCTTATACGTTGACTCGGATGGATATTACGCTATTCTGATTGTATAAATATCTAAAAAATTAATGAAATGAAAAAAATAAAATGCAGTTGAATTTTTGGAAACTTCATAAACAGACGAACAACTTCATTTCATTTATGATTAATTTAAATCTACTTTTAATCAGACACTGCGTAATATTCCCAAAGAAGATTTATTTGCGTTTTTACGACCATTCCACGTCTAATTATGGATCCTTGTTATGGTTATGCATAAAGTACACGTGTAGATAGTATGAAACCAAAAACCAATAAATTCATTTCCAAGAAGCAACGATGTTTTCAAATAATGTCCCATGTTTGGAAATCTGGAAATAAAATTAGTTCATCCGAAAATTCCGAGGAAGTCGTCGCGTTCGTATGCTTAGCGCCGTGCTGAAAATTATGACAACAGATATTATGATGCGATAGGTAAATTCTTGTTAAGAATCGTTAATTTATCGTCATGGTAATTAAATAAAATTATTATCGGGGAGCGCATTTCAGCTTTGCCGAACGAAATAATTACCAAATTCATTTTGGAAATGACCTTTAAGTCCAATGCGAAAACTTGTGGGCAATGTTTGAAGCCATAATTATCCTTTAAATGGAATCCATTAATCGACAATTGATTTCTCGCTTAATTTTCCATGCGGCCTCTAAATTGGGTTTGATGCATTGCAAAGAGGATACCGAGGCATAGGAGCGAGTATTGGGCAGTGCCATGTTGTCCGAGAACACTCCGAAATGGGTAGCGTAAAGCCAAGCAATAAAAATTTCCACCCAAAAGCGGTATTCATTAACTCTTCATCAGTTTGCAGGGGGGGGGGGGCTTGAAAGCTCGGCGTGGGGCTTTAGGAAATTGACCTTTCCATTACGCTGGGATTTAATTCAAAACGAATTAAAATGATACGATAATAAGCAATATCACGAGCTTAATTAAAACAAAAAATAATCCCGCTGCAGCATTAAAAAAATTTCAGCCGTGACGGGACGATTGAAAATGGATACCTGATCAATGAGTTATTGCCTAGTTATTCAAACCTCTCCCAAGCACACTACGAAGACTAAGAAACGCTACACATTTGCAGCTGTCAAAGTGATTTAGAGAAATTAAAACTTCACATTTAAGTTAACACATATACGTATATTTAAATTAATAAATATGTGCGTGAACACAAACTAAGTAAAAAAAATAAACTCCTTAAATCACATACGGCACACACCGAGGTACAAGAAGTTAATGTCATGATAGGCCTTTTGGTTATATATATTTCCATGTAATTATAAACATTGATTTATTAAACGATGATGATGACATTGCACTTAATCTATTGTTAAACCTGAGCGAATTGTAAATAAATTCCATTTTACGTTATATGTATATTACTGTACCTTATCTATGGAAATAATTAATAATCAACAATTCTTAAACTGCCTACGTATTTAGAGTAACCACAGACTTATAGGAACATTATTATAAGGTAATCTACCGGTTAAGGTAGGTTTTTTGGGTGGACACAACTATAAAATAAACATTTTGTAACTCCAAACAAAACCCAATCTAGCAACCTACTCTACATCAGGTCCCTCTTCATCTCTGTGTACTTCCTTCCTCCCTTCATCCCGTCCAACATCCCTATCCTGTTCCTGCCCTTTTCTCGTTTGCCTAACACTCTCCCCTCTATTACCTTCTTTAACATCCCACTACCGATCAATATGCCTTTCATCCATTTTTCCTGCCTCCATAGGATTTCTCCCAACAAACCCCTCTGCCCACCCACCATCTCCAGTACTTCCTCATTATAGGCACATATTAGAGGAAAAAACACAATTACTTTTATCTGAATGTGAAACAATCATTCAAATATTATTTAAACTTTGATCTGGTTCCGAAAACGACTGTACTTTTTACACTTTCTCAAAACTTGCGCACTCTATCCCTTCCTTCCTCTTGGGAACACAGTTAGCCATGGCTTGCATATTTAATTCTGCGTGAACTCCAACCTCTGTTTACCTGACCTACAGGAGTCATGAAGCGATCGGAAACGTAAGTCCAAATGCATAAAAGCGTCCTCATTGCCACAATTGTCACAAAATGTTTCACCCACCCAGCCCTTCGTTACCCGTGGAAAGCATGTCAGTCAAAATAATTAGAACTTTTCTCTCGTGTGAATAAACAAAAATAAAGCCATCTGGATATTTTTAAAAGGCTACACACTACCAGTGGAACGCGAAGGAGAAAATATACTGCAAAAACAAACAGCGCCATGCCTTGTGACATTACATTTGAATGTACTTTGATGTGATCGATGAGTCAAGCGTTGATCCTTGTTCGTTGTTTCAGAAAAGATGAGCACAATCGTCCAGTATCAGCAGCCATGTTTCGTTGAACTCAATAAATCGAGGGTATTTGGTAAAATTCTGACGAAAAATTCTCCTTTGACACAAGTTCATCGAATTTAGTGGTCATAATTCGGTTAGTAACTGGTTGCCCTCATTGATTAAAACTATACATAATAGGTTTTTTTTAAAATGAGTAGGTATTGAGAAAAAACGTTCAAAAACGAGCACGTACACGCACAGTAACCATAAATTAGGCACAGAAACCTGCCAGATTTGAGTATCCCTTTTAATTTAAACGTCACAATGGCCTTTGGGTATATTTGACCAATTTTCAGATAAGTTACAGAAAACCGATAACAAAATATTATGTTAGGCAAACGAGGAGAGGGCAGGAAAAGGATAGGGATGTTGGACGGGATGAAGGGAGGAAAGAAGTACACAGAGATGAAGAGGGACCTGATGTAGATGAGGTTGCTGGATTGGGTTTTGCCTGGAGTTACAAAATGTTTATTTGCTAGTTGTGTGCATCGAAATACCTACCTTAACCGGTAGATTACCTAATAAATAATAATAATAATGTTGATTCATTGCAATTACCATTGCTTCCATTATCAAAATTCACTTCCAACCACCTTGGGATGCTTATACAATTTCATCTTTCCTAAGTCAAAAGAAAAACAAACGAACTAATCCAATCCGAAAGTTTGCTGAAGGATATACTAAGCCACGCGACAAGGACGAAAACTCATGATATTTTAACTGCAAAAAATGTACGATTTTTGGCCGTATAAAACAGCCAAAATAAAAGCAATAAGGCGTCGCGGGCAAACGAATGACGACAACACATTTAAGACTGAACTACAAATTAATTCTAAAATAAAACGGAAAAAAATCATGAGAGGGGAAAAAAAGGGAGGCACCTATTGCTTACGAATTCCGGCGCTGTCACATGAAATATCATTTCCAACAAATGAGTTTCACGCTGTCTTTTCTAGGTAGCGCGTTACTTCCTAAATTGTTTTCCCTCCTTTCTACATGATATCTTGAACTGTAACACTACAACAACCCTCCCAACCCTCCTTTCAGCATTTATCGCAAACACTCCTGAGGGGTATAACGGCACAAATAATCACGCGCGCGCCCCCGCAATAGCGCTCTGCACGAGACTTTATCCGTCCAAACATTACCAAAAAAAATAGCCCTCTATCCAATACGCTAACTAAACCGGACGTAGGTACGCGAGAGCGCATGTTCGCTCGAGGACGAGTTTTTTTTTTCGAGTCGCTATTCTGGTTCCGAAATCACAAGCCACTCACTCGGTGGCCTAACGCGCTTTCGCCCCACCCCCTTCGCCATCCCCATCCACAGTCCTTCCCCCCACGGTCTCTTTCCAACCCCCTCAGTTCCCCTCCGCCCCAACGATTTCCTCCCTCCTCCCTGCTCGTCCTCCCTCCTCGGACACCACCCCACCCTTACTTCCCTCTTCGCTCTATCCTCCTCTTCCTCCACAAAGAGAGGGGAGGGAAAAAAAACAAGAATTGCCGCATTCATTTTTTATTTTCCAAAATAAAAAAAAATGAACGCCGCGAAAAAAAATGAGAGGGCCGAATTGCGCAGGGCGCGCCTGCTGCGGTGAATAACGTCGACATTTGACGAGTCCGCTTTTTCAAATGACGCTCGCCCTCCGAAGCCGGAATAAAAACGAGAGTTCTCTCGACATCTCCCCTGGGTCGGGAGGAGTGGGCGAAATGGTTGAAGGGAGGGAGTGAGGCTGGCGGAGGGTGGGGGGGTAGGAGGAAGTGCGCCGGTTTCCAGAGCGCGGAAACATGGAAGATATGAAGAGGCGAAGGAGAGAGAGGGAAAGAGAGCGGGAGGAGAGTGCGGGGAGAAAGGATCCAATTGTGAGGGAGAAAAGACACGCGGAATACGCAAGGTTTTGGAGACGCGACAAATAATCATGAACGGCTTACGGATGTCAAAATGGGACATAATGATATAAAACTTGTTTTAACCGCCAAGGATCTACCTCACCTCATCTCGTCTAACACATTTATCCCTTTCATTCTCTCCACCTTCTTGCCTAACGTTATCCCTGACTATCAGTTTTCAACATTCCTTTCCAACGCCAATCAAATAGATTTTGTCACCGCCAATAATCATCACTCTTCCCCCACCATGCCTCAAGTACTCATTTTATATATTATAATATGGAGCGTAGCTATGTACGGCGCGGAAACGTGGTCGCTGAAGCAGGAGGATAGACGTAGATTGGAGGCTTTTGAAATGGGGGTGTGGAGAAGAATGGAGAAGGTGAAAAGGACCGAAAGGAAAACAAATGAGGAAGTGCTTCAGATGGTGAGTGAGGAGAGAGGTTTGTTGAGAGAAATCCTATGGAGGCAGGAAAAATGGATGAAAGGCGTATTGAGCGGTAGTGGAATGTTGAAGAGGGTAATAGAGGGGAGAATGTTGGGCAAGCGAGGTAAGGGTAGGAACAGGATAGGGATGTTGGACGGGATGAAGGGAGGAAAGAAGTACACCGAGATGAAGAGGGACCTCAGATAGATTAGTTTGCTAGGTGGGGAGTCACAAAATGCTTATTTGATAGCTGTGTCCATCCAAAAACCTACCTTAACCGGTAGATTACCTAATAATGTTTTGAAATATGTACATATACATATGTATATAAGGGGTGGTAGGGGATATGTAGGCGGCTATTGGATGGATTCAGTGGGCTTGATTCAGTCCGGGAGGTTTAAATGACTGGAGCACCCAGATATGCGCCATCCTGCGGGTCTCACCTCTATGTTAGGAGGCAAGGATTGGTGCATTCACCCACGTAGAAGGTAGGGCAGAAGTTACAGAACACGCGGTATATAATGTTTTTTGAGGTGCAGGTGGCGTCTGATGCTGTCGAAAAGTCAAAACTACATATTTGAGTGTCCTTTCTTTGAGTTTCTATGTTTTAAAAATCAATATCAGTGGTTTTATATTTTCTGTGTGCGTCGCTGAAGAGCGTTCTATCTCGAAGACATTCTTTTATATATATATATATATATATATATATATATATATATATATATATATATATAAATATATATATATATATATATATGCGATTCTCCAGAAAGAAAAAGGCAAGGCTAAATATTAAAATAGGCGGGGAAAAAATAGAGCAGGTAGAACAGTTTATATATCTCGGAAGTGTTTTGGACCAACACGGTCAAAGTGGTAGGGACTTAAGGAGAAGAATTGCGCTAGGAAAGGAGGCTTTCTCAAGGAGGAGGGAGTTGATGACGGGGACGTTGAGTAGGGATGCTAAGACAAGACTCGTAAAAACTCTGATATGGAGCGTAGCTATGTACGGCACGGAAACGTGGTCACTGAAGCAGGAGGATAGACGTAGATTGGAGGCTTTTGAAATGTGGGTGTGGAGAAGGTGAAATGGACCGAAAGGAAAACAAATGAGGAAGTACTAGAAATGGTGGGGGAGGAGAGGGGTTTGTTGAGAGAAATCCTATGGAGGCAGGAAAAATGGATGAAAGGCGTATTGAGCGGTAGTGGAATGTTGAAGAGGGTAATGGAGGGGAGAATGTTGGGCAAGCGAGGTAAGGGTAGGAACAGGATAGGGATGTTGGACGGGATGAAGGGAGGAAAGAAGTACACCGAGATGAAGAGGGACCTGAGATAGATTAGTTTGCTAGGTGGGGAGTCACAAAATGTTTATTTGATAGTTGTGTCCATCCAAAAACCTACCTTAACCGGTAGATTACCTAATAAAAATATATATATATATATATATATATATATATATATATATATATATATATATATATATACATTTATATCGATGATGCGGAAGTACTCACGAGAGCAATATAACTTTTGGACGGCACAATAGAACACAGAATAAAACAGATAACACGTAAAAGGACACTCACACTGTAGATGATTTAAGCTTTCGGCCTACTCCGAGGCCTTCTTCAGGTCAGACTGACCTGAAGAATATACCTATTATATATACCTATTTCTATGTTTCTATATATATATACCTATTTCTATGTTTGAATGAATATTTGTGCGCCGTATGGCGGGACTTCGTATTTGAATATATATATATATATATATACATATATGCACACACACACAATTATATATATACCTATACAAACACGCACATATGAAAGGAAAGCCAGTCCGGCACACGAAGATGATACCTACAGATTCCGAAACGTTCATTTCACGATTTTCTTTCCTTTTCTCTTTCATGCGAAGTATTACAAAAAATGTAAAATTCTAAAGAAGCGAAGAATATATATATATATATATATTCTTCGGCGGTATTTCGTGTTTGAATGTGTATTTGGCCAATGTGGCTCGTCTCTTCTTCTGGCTAAGCGTGCCATGAAACGCACCGTTCCTATCCTTTATGATGTTGTATGCTTGCTAACCTACTGTCCATTCTCCTCTTGTGTTTGTCAATTTCTCCTTTGGTGGGTGCAACAGCTCCCTAACGCCATCTTCTGGGTTATGATTCGGAGCACTTTGGCGCTTTATAAGATCGCAGATTTCAGTGTAAAAGTATCGTTCCTCGGTAGCTCAGGTGGTTTAGAGCATCCGCCCGGCAAGTGGAGAGATCCGGTGTTCAAGTCCCGGTCGAGGAAAATATTTTTACATTCGTGATCTGCTCACATCCGCCATCCCCACCTCTCTTGTGTTCGTCCTTTATATGTGTTCCTTTACCATTTTCCTTATCTCTATTTCAATGTGAATGAATATTTATATTCGCCATATGGCGGTATTTCGTGTTTGAATGTATATATATATATATATATATATATATATATATATATATATATATATATATATATGTTTTTATATTATAACTGTGTTCGTCCTTCATGTGTGTTCCTATCCCCTTTCCTTAAATATATTTCTATGTGAATGAATATATGTGTATATATATATATATACATGTGTGTGTGTGAATGTGTGTGTGTGCGCGTGTGGAGGAGACAACTATAAATTGGGCCAAATGAGTTTAATCGAAGGGCTTGCCTTGTTGTAGGCAGAAGCTGAGCAGGGTGGTACACGAGGTCCGGCATGACCCCGAACGTCAGGGGGTTGAGCGTATTCGTGCGGTCAAGTTATGAGGTGAATCAAGAGAGAGAGGGCGCTTTGGAAAAATTCCGGGGACGGGAGCGGCAACAACATGACCAGCGGAGTTGAATGGTGCGTACGGTAAGGAGAGAGTGTGGGGAGATGGGGGATGGGAGAGAGGTTGGTAGCGAAAGCAGGAGGGACGATAGGATCAGAAGAGAACGAAATGAGAACACGGGCCTCCGAGGAAACGCGGAAGGAGTGCGAAGAGTGAACAGGGAAATGAGCGGACGATAAAAAAAAGGAAAATGCGAGCGACAATGTCGGCAGGGTGCGAGGAAAACGAAAGGGATTAAGCGAGGAGAACGACTATGACGCAATCGAGTGAGGGTTTGTCGAGGATGAGAGAGAGGGGTGTGCCGAGGGAGAAGGGAAAGACATGTGCGGGGGAAAGAGGCGGAGAAATGGGTCAGAAGTGTGGATCGAGTATCTAGGTTTGTGTACGGGCGGGAAGCGTGAAAGGAGAAAGGGAGAGAAAGAGGGAGGGAGGGAAAAGAGAGGCTGAATTGGATGGGGGAGAGGACGGGCGAGAGGAGAGGCAAGGCACGGGGTATACGCGGTCGGCTTTTCCGGCAAATAATTAATTGGAACGGGAGAGGACGAGGGTGGGAGAAAAAGGGGAGAGGGAAGGCGGGCACAGGAAGAGAGATGAGAGAGGTGGGTAGGTGGGCGAGGGAGAGTAGGGGAAGCGAGAGATGAGGGCGCGGGAATCGAGGGGGTGGAGGCTGAGAAGGGCCAGAGGTCAGACGGAACACGTTGGGAAAAAATAAATACTGCCAGGGGAAGGAGCACACCTCGCGAGGGACCTGGGGAGGAAGGGGTGGGACAGGAAGAGGAGGAAGGGGTGAACCCGGGCGGCGGGCCTAGAGGAGCGCAGAGGGAAGTGAACGGAGTTTGGGGAGGACCTGGTTAGGCAGGAAAAAAGGGTGTTTATGCGAACGCTAAATGGGGAGGCGGGAAAGGGTGAGAGGGCTTGAGAGAGAGAGAGAAAGGAAATATAGCGTTCTCGGCTGTGGCGGTAGTGGCGGAGGAAAGAGCGGCGCGGTAGGGTGGAGTTTACAGGAGTGGGCACGGAATGTGAGGACTCTGTTCGTGGGGTGGGGACGTGCGGCAAAAAAAATGAAAAAAAAATAAAGGATGGGCTCTGCAAGGGCTGGGTAGGGAAGGATGCGGAGAGAGAAGAGAGAGAATGAGAGGGGGAGGGGGAATGAGGAGGGAGACCTCTGCGGAAAAGACCAACGAAGACTTGATTGCGTTTGCGGCATTCGCAATCTGATAACAATTTAATGCGTCAAAAGAATAGTAGGGGAGGGGGGAGAGAGTGAGAGAGAGAGGTCCTTTTCCCACTTTTGTATTTTTTTTATTTCCGACGGAGGTTTTGGAAATTTCTCGCGAAAAAGAGTATTATCTGAAACTTTCCTCCCTCATCCACGTCATCGCCCCCGTCTCATACGCTTTATATACATTTTTTATCTTCCGTTTTTCCATTTGCATGTGTATATATACCTATACCTACTATAAATGAAGGGAGAATCCTCCTCTCACCACGTCTCTCTCTCTCGGGGACTTGGATAAAAATCCCTTTGATGTTCGCTTTGGAATTCATCTGAATTGGCTACAGAGGTGAGTGAAGTTGCAATTGTTTTTGTTCAGATTTTTTTTTTATACGGGCCATGCCGGAAAATTTAATTATATCAATTTCCAAATCGCTCTCGGGATGTAATTTTCCCGGGGTCTTTATTAAGCTGACGTTTTGCATCGATTGTATCACTAGCAGTGTGAGTGACACCGGGAGAAGGAAGTAATTTTCAAATCGGCAGAATGCGTCCGAAAACATTGTTTCAATAACGTGCTCCCCGTCTTGCCACTCGTTCTGAATAATTCATCTGCTATGTGCGTGAGAAAGCGATGCAATGAGTTACGCATTTGCTGGGAATAGCGATAATCCTCCTGTCAAAATTCATTTAATTCCTGAATAGGAATTGGCAGTGATGCAGTGGGTACGAATCAAACTAAACGGAAACCAAATAATCTCCCATCCATTATCATTTGGAAATAATAGGCACGGATACACATTTAAAATAAAACCTGACCAATTTTTACGGAATTCAACTTCTTTCTTCTCCATGGCTATTGAACGGACTCGCATATGAACGCACGATGCACGCGAAATATTATTCATAAACTTAAATCTTATACATGGGATAATTATTTTTTATCCAACGCGGATTTTTACATAGTTTTAGGAAATTCACTTAAAACTCAAAATGCATGTCGTACAGGGCATTCGTAAAAATCGGCAGCTTAATAAAATGCATTTCAGTCATTATTAAAAGAGAGTCACAATCAACGCAATGGTGACTATTTTGCTCAAACGTTAGCAGTTTTTTTTCAAATCGTTCCATAAATCGCATTTCACTACATTTCGCGAATATATTACATCTCTAAACGAATATCTAACAATTTCCCTCAGCATTAAATAGTGAATTTACTACATGCCCATTTGTGATAACCAGTAATTTTATCATTGAATATATATGTCCGACAATCTATACATAAATTATTATAAGGTAATCTACCGGTTAAGGTAGGTTTTTGGATGGACACAACTATCAAAGAAATATTCTGTAACTCCAAACTAAACCCAATCAAGCAACATTCTCTACATCAGGTCCCTCTTCATCTCTGTTATATATATATATATATATATATATATATATATATACATATATATATATATATATATATATATATATATATATATATATATACGTGTATATATTAAAAAACCATAAACACAGTAATCAACCCGAAGGTCGGTTTAGTAGGTGATGGTAGAGCTCACCCATGTACCAAGCCCAACGGCATGTGAATATTCACACATCAGGGTAGGGGGGCCAGTTCCTTTCCCTGTGCCGGTTATGGTTTCCCAGGAAGACCTGGTACCCGAAAAATCAACTAGCTTGGGTGGAGCTGCAGGTGCCCAAAGTGCCTTGCCCGGGAATCGAACCCGGGACCCTCTGGTCAGTAGTCCAACGCTCTACCCACTAATGTATATATATATATATATATATATATATATATATATATATATATATATATATGAAAATAATCTTGTGCATAGTATTTAATTTTAAAACATGAAGATATCAGTAACTGCACTGACTGGTGAGATGAATACGCACGACAAGATCCAAGGCCCGATTTCCACAGATGTCGGATTTTTCGACAGAGTCTTGAGTACCTACTTGGGTGTTTCACGTGGAGCATTTCAATTGAGGTAGCTCGTCCGCCTGGTAGGCTATTAAACTGAAATCCCTTTATAGAGTTTCGTTTCGTTCGGTTGATTCGGACGCTGGGCTCCACTTCCCTTCTTCATTTACTAATTCACACCTCACTCCCTGATTAAGTCCCTTCCAAAATTGCTAGAATGGCCTCAAGCAATTCAGCACCTCATTCAATAACCATTAATGCTATGCGAGCATTCGGATGAAAATAAAGTCCTTTCCCTCCACATGGAATGGCCTCCAATGGATTAGTGACACTTCCTCCACTTCCAAAAGCACACACAAGATCATGGCCCATCATTCTCTCGCCGATATAGATTTTTATATGTATATAGTAAATTTTTTTATATATATCTCAGTCATTACTTATCTTCCGAAGAAGACGGAGTTCGAGTCCGTCGAAATTATCAAGACATTACGTGTGAGTGTTCCTTTTATGTGTTCTCATGTTGTGTGTTGCTGTCTAAGGTTTTTATTCAACACTTCCGTCTTACTTCGAAGAAATCATCTATATATATATATATATATATATATATATATATATATATATATATATATATATATATATATATATATATATATATATATATATTGCACACACAGAAACATAAAAGGACACTTACATTAGATATTTATTATATTATAGATATATTATATTGTTATATATTATATTATTTATTATAGATATTTTTTTCGATTCTGATGACGACGGTATTTTTTGTTTACATCGACGGCGGTGCCGTCGAAACATAAATATCTACTGTAAGTGTCCTTCTTTTATGTTTCTGTGTTTGCAATATTTATTATCTTAGTGTTTGTGCGTCGCCGGAGAGCGTTATTTTCAAGACTATACATATATATATATATATATATATATATATAAAGATATATATAATATATTTTTTCGTGATCGGCTAAGAATAATTTAAATATCAAAAGTAAAGACTATTAACCCTCACTCTGCTGATGGATTTAATATTTTAATATCACAGAAAATAATTATATCCTTAGTGTTACTCGTCGAGGCAAAGTAAATAAATGAAAATTACGCAGATACACACATGGATTTGATTATCCATAAGCTGAACTTGGTTCACCTCATTCCTTAGGAAAAGCAAACTTTCACTTTTTCAATACCAAGTCAAACAAATGACTAAACATAGGCAGTTGGGATTTTATTTAAATTTGATTTTATTTCGAGTGGTATTCGTTCATTTTCAACAATACCTTTTATCTACCAATGGAATTATTATAATGAAAAGTTGCACCCCTGCAGAAATATTTCAAAGATAATTTTCAGATGCATGGAACAACTAACTATAATAGGACATAACTTTACGGTCGACGAAAAAAGGTGCACACAAGTAATATAAATGCTCCGAGTAATCCAGTGCAGGGCCACATCGCGTCCGAATAGCCATCACCGACTTCGCGGAGCACACATCGAAATGGGGCTGGCTGGCTCGCCTCTTCCGGCGCAGCCCCGCTCGCTAATAACCCTCCTTTAATCACCTCTCAATCGGTCAAAATAATGCAGTCGTCGGGGCGATTAATAACCCACACGCTCTCTCTCGCACCCGGGGGACGCAAGAATCAAAAGCTATAAGCGGAACGGCACCACCGACGTAAGCGTGATTGATACGCAGGATGGTTACCGACGCAATTCATACGACACCAAAGCGCATCACCGCCTCTCGCTCTTCCCTCCCCATCCTCCCCCCCCCACCCACACCCCCGGGCGCATGGGGGCGTGTTACGCAATGGGGGAGAGGGGTATATGAGCCCTCTCCTGAACACATCCACGCCATCCCATCCTCCTTCCACGCGAAAGCGGAATGGAGGACGCGTCCCTTGCTTCCCGATTTCCGACGTATCCGAGGACCATATTCCCGAACCATTTGCGGCGACGTGTGTATTACGCACGACCCCCGTCCCCTCACAGTAAACCCATCTCTCCCTCACCCTCTCTCTCCACCTACCCCCGGTTGAAATCTCCGACTTCTACCCTCCCTGCAATCCTTCAATCCACACACACACACACACACACAAACGTACAAACACTCTTCCTCTGCAACACCATTCTTCGCCCATTCATTCATTCCCCGCCGGCTTGGCTTACATGCTTCCCCATCAGCGAACCCACCAACGCCCGACCAGAGAGTGCGCTCAAGAGTTGAACATGGGAACGGGCCCGAAAACCCATCGATCTCACACGCTCCCCGTGCGAATTCCAATCAAACGCTGAACTGCGCTGATAGCGCCGCCCCGGGCGACTCACCGACCTCCTCCCCTTTCCCCCTTTAACTTCCTCACCGCCCCCCTCCCCCCTCAAGCACGGGGCTTTCTCCATACATGCATGCTGCTGCACGCGCGCGCGTTCGTGTGCACACAGACAGACGTTCGTGCATGGCGAGGGTGTTTGAGAGAGCCGGCGCAAAGAACCCCGTGCGAGCGAGGGAGCGCGGCGGGTAGCGAACCGCTCCCCGCTTCCGCCTGACCGTTAAATAAAAAAAGAGTATGAACAAACGACACCCTCCTCCAATTGGTTAAAGGGGGAAGGGGGAATGTGATGAGCGGAAATGCCCCGGAAACGGAATTAAAAATGTCAGATCGCAAAACGCGCGCGCCCGAACACAATAACTTCGCCTGACCTAAACTGGGGAAAAATTTATTTCTGAAAGCGGGACTTAATTTGTAAAATAAAACGTGCATTTACTCTCACAATTTCGTTCATTTCACCATATTCTCTCTCTCTCTCAACGTCCGCAATCTCCATTAAATTATATGCAAACGCTTCCATGCCCTTGGATGGTGACTGTACCAAATAAATGTCGTTCTGCGTGTTCGGATATCATTTCCCCGTGCCCGTCCACCTAGGGTATCCTTTTCTCGCATTTTTGGGAAATGAACATTGAAGCTTACAATGCACTACGAGTAACGCACATTACCACTCAATGATTACAATAAACATGGAAATTTTTAGATGGGAACAAAACTTCCAACCGACACGTCGAACACCTTATATACCCATTAACGATTATTCCATGACGCAATACAAAACAGCCTTCACTTCTCTCATAATTTCCATTGCCGCACTTCCATTATAATGGATTTAACATTTTAAACTTTAAACTCATTAGAGTCGGGGAGACCTTTATCAGCCGTACTTGCTCATCCCATTTGGACTTAACTCCGCCACTCGAATGTCCAGAAGCGTTAATATTGTTAAAGGAAGATATAAATTAAATTAAAAACGGCCAATACGAGAATTAATTCTTTTTTTCCGCTATTTTATATTACACCACGCCGCTCATTATTTTGGGGTTTCGAACGCTTTTCAGCATTAAAAAACCGAAACGGACGCGTTAATTAATTGATGTTTCGCGTTTCGCCTCTTTGATTATTTTATTTTATTCCCCCCCTCCATCCCTTTTCCGCCGCGCCCCACCCACCCTCCGCGCCACCCTGTTTATACGCGCGACGAGAGCCAGCGCCCGCGGTCGCGAATTGGTAAAGGGTTGAGAACAGGAGGGAGGGAGAGTGGGGTGGATGGGCGGGAATGGGGAGGGGGGAGAAGACAAGGGGAGAATAATTCACAATTTTGAATTATTTAATTGCAATCAAAAATTATTTTTTTTTTGTTTTGAACAACGGCGTAAGAGATGATACCGGGAGGGAAGAGCATAGGCCAGGGGATGACGTTAGGGAGAGAGGAATAGGGAGAGAATGGAACGGATGGGAGGAAGAAGGTGAGGGGAAGAATGATGATGATGATGTCAAGAGGGAATTTAAAAAGTGGTCGAGAAGCGAGTGGATAGAGGGGTAAGTGGCGATGGGCGGGGGGTGTGGGAGGGAGAGAGAGAGGGCGGGAGGTTGCAATGGCGGGACGAATTAATCCCGCGACGTGATGATATAAAAACAGCTTGTGTGTCCTTGATGACGGGTTGCACATTAACGTTGCGTTGATGAGGAAAAATTAATAAATTCCGAACTGCGGCAGGTGATTGAGGGGCGGGAGGAGCGAGTACGTGCGCATATATATATATATATATATATATAAAAACACAGTAATCAACCCGAAGGTCGGTTTAGTAGGTGATGGTAGAGCTCACCCGTGCACCAAGCCCGACGGCGTGCGAATATTCACACATCAGGGTAGGGGGGCCAGTTCCTTTCCCTGTGCCGGCTTATGGTTTCCCAGGAAGACCTGGTACCCGAAAAATGAACTAGCTTGGGTGGAGCTGCAGGTGCCCAGTGCCTTGCCCGGGAATCGAACCCGGGACCCTCCGGTCAGTAGTCCAACGCTCTACCCGCTAGACGACCCATATATATATATATATATATATATATATATATATATATATATATATATATATATATATATATATATATTGAAGAAGGATTTGATGTAGTATAGATTAATGGATTGTGTTCTGTTAGGAGTAACAAAATATTTATTTGTGTTCATCCAAAACCTACCTTAAACGGTAGATTACTTAATAATAACACAGGTTTATTCATATATAAAAGATATATATATATATACAAAAATGTATATCTGTGTGCGTGTGCGGTTCGCGATTCCGGGGGTAGTGCTTCTGACTACTGACTGGAGGGCCCGGGTTCGATTCCCGGGCAAGCAAGCCTCTCTGGGAAGCTCCATCCCAGCAATGTCATATTTCGGGTACCAGATCTTCCTGGGAAACCATAACCGGCACAGGGAAGGGAAAAGAGTTTTATGTACATGTATATTCATTCGCAAGGAAATAGACATAAGGAAAAGGGATAGGAACACATATAATGGACGAACACAGAAGAGGTGGGGAAAGGGGAATCGAGCAGATCGGAAGCGCAAAAATATTTCCTTGACCGGGACTTGAACAACGGATCTTTCGACTTGCCGGGCCGATACACTAGCCGGTGCAATAGTTCGACCATCGGCATCGGCAAGTCGAAAGATCCGGTGTTCAAGTCCCGGTCAAGGAAATATTTTTGCGCTTCTGATCAGCTCGATTCCACCTTCCCCACCTGTCCTTTGTTCGTCCTTTATGTGTTCCTAACCCATTTCCTGGTATCTATTTTCTTGTGAATGAATATTTCTTTGCCGTATGGCGGGATTTCGTGCTTCAAAAAATATATATGTACTCGTATATATATGTAGTAAATGTATGCTCTCATTCCAGACCACCGGTCGAGGAGGAAGATTTAAGAATCATTACCGTAGTAATTGTTATCACAAAACAAGCACTTTCTCTATAGGCATATTGTTTTTTTAATTTAATCGAATTAATAACGGACACATTTCCAACTAATCTTGAGCTTTTGTTTCGTCAATTTCCATCACTATTAATTTCTGAAAAAAAAACCCGACGCCGCTTGAAATATTCAAAGCGGACACCGTAAACCAGTTGAGGGATTACTTTGCCAGGAATAATCGCGTCTAGCTGAAACCAAATTAAAACCGAGATCAGTTAATAACCCCCAATGTCTGTCCAATTTCGAAGCACGTGCGAGATTAATAAACGAGAGAATATGATATTATGCGTTTTCATTCTTCAGGTAAAAACCCTCGCATTTTTTTGGCCGTTTGATGATTTTCGACTGTCCAAAGGAAGGCTTCAATTGAATCACCTCGTGGCGGGCTACTATGTAGGTCAGCATCTGAATACAGTCCGAATACGGAAGCCCTATTAAAAATGGGCGTATTTATACCCAGACATTCATGCTCCAAAGGGTTGAGGTGGATGCCAAGCAATCAATCATGACGAGGAATAGGAAGCCAAAAAGAGAAGGACATATTTCGTCAAATGTCAACGATATGTGATTGCTCACAGATATTTTTTTGAGAATCCTGTAAATTTTACGCGTAAATAGACGCTAGGTCAACAAAGCTAAAAACAGAGGTCAGTATATTTCCAAAAACCTACCTTGACCGGTAGATTACCTAATAAATAATATGATATTGTGCAATTATCATAATTTAAAATGTTAATTATTTAAAGAAACCAACAATCTGCGTAGACACTTCTTCATATTTACCTAACCACCAATTGGTGACCACTCTGATGACAGTATAAACCTGACAGCCATCAGAGAAGCCAATTTCAACCGAAACGTAATTCTTCACGACTTGATTCAGTGGGAATCTACGTATTTACCTAAGTGAACCAATTCGACGATCAAAAAAACACAATTGATAATTCAACAACTGTCGCACAATTCGATGATTCGGAATTTTCCCCCCGCGATATAAAATCGATGACATTATCTGTAGAGGTGAGCGGAAACTTTTTGCTCATCCAGTCCTACTTATTTCCTTTTCCATTTTCGGAGTTTCCTGTCGCTCGCTCGCTCGCTCTCTCACCCTTCTTCGCGGCGTTCTCAAGCTCCATTAAATTACAGAGTGCTCTAGTCTACGCACATATTCGAAACCCACCAAACCTTTTCCGGGAACACACCCACGCCAATAATCGAAACGAATAATAAAGTCGTACAAACACACGTACACAGACAGGCGCATGCAGACGCGCGATCCTCAGCATAAGTGTTTGATTCCCGCAATTTTCCATTTCCGAAAAAGGAGGAGAGCACGAGAGAGGAACACAAAAAGTCAGCCCAAAGACAGAAATAAATAATTATAAAAAAAAGTCAACCTAACAAATGAAACGCCATTTCCTTTTACATTTTCGAAAGAGAGAGAAACGGTGGGAATGAGATAGGTCGATAGAGGAGGGGTGGGGTGGGGGATGGAAGAAAAAAAAACAAATGCGAGCAGCGCAATACCGCGCTTTCGAAAAACGACCGTGCGTACGTAGTCATTATAACTCATCGTGTCACCAACATACGCCGAAATAACCTTTTCGAGTTCGGGAAAAAAAAATGGAACGAAAAAAAAATAAAAAGAGAGACCGACGACGCCGCGTGAAATTTCGACAACCGACGCTTTTAAAGCTCCCAATATTTCCCCCATCCCCCTCCAACACGGCTCGTATTTCCCATCCGCCGGGCTCACCCCCTCTCCCAAAAAAACCCGAACCCACCCCCACGGTTCGCCTCCCGAATTCGACCCATCGTCCCCCTTTTATCCTGCGGCTCCGCCGATGGTAACCATACCCCATCCGTACCCAATTCCCCCCCCCCCACGCTACTACACCCTCCTCCCGATTCGGAGACCTCTATCCCTACCCCTCTCTCTCGTCACCCCACGAGTGCAGAATCCGGTAGATTTTTTTAACTTCCCTTTCGTCCTTATTCCATTCCGGCTCTCAGTTCTATCGATGAGTGTTTTTGCACGTCCATTCTTTCGCCAGGGCACTTGCTTCGCTCAGAAGCCACTGAGAATTACTCTAGATTGCGCCATCTTATCTCCTACCTGCTTCCAACCCTATTTCTCAACCCTGGAGGAATATCTCTGTATTATAAATTGCCATACTATGGGCATTCTTTCACTTCCTCACTCACATTTTTTGCGTACCTACCGTCGCTGAAAATTAACATCATTAGGCGTCAATGTGGTGTGGATTCATGTTGTGACTTAAGGAACATACTCCTTGTTACAAGGAACATACTCCTTGTTATTCCTACATCCTAAATTACTCGGCAGGCATTTTTATATTGTAACACCAGATGCGAGGGAAGGCTTGAAGCAAACAAAATACTGTGTAATTTTAAATGTGTTCCTTCAGCTGTACCTCCTACCTAACGAGTGCTCTTTATAAATTTTACGCATTCCCATTTTCCATACAGTTTTTTCAATCTCCACTCGCTCATTGCACGCAAACATAAACACATGTTCGACTTATTCCCTTTTGGCATCTTAAAATAAAAATACGTTCAAGTTACCACCACGTGCAGTAGTGAAACTGCAATTCAGATATATCTATTTTGATAAATTTAATTCATAGAATATAGCGAAGCCGATTAATGCAGGTTTTTTTTTCCTGCGGCAAAGAAATATTCTCCAACTACATCGAATATTAAGGTGTGGGGAGACAAATTCTCTCAAAGTGAGTCAATACGCATTCACTTAATCCACATTAAATTTCGTCAATTAAAAGACATAACCTCGTCCACAGATGATGTCGTTTTTTCATAACCATAAATAAGGGGAAATACGTCAACTCAAATATGAAAAAGGCGAAAGAATGCCGAGGAGTGTAATGAAATTGATCACTTGCACTTTTCCACTTAATGGAATTTATTTAACGATCTGAGGCTACTCGATACCCAGCCATTTGGAAAAGGGTAACTTATTAAATTTCTTCTTTCAAAGCGTCTTCACTGAATGCCTCCGATAGTTAACCAACTCAATCGATGCCCAAAGTTGAAACAATATTAGCAATGCAAATGATATTGCCTGTACACTGAATGGGCAATGATTTCACAAAATGATTCAAGATTAGATCTAAAAAATTATTTCCCCCATTGGATCATCTCCACCCCGATTGGTAAACCCCATATTTTCCAACGGTTCCACCATCTCAAGTCATTCCATCTCTCCGAAAAGCCCCGTTTAGTGTTGAATGTACGGCGAGAGTGTTCGTCTCCATTATGCCGCGTAAAATTCGTCTACCCCTCTCTCCCGACCACTACTCTCTCTCTCTCTCCCTCTTTCCTCTCTATGTCCCCAAACTCTGCGTCTCCGCCCCATCCCAATCGCCCACACCCTCATTTCGCCGAATCCAACCCCCCCTCCACCCTCCGTTTCACCTCTCCATCCGCTCTCTATTTCTCTCTCTGAATTGCAATTCCTCTTCCAGCATCCGAATGGGTCTCCCACTCAATTCCCCCACTCCGTCACCGCCCCTACCCCCACCCACTCCAGTCCTCGTCTCCCCTTTCACCCCCTCCTCCAGAATCGTATCGCACCAATTCATACCCAATAAGGGGAACTGCTGCACTCCTCTCCCTCCCTCACTCACACACACACACGCCCACTTCCCTCCCCGCGCCCCCACGGCCGCCGCCTCCCGCCCTGCATGTAATCGAGGCTCGCACAACCCCAACGCGCCCCTTTTCTCCCCCGCTCACGCTCCCTTTTTCCTCACACTCCGCTCTGCCCTCCGCTAATTGCACCTCGCCTCTCTCATCCCTCCCTTTCTCCTCCTCCCCCTTTCCTCCCCCCCCTACGCCCCTCTCAGTTGTTGTCTATTCCGCAAGGCCTGCAGGGTTGATGCGCCCGGAATTGGAAACACATCGCACGCTGTGTGTTGGCGGCGATGGCTGGGGGTGGGTTGGGAGGCGAGAGAGTGGCGGGGATGGATTGAGGAACGGTCGTCGGTGGTGTGGGTGGGACGGTTGGTGCTCGGGATAGGAGGGGGTGCTCGAGAGGGTGGAGGGGATTTTGGGGTGGCGGTGGGGGTGCAGTTTGGAAGGGGGAAGGAGGGAGAGGTGGCTCACACTTGTTTTTTTTGGTTGAGGTGGGAACGGGATATATAGGAGAGATAATGGAGTGAGTGTGAGAGAGAGGGAAGGAGGGAGAGAGGGTGGGAGGTGGAGGCTAAGGCCTGTGCAAGGATGTCCACGGGGTGCGGGGGTAGTCGGGAGAGTCGAAGGGGTGGAGGGCGGAGGGATGGGTGGAATGAAAACGTAGCTAAAAGGAGGAAAATTCCGGGGTTGAAAAGTGCAGCGTGGGAATATATTCGATCAGAATGAATGGCGTATGCTTTTTTTTTAATCCAGACAAACAAGGTCTTCGTGTTTTGTCGGGTGGTTTAAATGAGGGCGGAAAGCGTTTAAAAGCATGTATTTCAAGATTGAAATGCGGGTGATTAGCATGGGGATATATTTTTTACAGCAATGAATACATCTGAAGGGCTAACCGGGTAATAGACAACATCGCACCGATTCATTGACTAAGGTCCAGTGACTTTCTCTCATTGACTAAAGTTTCTAGTGACCTAAGAAAATTGTTATAGAATAAATAACTAGGAAATATTACAATTTTGAAACTTACGGATTTTCTCATTTCAAGAGAAATCATATTCATAATACCATGGGATCCTGAATGAGAAGAATATGGGTGAAAAAAAGTTAATTGCGTAGCAAGCTGTTTACTACCTCGACGCCTACTGTAGTTCGAATTTGAGTAACGTATCTCAGACCCCACAAGAGAAATCGCATTTGCCCAACAAAAAAGTGCCTAAAATATTTAATTTGAATGAAGATAATTTACTGCGTGTCAACCAGAAAAACTATGAGGGGAATCAAAAGGAAATATCCGGCAATGAAAGACTACTGCACATACAAATCAGATACATTGATATAAAGAAGTGCATAGGGATGTCAGCGATATAACGGGTCACATATCATCTGGACGCCGTAAAAGATCGCTCTAAAAAAATTAGCACAGTCAGATCACTTAATTGGTCTTTTCGATTAATTATTTTCTCCTCTGAATTTTTATTGATTCAAGTCTGATAAAGGTAGGCAGTGTAAATCAATCATACGTCAGCCTCTAATTATGGATGGCTACATATTCAGAAGAAAAGAGGTATCGTGTAAAATAACTGGATATGCATTAACGTGACAATGAAATTAATGTAAAGCAAATGACTAAATCAGTAAAATTTTTATCCATAAAAACATATCCTACGAAAAAGTAAAAGTGTGCGTCCAGCATGGTGCCCGGAGGATTATTTGTTTGCGCGAAGTTCCTGTTTTCATTTAACCTCAGAAAATTCAGCGAGTGTCCACAATCGCATTAAAATATGCTGCATTGTACATGAAAAGTGGGTGTTCCGTAGCGAATTTTACTTATTCATTTCAATTAACGTAAATGTTTAACAGCTATTATTAACGAAATAATTGAAACAATATGTGCACGGATATAATTATATGGCCCGGAAGCGTTGGAGCATTCGAAGTGCAGTAAATGTGAACACACAAAGCTTTTCCAAAGATACAGTTGCAATGATTGTTCCCAATATCGCATAAATAAATTTGTTTGCACTTTTTTAAAAAAAAACGATGTACGCATATTTTCATGTAATATTCTAGGAAATGTGAATGAAATACGATACTAGTATAATAAAAGTAAAATAAAACTGAATTCACAAATTACATCTTATTATCTCGGTATGAATATTTTGCGTTCATACGTATACTATTGCGTCTATTCTATATATATCTAGCTAGAACTCTATTTTATTTATCTCTAGAACTATATTTATCAGTTATTAGGTATATATGGCCGAGCGGACATCTAAAAATAATCATTCTTCAGGAATAATTTTTCTTAACAACGACGCCAACGCCTTCAATACGCAAAATTAATGGTTTCGCCATGAATTCCAAACCTATTTAATTGCCCCCCCGATCATTAGTCACATTAAATAAATAACATTTATTCACTTCTGTAACCTTTTTCAATGCCGTTCCCCATTTTTGGTGGGCCGACCGGTTGATTAATACGCAGAAAGGAAGACCGGCGCAAATGATTTGAAAGGCTGTTTGAACAAGTCTAAGAGACTGCTAACAAAAACTCGAAACTTCAGATCGATTAGGGGCGATCGAACATACCCAACCCCTTCCTTCGAGATGGATTCGGATGGTGTGAAGGGTTGTTTGCCCTGTCGAGTTGCGGGCAAGAGGGGGCTGCTGACGGGGCGGCGAGGCGATCCAGGGGTCGCTGGCAGGGGAAGGAGGGGAGGCCTAGGGGGCGGGGGGTGGAAGGGAGAGGGTCGGCTGCAACGGACGGGAGGGGGTCGTTTGGAGGGACACTTGAAAGGGTTGATGGGAATGGAAGAGTTGATCAATTGGGAACCGGATGGCGGGCGGGAGGGACGGGGGAAGAGAGAGAGAGAAGGATTGGGGAGGGGGTAGTGGATGCGCGTTTGATGGTAGAGGAGTGAGGGAAGGGAGGAAGAGGGATGGGGGGAGGGGAGAGAGAGAGTGAAGGAGGGGTCGAGGTGGAAGATACGGAGAGCGGAAGCCATTGAACCGAATGCTATCCAAACCAATCAGGGCTATTGATTCACTCGCCCCGCTCCAAACGCCAGGAATCGACGCTATTTTCCTACTCTTGGTATAAAAAAGGCCACAGTTTCAATCAGCCTTTGGTGAAACGAAGTAATGCCGATAAAAAAATAAAGAATTGAAAGGCAGAATCTCCGAGCACGATGTAAAAGCTTGAAGTGATGATACCACGTCTACTATCTAACACGTGAGCGAGAAAAGAATTCACTCGAATTAACCTAAAAAGAATTTTATTGCAATATATCATTTTGGCACTAAATTTAACAAAACATTAGAATTCTATTGCCTTGGAAACCGAACGTTTTTCAACATAATCCCTCAATGATGACGTGTGGTTTATATCTTTTTGTTTAAAAACATAACTAAGTTGCGACAACAGGAATGATGCAAAGCAAGAGGTAATTCGAATATCGTAGATTGGAGAATATTCGATTATCGTATTTGAGTAATACCAATGATTTATTCATACAAATTTAAGACAAATATTAAATTAGCAAATGATAAAGTTTCCAAATTTCAAGAACCATAAATTGCATATACTAAATATGTTTACACATTTTGACGTCGGCTTTACAATTTATAATACACACTTCAATTGAAAGTTTTCAAAGTGTCTAGACAGTCTTCACCATGCACTTTTTCAGATTTTCTCGAAAACTATTGAGCATATTGTAAAAATCTCATCGTTTCGTTCTATCTATCAGGGCATTAACGCATCTTACTTTATAATAGTTAATAATGTACCATTAACGGAACTTATCGGAACATATACTCAATTAGCAGCAACAGAGCTGAACATTTAAAACACGGCGTAATCATCAAAAAACCTCAATTTACAAACCATTTCCTATTTAAATGAAAATCCCATTACTTCTTACAGTTATTGTGAACCTCACTTTTTATACATGTAGTTCAATCTGCTACGATAGGCAGAATTCATTAGCAAAAGTGATAGAACATTATTTAGTAACTTTTACTCCGTATCTATCTCGATAAATCCTTCAGATCTTTAGGAAAAGATGACTTGTGAGTATTACGATATTGTCTCCAATTAATGAGCAGAGAAAGGTTCAAATTGCATTATGAGATTAAGAGAGAATCTGTAAAATATGATGAATTTATACGATCCAAGAAATCTCACTAATTCCATTTGGGATATAAAAGGGCTTATAATGAGTCCATGAAGCTTATTAAACCAATCAAAATTATTTACTGTGATAAATAGTTATTTTTATATTTACAATCAACCCCGGTTTTCATCGCATTAATAAAATACTGGAGAGTCAAAATTATAATACTTCGAGATCTCCCTCACAAAGGACTGAAGAGCTAAAAAAAAACCAGGATTCACACAAACAAATAACCGGAGGCCTTTCACGGGAAAAGGTTAATTGCAAGAGTGCTCGTTTCTTTTGGTCTCCCGTTTGACTTCTGATGGAGAGGAGGAACTTTTCGGAACGGTTTTCCGATATTTTCACAGAGATAGAAATAAAATGCACGCTCCACTTTGACTTACACTATTTGAATTATAATAGGAGTTTTCACATATTTCTTTGTTCTGATAAAAAAAAATCATCTGAAACGTAAATCATGGGAAAATACACTATACTGCTCATAACAGCATTCCGTATAACAGCTATATCGCTCACGAAATAAATGAACATTTAATTCTCTCCTGCTAAATACACAGACAGGCCAACTTTCAAAAATGAAAAATCGGGAGGATATGCCAATTTCAAAAATGAAAAATCGGGAGATTTTTAGAAGTGTATCACGAAGTAATCACTTTTAATTACCACAATATTTGCATGGCACCTTAATCCCTTTATGACACTTTGCCAATTTTTAATGAATGTCACACTTTATTAACATGTTAAGCTAAGTACACAATTTGAACAGTTCATCAAGAACGTAAGAAGGAAAAAGCGGGAGTCTCCCGCTTAAATCGGGAGAGTTGGCATGTCTGAATACATGTACATCTATGTGTCTCGGTCATATTCCACAAAATACACTTTCGCGATGGTATCATGTTGCGCTAAAATATCTACATTATTGTGGACTAGATCACCACGAATTGTTATTAAGCAATCAATTTCAAAGTTAAAAAATCATTCACTTAACCGGGATCCCAATAAATCGAATGTTGACTCCCAACAGCTTTCTCTTATAAATGGACTCATTTATTTATTCGCCAATTTGACCTAAATTACTACAACTTATTTCTCGCATCATGTGTTTTACGTGCCCATTTCATTCGTGGATAATCAATGAAGTACTTCCCTCAATTTCCCTTTACGACATGCATGTCTCTTCTCTTTTACAGTTTCCAACGATCTTTCGTCCCCTCCTCTTCGTGAGACTGAGTTCAATTAGCTTTAGTCAATTCCAATAAACTTTGCTATTCTTGTGAAACGTAATATATCCCCAACGCCTCACAACTTCTATTCACTATAAGCTTCTATCGTCAATTGTCGGCTAAAACAAGTAAATATGTCCCAAATATTCCCTTAAAATCAATGTTTAAGGATATAATTTATACTCAAAACGGATCTTCCCATTTGCTTTCGCCGTTTCACTCAGAATCGGTTACCTTAATACTTCCGGCTGAAAAGGTAAAGGAGGTATTTAGGGACATTCGAAGTAACCAAAGACCTTTGCCATGACAAGGGTAATTCCACAAAGAGCGTGATTTGAATTTCGCTCAACTTCGGAAAAGAGATCGAAAAAAGGGTTCCTCTAGGAACGGCTCGCGGTTGTACTTCAGATCCTCACAATAACCACGCCCAAGGCAAGACAAAAAGAAATTAGGAGGATAGCAAAACAGTGATACAGACGCCTCCCAGGGCGCGTACCGGTCATGGCAAAGTCTCTGGAAAAAATGTGTAGAGAACCAAGGGTAGTACTTTGAAGAATTTTAAGTGTTTGCGCAAATATTTTCCATAAAGTTCTCTAAAAAAATCATTGCATTGCTTTTGGAACGCACCCTACATATAATGGAACCACGGCGACGGAAACAGGTCAAAAACTAGAAGCAGGAATGATTTGAATATTTCTGAATCAAGGTCAGCGAGAAAACGAGAG
This sequence comes from Hetaerina titia, assembly GCA_037158775.1. Classification (NCBI taxonomy): domain Eukaryota; kingdom Metazoa; phylum Arthropoda; class Insecta; order Odonata; family Calopterygidae; genus Hetaerina; species Hetaerina titia. Next base: position 77,760,556 of record CM073772.1, on the reverse strand, counting down.
AGGAGAAAGCAAGTATACGATACACATGCGGAAAAGATGAGTAGGGGTGCAGAGAGGGATGGAAGGGCGGGAGGGATGCAATATAATGAGGGTAAGATACAGTCGGCGACACTGACGCGTAACCTTCGAGAATGATCACACCCCACCCCCACATCTTCCTCGACCATCTCCTCAGATATTTTGCACACTAAAAAAAAAGCTGTGACGGGGAATGGGTGAGACAGTGGTGCGGAGGACCTAATGTAATGGCGGCGGTGAAAGACGGCTGGTTGTTGAGGAAGGGAAGGAGAGCGAGAGAGACAGAGAGAGAGAGAAAGAGTTACAATGTGTGGAAGTAATGGGGGGGACGGTCGAAGGGGCGAACGAGATAGAAGGATGGGGGAGTGACGCGGAGGAAGGCAAGGATGATGAGCACTGGGGCTCATGGCTTTCTGGTCTGGAGCCCTCTTCCTCCCTCCCGACCTCCTCCCTCCCGACCTCCTCCCTCCCACGCCCGCGAAGATCTTAACGAGGGGAGCGTGCTGGGGGAATGGAGGTTAAGGGAAGGGAGGACGAGGCGAGGAGGGGGGTCGGTAGAAAACAGAGGGGGTGAGGAGGGGGGGAGAGAGAGAAAGAGACGGGAGCGGGGGAGACCCTTAGGGGCCACTTAATGGGGCACCGTGGGTAGGGCGCAGTTTTTTAATGGCGCTGCTCTCCTCCCCTTTACCCTTCCCCCACCCACCCGCTCACTCGGGGGAGGAGAGGAGGGATGAAAGTGTGGGGGGAGGGGTCGGTGGAGAGGAGATGGGATCGCCCTCCCAAGGCTCTTTTCAGGAAAAAAATTAACCCTTAAAATTCCTTCTCCTTCCATCATCCTTTCAATGCTCCTAAAACCTTAAATCGTTTGGCTCGTCCAATCGATCGATCCACAGCAGTTAAAGAGGAATATAATGCACGGAGGGAGTCAGTCGTCTGTCCCTCGGATCCTGCTCAGTTTGGGCACACACTTGCGCGGGAAACATGCGGCGATCGGTAAGAGTTTGAGTGGAAACTCGGCAACATTTATTTTGGATTGGTGCACTCGCAAGAGGACATAAAAGGGTAAACAATCATTGCGATAGCAAGAAGAAGCTGCCATTCCTGAGCGCCGACATAAACGGTCCGTTTTTATTACGAGTACAAACGAGAATACATCAAGGCCTAATGGTCACAGACTCGACGTCCAACAAATAAATATCATTAACGTCAAGGGCCTATTTGAACAGACGAATGCATTTATTTATGCGTATCTCGCGCCCGGTACTGATAGTGCCTAAATGTTTTTAATATTTGGGCATTGTATACCTATCAGACATTATACGCTTTCTTCGTTTTCTTTCTGATACAGGACCTACATAACCCAACGCTGTGTCAAGAGTTTTACGCCAGTCTCAGATATTAGATTACGTTAAATGAAAATTATAATAAAGTACTTCAGAATTACTGATGCTCTGTAGAATGATAACCGAATATGTATTTATATGATGCTCTAAACAGAATTATTATTACTAGCACTGGTATACTCAGGTTGGAACTACACGCCGTTGTACTCCTACACTCCCTAACTAACACGACGAAAAATATCCTTAAACCACATACTGCATATTACAATAACGTATTCTATAGCCATACATACATTTTAGCACGCATTATTTGGAATTGGACACGAGATGAAAACATCACGCCTGGAACTATTTTCTGCTGTTGGGTTCCATCTCCTTTTAACCTTTTAAATCGGTCAAGTATTCTCTGGAAACGTTGTAGTCATCTCTCTAAATTAAAACGATCACTTGAAAAGGGTAAGTTCCTTGAGTAACGAGGGGCAATCACACGATTCGAAAGAATTGACTAAGCCTAACAAAAGACTCGGTGTACGTCTTTATGATGAAGATTGCAGCTAACGACGCGGGAATACAAACACACCACCAGGAGATTCAAAAGAAAGGACGTGCAATCGGATACTCAATAATCAAGCCTCGTTAATTTGCTTCAAGGTAGCTCTCTCTCTCTCTCTCGTCTGAAGGGAACAGTATTCCTAAATATCAAATTGAAAAAAAATTCAAGGCCTTCGTGTCTTTCAATGAGCTTCCCCCTCCAAGAGAGGAAGGGAATTAAATTCCCTCCAACCCTGCCTCATTCGGAGCACAGGAAGAGACGATGATATTTAAGTGGGAAAGGGGGAATTTCTTTTCGGCCTGTTTGAAAAAAAAAATTGGAAAACAATGGATTTCCACGATTTTCGGTAGATGGGAAACGGTTTTTGGGTGGAAGCAGTGGAAAGGAATAGAGGGAGAAAATTAAAGGTCGAAGAAAAAGAAATTGAAAAAGAGGAGGAAAAGGCGGAAGGTTATATAAAAAAAAATGCGCCCACGAAAAGAGAAATTATTCATTCAGACGATAGAGAAATGAAAAAAAGGACAAAAAATGTTTTGGTTGGGACTAGCAGGGTGAAATGAAGACGAGGAGGAAATAGAGAGACCGATTTCCTAAGAAAAGAGGAAAGGAAGGTTAATAAGGTGAGCTTCAGCTGAATTTGAATACCCGGAAGCAATCCAGACAATAATTGACGAAACAAAACAGATGAAGATAGCAACCACTGATAATAAAATCAATGTTAAAGCCAACTCAACTATCTCTACCGGACAATTGAACATTTGAAACCACCCAGAGACAACTTTGTACCCGAATAATAAGAGGATTTATTTGTCATCAAAAATCCTTCCTGAAAAGAATCTACTCATTTCCCAACAGAAAATGAAATTCAAACACAAAAATCATATAAGAAAAACAGAATAATATAAATGAATTATTGTCACGAAAATTTAAAGCTTGTGAAATATATGCATGCCACATCGAGCCATCAGTGAGCGCATATGGCCTATAAACATTCCCATTCGGGTGAATTTCCATCCTAACTAGACTAATTCCCTTTGAGCAAAGTTTGATGAATTCTGAAACCACACCGATGAGAATGTGACCCCCGCAGAGGGATGAAAAGTGATGTCGGTAGCCGGCGTGACCTGATGCGTAGCAACGCAAATGAACTTATCGCGGCGAAATCACGAAATGGGCATTAAAAACTACGGCCTTCATTATCCTTCTCGACTAATGAACATGTTTGAATTTCTTTCGAGTGCGAACACGATGAACCTTCACAGAATTTGCCGCCTCGAGTGAAGCAACGGGATCCCCTTGGACTTAAAATGGGCTTGACTCACGGACCGTGGGGGGGGGGGGGAACTACTGCGGAAGGGCCGGAGACGAAGAAAAGAATAGGAAGGGAGGGAGGATGATGGGAATTGGGGTGGGAGACGAAACGAAGAGGAGAGAGGGAGAAAGAGAGAGAGCGGTGAGACAGGAGAGGAGAAGCTTGGTTTGAGTGTGCGGGGGTGAGGAGGGAGGTCCAGATGAGGGTGGGCGGGGAAGGGGAGGAGGCGAGGGAGAGGTAACAAAGGAGCGCCGACGCTAATGGCTCCAAATCTGTGGAACAGAGCTTGCTTTCAGGACGAAACTTGAGGGGGTGGGAGGAGCGGAACGGGGTGAGGAAAAGGGGGATGGGAGGAGAGAAGAATTGTGTGTGTGTGTGTGTGTGTGAGCCGAAGAGAGGCAAGAGACGAGAGGAGGACGAGATGGCTGGGCGAGGGAAGAGGGATGTCGGGTGGGAAGTATAAGGAGTGAGCTGGTTGGAGAGACAGGCAGAATAGAGATAAGCGGAAAGGGTTGGGTAAGTGGGGGAAAAGAAGGGGAGAGTGGTTGGCCCGGATTCTGGCATAAGGGCTTTGGGTTAGGAAGCGAGGGTAGGAACACTGGGAGAAGGGACTACGTTCACTGATATATGGATACATGGATGTGCATGGACGGCAACTTGGGGTGGGCGGCTAGACCTTTGAGCGCAATAGGGCGGGGCGATAGGTGACCAGGAGAGAGGTAGAGAGGGAATCAAGGAGTCAAGGATAACGGGAGGGTCAGAGATGGCGGAATCCTTTGCTTAACTGCCGAAAGAGAACGGAAAATCTTTCTCGAGCTAGCGGGCAGCAGACTGCTCACCTATCAAGACCCTGCGACTTCTCGTCCGTCTTCTCCTGAAGGGTTTTGATGGGAGGATGCTATGGAATGGAACTCAGGAGCATAAAATATCCATTTAGATATCTGACAGGTTGAGAAAAAATATAACTTGATGGATGGAAAAGTGGTGGTAAATCTATAAAGCAATTTTGGTTATTAAAGAAAACCTGAGCACACCATGTTGACCGCCCCTGGTAAGAAAGGAGAAAGGACGGAGAATCATCATTCCGGAAACCTTAAAGGCAAGCTTAAAGGGTAGCTCCCTGGTCAATTAACTTTAGTTCCAATTAGGACAGGGAAGCGACGTTGACAAGGACATTTGGCGTGTAGTGTTGAGTGTTTGCGACGTGCAACAACACAAGGGAAAGTAAAAAAAAACACAGAGATAATATTTGGGCTGCATCATAAAAAATAAATACTTTCTCTACTGAAATTCGAATTAAGATTTTCATTGATTCCCTCACTAACGCATTTTCAAAAATATTTTATGGGAGAAACAAGGATAATGGTCGTGAATGATGAACCTCAAAACAATAGGAATACGTATAAATATAGGAAGATCCCCCTCATTCTCCTGATTTAGCACCCTCAAGACTTTTCCTATCTGTTCTCATACTTGAAGGAATTTCTTTCTGGGAAGCGCTTCAAGTCCAATGAAGAAGTTGGCAGTAGATGATGTTTTCACAGCCTTCCAGCCTCTCACTTCCGGGAAGGAATATTGAAGTTGAAGAAATGCTGGACCAAGTGTGTTGAAGTCAAGGGAGATGATGTAAAAAAAATGAAATAATAATTTTTTAACTGAAAATCGCGGTCGTTCATTCGCATGTCGAGAACTGTTCACCTTACCCTCTTATTATACGTCGGTAAGTTTACGATCAATTCGGTGTTGAGAGATTTCCATCCATGTTTGAATCGTATGAGCAGAGAGTGGGGGGATTATTTAAGGAATGCGGATATTAAACAAGATGAGAAGTTAGAAGGATAATTGTATTCCTGTAACGTACGACTGAAAGGAAAAACTGCATCATAGCAGAAAGTAGAGATTGGCGAATATCTATTTCTTACGATTTATTTGGATTGTCCGGTGGATAATGAGTTTTTACTCCTCGTGCCACCGAAGCACGTTAATGAAGTGCTACGGAGTAACTAGAAGACAAGAAGTAATAATTAGAATAAGGAAAAAATATTTATATGCTTAAATCCTTTTAGAATATGGTATGGCGAAAGATACTAACAGGAGGAACGTCATCAACAAACTTATGAACACTCTGTCGTACTGCAGGAGTTATTTTACGGAATTATAAATTCATTACAGTTCTTAGTTTTTAGTCTTTTTGAGCTGAAGATTAATGACGGACTTTAACGAACAATGAAAGGAAGACTAATAAAAGATTTCGAGAAAATTGAGAGAATAATTTCTGTCGCGAAACTGATAACCAATGTGTACTCATTTAACAAACAATAACACACAATCAATTAAAGTTAATCTAGCTTGTAGTCTATCTTTCAGAAAAATAAAGAACTGTGTTCAATCTTCCAAACGATTATAATTAATTTTCAGTGGGAATGTTCAAAATAGTTGGCATGAAATTACAATATCATTACGTCAATCCCATGAGGCTCTATAATCATATGGCCAGCCATAATTTGCATGCCTATTACGTTGTAACTAATTGAGAAACAATAATGGACAAAACCGTACTGTCAAATTAACGCAACTTAAATAATGTACTTGTACTGATTACTATTTCTCCTGTTTTATTTAAAGGAGTTGAAACCCAAGGAAAAGAGTACGATGACTGCCTACAAAACGAATAATTGAGAATGGCATTTCATATGTCACAAATCATCTCCCCTTTTATTGAAAATATTGGAAACATTTTTCTAAAGAACGAGCGCATTGTTATCCTCTTTTAATGAAAACTGAATTAAATGATCCCACCGCAGCATAAAAACGAAACCTCTGGATCCACTTATACCAGTAAATGAAGTTTATACTGCTCCTCTGGGAATGGGAGGAATCAATTGAACCCCCTGAATAATTCTTACGTTCTGCTCAATAAAATCCTCGTCGTCGTGTGTGAATACGAAATTACTACCAAAAAGCGTTCGAATAAAGTTAAGCAGTGTGAATTCATATAATTCACTTAAAGTAATATCTTATCTTATATCCGTTTCTTATAGTAATGCCATACTCGGAGGTATTTCGAGGCGACAGGAGGAATTAATTGACTCTTATTCGAAATCCAACACCGAACAAAAAATAGTTTGAAGTCTAAAAATTAAATCATTTATAATCATAATAATTTTGATTAATCCTTACATAAATGTGCTTAGTGGTAGGGACGTAAGGAGAAGAATTGCGCTAGGCAAGGAGGCTTTCTCAGGGAAGAGGGAGTTGAAGACGGGGACGTTGAGTAGAGATATTAAGACAAGACTCGTAAAAACTCTGATATGGAGCGTAGCTATGTACGGCGCGGAAACGTGGTCACTGAAGCAGGAGGATAGACGTAGATCGGAGGCTTTTGAAATGTGGGTGTGGAGAAGAATGGAGAAGGTGAAATGGACCGAAAGGAAAACAAATGAGGAAGTACTGGAGATGGTGGGTGAGGAGAGGGGTTTGTTGAGAGGAATCCTACGGAGGCAGGAAAAATGGATGAAAGGCGTATTGAGCGGTAGTGGAATGTTGAAGAAGGTAATTGAGGGGAGAATGTTGGGCAAGCGAGGAAAGGGTAGGAACAGCATAGGGATGTTGGATGGGATGAAGGGAGGAAAGAAGTACACAGAGATGAAGAGGGACCTGATGTAGTTTAGGTTGCTCGATTGGGTTTTCTTTGGAGTTACAAAATATGTATTTGATAGTTGTGTCCATCCAAAAACCTACCTTAACCGGTAGATTACCTAATAAAAAAAATGTGCTTACGTCTACAAAACACTTCCATAAACAGCCTCAAGGGCTAAGCGACACTGGGTATTCGGACACCAGCCTTTTGTGCGTAAATACTCATTCATACCTAAAAGACTTACAGAAGAGGTTTCTCACATTGCAGGTATTTAAACAACTCGGCGGTCAGAAGTCTCTCCAAGTGACGAAAGCGCCATGACCCATGATACTTGTAAATGCTTATGTTGCAATCCTTTTAAATATGTCCTCTACGCATAAACAAGAGTCACGTTTTATTATACTTAGCATCGCAGCTCTTTAACGTTTATGCAACGTTCATTCACACGAGTCTTTTCTATATTCCACTGGCACGATCACCTTCATTTGCGGAAGAAGAAATTTCTTGAGATAGTTGGTGGTCGTATTACTGATATACCTAAAACCTTCCGTTTAATGGCTTTTCGTTTGTGACTACATTTCACCACTGAATGCCTTTAAAGGACTGACAACGACTTAGAGTAAACATTAAGAAAACCGAATATCTAGTAGAAGGATGTGATGGAAAAGATATTGAGCTGCTATCAAGGCTATAAAACAGTTTTAATTACTTTGGTGCCATTATTCATAAATATGCAAGATGTAAAAATGATGTATAATCTATAGTACTTTTAGGCTCGAGGACCAATGAAAATTGTATTTGTGGTTCTACTTAGCAGACTTAGATTTAAGAAATCAATTAGATAATCTTGCAAACAATAAATAAGAGCACACTGAATTTTTGTAGCAAAGAGTTTGGACTAATGAGCCATAATATCCTAGTTAGAAAGGAAAAGAATGAAGACATTAGGCAAGTAATGGACAGGAAAGGATTCTCGGCATAAAGAATACAGAGACGAGTTCTCCAGTGAATGATCATGCTCGAAGTTTAGACGAGGAAATAGTATGACCAAGAGCTATTTTAGAAGTCACCGCCAGTAAAAAAGAAACGTGGATGACCTAGGGAAACATTGACCATTATAGGATTAAATTATAGTATTTCATGATACATTGGTTTCAAATCTCCGTAAGACATAAGATAGAACAAAATACATTGAATAACATTTTCTCCATACGAGTCTATTTTATTTCGCTAAAAGATTATAACACACATGACAGAAGAGAATACTAGAGTTGCTAATTACATTTTAAAAGGCTTCCGATTCATTCGAGTTAAGTTTAAAAACAGAATTATGGATAAAAAGGTAATAAATACACAGCTTTTAATCGTTATGATAGACAAAATATACGTCATTTTAGGAATAGGAGAGAGAAACGTCGAGTGGTGAGAGGGGAAATTCAAAAAATAAAATTACATGATCACGTAAGGTGTGTAATTGAAACACTATAGAATCACAAAGTGAAGGTTAACAAGACTGGAGAGCAGACAATGATTGAAAGCAATTCACTTCCCACATTCGCGAAGATGGAATGCATGGGATACTAGAAAGTATAGTGCATGTATAAAGTGAGTCCATGGATACCAACCCTATGCTTAGCATCTCACGTTGTTAGTAGCAAAATCTGGTGACAAAAATAAAAAAATAACTTCAATGAATTTAGGCGAGGATTTAAATTGGCTACGTAATATCACTTATGCAACGAACCACATCGGCGTTTCGTCTTCCACGTGCAAGGCGAATCTCAGCTAAATTTCTTCATTTTTCTCATTTTTGCCTTAACACATCAAACAAGCGGACCGACAGCCGATTGGTTAGAGACTAGCTCGGTGACTCGCTTCCCACGCCAATTGTCTTAACTCATAATCCAGCGGAGGCATGTTTTCCAGGGACATTCCGATCCTTTGGTACGTGAGGAGGGTCCCACTTTATCTGATGAATATATCCTCGAGGATATATTGAGCAGACAAAGTCACTGTCGCCCTTAAGTCATGGATAGTCTAGTGTTGAAATCATCAACATCATTTGCAAAATACATATAATCATATTTCACAGGATGGTAAAACTGAATGCACGCCAGAGCAATAGTCTATATATTTCCACCCAATGGATTTAATCCTATCGCTAACTTGAAACTTACACAATTAAATAGAAATTCTGAAAATGTTCGTGAGAGAGTCCGCACACATTTCTCGACCAGTCACGACCATTCTGATTATTCAAAAAAAAAAAACGGTTGATATACTTTACCTTTAATCGTTTTTACGAAAATCCCTATCCGCAAACATCGCGTGTAGCCAAGATAAATGACTGAGAACGAAGAAAGACACTGAAGAACCCTTCAAAACTCCGAAAGACCATCTCCCTGGACTCGTTACAATCACGGTAAGATGGGATTAGTTGGGGTAAAAGGGAAGACGGAAAACCTTTTGAGGAAGCGGTAGTACAATGGGGACGCCCCGCACACCCTACGCTTCTCAAACAAGCTCCTCCGACATCGACCTGCAGCCCTCTCCGAATCCTTTTTCTTCTGTTCTCGTGTGACGTCCAGGAAGGCGAGAACCGAGATGGAGAGGGGGAGAGAGTTTACCAAGGAACTTCCAACCTCTCTCATTATCTCCCTCCCTCGTATTCATTCTCTTCTTCCTCTATCGCCTACACACCCCTTCGCGCTGTCCTCTCGCCACTTTAACGGGTTCCCGTTTCACCTACTCCCCGCGTAACACCGACGCGAGAGACTGCCTTTGTATCGCCAACTTTCGCAAACCACGCTTTCCAAGTGTCGCAACATAATCCCACCGCCGCGACCCCCTACAACAGTGATTCTTAACTTTTATTTCCCCGTGCAATCCCTTCGCCACACGCTAAATGTCATCTCTTCCACAAACTAAACTCGGATTCTTTGACTCGACAGGTGCACTGTAAATGATTGGCTTGTAGTATTTTATTATTTTGGTTACAGTAAAAAACGATGACGTCATCCCACTCCGGGAAATAAATGAAAATTTATTGGAGCGGAGAACCCAGGGGGGATGGACCAGTCGTTGGGAGCCTCTAACTTTCCAGCTTCTAACGATTTCACTTTCTAAGACCCACAAAGAAGCCGTCACCATATTTTGCAAAATTTCTTTTTCCAGACGTGACGCTAAGTGAGCAATTTTTGAATGCTAAGTGGTCGCTGAAAAAATGAAGTTCAGCATTTTCTGTGTCACGCATGATACTTGTTATACTTGTAGTGAGATCTTGGGCTGTAAGCTTACACATACATCCCGCTAGTCATCAACGATAGGTGGGGAAAGTATCAATAGAAAAGGATGAGATCAACATTGCAAAAAAATAGGAGCTATTCCCCATGAAAAAGTCTCTCAAAAAATAGATTCAGTTCTAAGAAACTGCGGGAGATACCGCAACAGTAACTTTTAACGGAGTCATTCGCTAACATGTATTTCAATGCAACAATTTCAGAATGTAAAAATCATTCGCCTTGAGCGGGATTCGAACCCGGATCCCTCGATGTCTAGCCGAGTACTTTAGCCAGTTAAGCTATCTAGGCGTCCTCTTAAACTCTAAAATTTCGGACATCGAGGGATCGGGGTTCGAAACCCGGTCAAAGCGAATGGTTTATACACTCTGAAATTGTTGCATAGATTCAGTTCCTTTAAATTATACTCCTGATCCGAAAATGTACGACGGAGAAATTTTATTAGGTAATCTACCGGTTAAGGTAGGCTTTTGGATGGACACAACTATCAAATAAACATTTTGTAACTCCAAACAAAACCCAATCCAGAAACCTACTCTACATCAGGTCCCTCTTCATCTCCGTGTACTTCTTTACTCCCTTCATCCCATCCAACATCCCTATCCTGTTCCTGCCCTTTCCTCGCTTGCCCAACGTTCTCCCCTCTATTACCTTCTTCAACATTCCACTACCGCTCAATACGCCTTTCCGACGGAGAAATATGCATTGAATTTCAGAAGTGATCCCACGCCCTCCATTTGTCATTTTTAATGCAACCTTCCGTTCATACATCTGTTTTATCAATATTCGAAATTCAGACCTGGAGAAACGATAAAGAATCTATTGATATCATTTTATACACGTATATTAAATAATTGATTTCCCTCGCTTCAGGGGGTGATTTTTGATAAAAAGTGATACAAGCACATGGTAATTCTCAGGTTACAGAATGAAAGAGAACCAGTCTTACTTGTCTAATTACTGAAGAGATGTCGTAAATTAAAATCATGAAATTCAACATTAGCTGAAACACTAGATAAACGATGACCTTTTAAACTATTGCTACTTTAAATTATGAAGTGGAGAAATAGAAAATAGGGGAGGGGAATAACAATACACTTCTACTTCAACATTTTCATCGATATCTCTCACACGGATTTTAGAACTCTAGAAGACTTCTCCGGTGGGGACAGTTGAAAAACAAACCAGCAAATCAAATCACAGCACGTGATTAAGCCGACTACATTAAAAAAAACGTCCACTTACTGCGCAGAGAGAAAATCCTTTACATCTACGGAGACATGTACATCGTAAGAAATTTGGTAGGAAGAAAACTCCTTTTGAAGAACGATAAAAGAATTGAAAACGTGAGAGGTCATAGCTTAAAACGAATGAATGGTAACCCTGCGAACCCAATGGACAGGTAATATTACAAGTCTCACTGTAATGAATCCAGTAGCAATCGATCTTGCTTGAATGCTGAAGATAAAATCCTTCGGGGAAAAAAACGGTAACCACCAGGATTTCTCAAGGATAATCTTTCGGCAACTTGTAAAAGAGGGAAAGCCCTTCTATGCAACGCTTTCCTTCCCAAGCTATTCCATGGGTAAAGTGGCAAGCCATAGATCTGTCTTCGCAAAGACATATAATGGCAAAATATGACGGCAGATACAAGGGAAGAAAGACGCACGTTACGTGCTCTCCGCGGTAGGAAAAAAGAAATTTGTGAGAGAAAGAGAAGGTTTTCAAAACTTGATGCATTATTTTTGCCACTTTTACGGTACACGAGGAGTATGGAAGAAATTTAAAAGGGTATCAGATCCGACCACGTAGCAACATAAATTTAATGGAGGCATACAATTCATCACCGATTAGAAAAAAAACAGCAAAAACCACAGGATTCGAAACCAAAAAATACGTCATAAGGCAATGCATCTTGTCGACGATACGTCTTCTCTCCCCACCATCCAGTCCAGTCGCTCAGGCAAGACGAGAGGACGCGTTGTCGAGATGGCACCCCGGGAAATTCGTGAATAGATGATGTGCACATATGGTATATGTCACGGCGAAAATTGAACATATTTCCACCCGAAAACCTTAGAAATTTTTTATTAAGGTAGGGGCCAAGAAAAATGGTTAAAAACTTCCTAATTTGATCGCAAAGAACCCTTATTGCGTACGAATTGTGTAGTTTCAGGCGTGATGTGGTGGAATTCGAACGTAATAACAATTTGCCACAAGATAAGGAAATCTTATCTGAATAATGATAAAACAAAACTTTGTGACTCCACATGAAAAATAAACTCAATTGCGACCCAGGCCTGAAGATGCTGCACGGCGGTGAAACCTAGGTCGCAATAAAGGTTATTTTTCATGCGGAGTTACAAAGTTTTGTTTTATCATTATTCACTATGGAACAATTCCACTAAGTTGCGTCTAAAAATATTCGAATTATTATCTAGTGGAAAATTGTTACTATTTTTTCTAAATTACGTGTTCTATTTATTCCACCGTTTAAGATGAAGGTTTTGAATGGACGTAGGCTGAAAAATACCACATTTCTAAGTGTCGCCTAATGCGTGTATGAAACAAAGCGAGACTCTACATTACAATAAATCCTTCAATTTCGCTTACAATCTACCTACCTTCATTCAATCAAACGTGACTTCTCTTTTCCCAACATGCCTACTCTCCCCCAACAACGCTCCCCACCATCACATCACCCATCGAAATGTTCTCCATTCACCTTTCCCGCTCCCTTTAGATTTCTCCCAACAACCCCCTCTGCCCGCCACTAGGCCTGAAAACTTGTTCGTATGTTTTCCAATTCGTCCTTCCGACGTTTACCATCCTTCTCTACATTCGCATCTTAAAATCCTCCAATCTACGCCTATCACCTTCCTTCAACAACTAAACTGCTGTAATGGATAAAACCTCCTACAATTATTTATTTCTTTACTCAACGCCCCTGTCACTAATTCCCGACTTCTTGTGAAATCTTTTCTGCCTAATGCCATTCTACTTCCCAAATACATGGACCATCTTGGTCCAAAACACTTCCAAGATATGTAAACTGTTCCACCTCCTCTAGTTCATTCACATTACATATAATATATATTTATGAAAAAGATCAAGTTGGTTAAAAATACCGTACAGATTGTAATTAATCAGAAATGACTAGGGGAAATCTAATTTCCTATTTAAACGGTGAAAGACGTATTTTACTGTGGGAAGTGACACAACACAATGTAGAAGTAACGTTACACATCTAAGAAGGTCGTTTCTTTTCTTGCGGTATGAACAAACGATGGAAAAGAATGCGAACAGAACTCTTCTTTTCACACTCATCAAAAAGTGAACATATTCATACTGAATTAAAAAAGGCTAATTCCATTTACACTGACTTTTGGCTGATGAGTGATGCAAACGTGAAAACACGTAGATGTTATTGAAGGAAAATTATGCATCGCTCTGTCCCTGCATTCTGATTGGAAAGTTTGGAACGTCAAACCAAAATCAATTTTCTTACTTTCTGCCGAAAATCTTGGATTACCGACAAAACTCAAGAGCGACTGTGACATTTATATATTGAGTTTTAAAAAAATCAACGAATTATGGATAATATGTCTCCTGGTAAATGAGTATGGTTTTTAGTTCCACGTACTCAAATGGTACAAATCGAACAAACTCCGAGTACATGGTATTCGGAGGAATATTCAAGCCAAGTGGCACCATGCTCGGAAAAACGTTGTGACCAATACCTTCTACGAACGCAAAATTTAATTAATGCGCGCTATGCACCATTACCTGCGAATTTTCCGCAACAGCTGTTAACAAAACAAGCAAAAATGAGGCACAAAATAAAATAATATTTTATTCAATTCAAGATGGTTATTAGCAATTAGAAATTACCTCGTTTTTTTCAGTTGATTCGCTATTTTGTCTCGAGGTGCGACAGTATATACATATGCTATTATCATGGATTTATTTAGAATGAAAAAAACGTACCACGATGAGAGGGAGGTACACTGCCGAATGGGGAGCACTTCTAGACAATAATAAACATTAAATGACTCATTGAAGCTTATTGAACACTTGATGAACAAACACTCACTCATCTCATTTAGGGACCCCGAGGTCAGCCCCGCTTGTGACAAAGAACAACACCCAATGTCGTAGCAATCAACAGATACGAGGGCGGTTGAACCAGGGGACGACACAAATGGAATTGGTTGAGGAAATCATTCGTGAAAACTGAAACTGAAAACGGTCGAGGGAAACGGACGGGAGAGCACCAAGGTGATATAAAGTCAATGCGGTGCGTCGGGGGAGGAACGAGGGGCATTTCTGCCAGTGGAAGACGTGAGAGAGGGAGAGATGGAGTGGGAGGGAACGAGGAAAGAGTGAACAAAAGCCAAGGAGGTGGGGAGGAAGAGGAGGGAGCGCGTGGGACGGGAGTTGGAAGGGACGAGTGTGGGGGATAGGGAGGATGGGAATCCACGGAATGCGAACCGAAAGGGATAGGAGCGCCGGAAAATGACTAATGGCGAAAGCTTAAGTGGAGACGGCGGACCAGGCGAGTGAGGATGAGAAGACGAGCGAGGGGAGAGAGAGAGAGTAGGGAAAAAGAGGAGATGGGGATGGAAGGAAAGGGAGGCAATGATGAACGTGAGGGAGGCGGGAGCGAGGACGGAAAGACCAAAGGTTCGGATGTGGGGAGCGGTGGTTGGGGTGATTGAAGGGGGTGGGGGATCGGGGCAGGAGAAAGGAGCGCTGACGGCACCAATTTTGGTGCAATAATGCCTGACTCACCACGATACCTCCCACCACTCTTCCAAATTCACGCATGCAGCTACCTGTGCCCTCCCCACTACATCCGCCCGTAGCCCCCCCTCCCTCGCTCCTCCACCAGCCATCTCCGACCACGCGCAAAATCCTCTGAGCTCACATTAGTACAAATAACAGGCAAATGGACGGCTTAGATGATGAATTGAATCGAGGTCATCCGAAAGAGTTAACGAAGGGGCTTCCCATTTCCTGCCCTTGCGCAGACAATTACTTAATTCTGCCGGAGGAGGAAGAGGTTGAGGGCAGCGTGTTGCCCTCTCGCGTTGGACGATATAATTTCCAACCTTGGTGAGATTTTTTCATCAATATTACAGCCCTTCATTGCGTGTTTTGTGGTGAAATTTTTAAGGGAAAAGCACACGCTCCGTCAAATTAGGCGCGCATGAAGTGTTACCCCGCATTAACTTTAAAATGGGGTTGAATAACGACGGCTTCGCCTTTCCCTTCTCGAACTCCTTCTTTGAAACACGATACATTTCACATATACTACCCCACTTACCCAAACACCATTGGAAGGCCACGAACTGAACAATAAATATCTATTAATGATCTCATCTAATATTATTTAGCAGGTTATTGCAAACGTACTTCTGAATCAAGATTTGACTCGGAGACGAGCCATATCGATCAACAATAAGAAGGGGTTTTTCATTCATTCATAGGATATTTCAAGCTCTCCAAAAGATGGCAAATGCCACTTAAACTCACGTTATCAATTTCCACAAATTATTCATCAGATGAGAGAGAATAATATGAACTTCCTGAATTTGTCCCGATAAATTTGGGATGATTGTAAGTCAAAAGCAATAATTCAATCATATACGTAGTGTACAGACGGATTCAATCGCCATCTTCGAGTGAAAAGTGTATATAATACTGGGTGCGCCGACTGTCAAATAGTTTTACGAAGGGAATTTACTCGTGAAATACCACACATTGTTTCCTTGCAAAAAAATGATTCCGTCGCCATTAAGCATGGTGGTTGACATTAAGAACTTTTATGGCATCGGGTGACACCCGTTGGCCTTGAGAGATTTGAGGCGATTCGAAAGCGTTTGGCCGCTTGGACAGCTCTGGAGATTTATCGCGCATTCACAGGTGTGCGCGAATCATTCCACGTTCATTTTTTTACTCACGTCAAATATTTCGAGTTCGACTCCCAAAAAAAAAGCAAAGAACATTGTCCGAAATATTTCTTTGCATGATGCCATGAATGCAAAATCTCGGAAACCATCATGAATGCTAAGAAAATTGCATTACTCGACATTCTTCCGAATGATTGAAACCTTGAAATGTTCTCAACGGGACCATCATAAAAAAACCAAAACGTATTATTAGTGAGACTTTAATATACAAAAACAAATTAGGAGTGCATTTATGTATTTATCGCTAAAAAATTTCAGCAATGACAGTGCTAACAAACGCTTAAAAACGAAAGGAAGCTACTTTCATCAAATGTAAACAAAAAAAAATACCGGACCGTAAACTTCAAGTTCACGGTCCCGGAATTATTTTTTGTGCACATTGATTCACGACCGTAGCTACGTTCCTTGGAAATTTAAATTACTTTCATTAGATCAAACCTTATAATATTAGAGAACGTTACCATTATGTCATTTAAAAAAATAAATGAAATATGCACAAGACCATATGCCACTTTTTTCTATTAGTTTCTTGCTTCATCAAATGGAGCCACTTTGTATTAGGACTGCTTATGGAATTCTCTTTCGAGTCTTTTACCCAATATTTGAAGTAATAAATATCGATTCCACGATAAAGGTTTCAGAAGGGGGGGGGAGGCATCAATGAATGCATCACGTACACACAAAAACTATTAAATCGAATACAATGGCCCATCATCATATGGCCAGAACCCTCAAGAAATCTCATACACACAAGGTGGATTGTACCGAAAGGATGCTCATGGGAAAACACCCAAAAATCTCAAGGAGTGTACGCACGAGGAAAAAAAAGCTCGAAATTACGACCACGGAATTTCCTTACCCAATCAAAATAAAAATAACGAGACTTGGAATTCCCCGGCTCGAAAAATCTTCCATCAAACCCCTTTTGGGAACCACCGCCATTGAGAGAATGGAGGAAATATGCAGAGAATTGGAGAGTAGTCTTGAGATAAGGAAGAATGAGGGGTTGGAGAAGGAGAATGGGGAGGATGAGAGAGGAGAAGAGGGGAGGGGGGGACGAGGGGAGCGGAATCGACGACGACGAGGCCACAGGGGAGCAAAAAGGGGGAAGAGGAAAAAGGGAAAGAGTTGGTAAGGGGAGGGGTGGTTTAAGGGAACGGGAAAGAGAGCGGGGTCGGGGGAATTGGATCGTGTGGGGTGGGAAGATGAGTGTGTGGGATGGGGTTCTTGTGTGCGGGAGAGAGAGAAGGAAGACGAAAAGAAGAATGGAAGAATTCCGAGGTCCACTATGCGACCCGACTCAGATCAATCAAATGTTCCGTTCCTACCTTCCGCTCCCGGGACGAACAGAAGAAGTCAAAGTTGAGCGGCGGCAGCGGAGAGGCAGATGAGGCTGCAAGCACACACACACACACACACACAGCTAAAGGATCGAGAGGAATAGGTGAGTGTGGGAAGGGGGGAGGGCGCGACGCTCTTGATGGCAGAGGGGGAGATCGGGACTGGCAGGGATTGGGGATGGGATTGGACTGAAAGCGTGGGTGCGGAGCTTGTGCGAGGGGAGGCTGGGCGGAGGGTCCGGGCGGAGCCGGAGGGGAAGAGGAAGGGTCGTGGGAGGCCGGGGGCTGAGGTGGTGGTGTGAGCTGACCCATCAAAAGAATCCCCCAACTGAGGCAGAAGCCATTTCCTCCTCCGCTCTCAGGGAAAGCGGGAGGGAAAAAAGGGATTGAGCGGCGAGGGGTGGAGACGGACGGAAAAGAAGGAGATGTGGATGGGAAGCAGGGTTGGGGGAGTGGGGAAGGAAGGGACAGAAGATGATACAACGGATTTTATCCCCTTTTCTCCCCTTCCCCCCCCCTGCATGTGAATGCCGACGGCTGGCCTCTCGGAGTGAGGGAAACGGAACGAACGAAAGAGGAGACATGTTGGGAGGGAAAAGGAATGGAGAGTGACTATCCTCAACACTACGGCCGACAATAGTGCGATTGGTTGGGCGCTTTTTCAAGGATGCAGAGGTGGAAATATCTCCTTTACCCTCCCCTTCCCTCTCTCGTCCCTCCTTAAGAGTCTCTTGATTAGAATGGGGAGGGTGGGAAGGCTACACATGGAAGGGAAATGGGAGGAAGGAAGGGGGGGGGGTGGAGAGGGAAGCGAGTCAGCGATGGATGCTACAAAGAGCGGGGGTGTAAATGGGAAATAAGAATCAGGAAGCATTTACGGGCAGCGGGGCGTCCCTCTCCTTCGAGTTCTATGGGGACGGAGGAAATCAAGGCTTTAGATGAGATCCCGTAAAAAGTTTTCCGCAGTTCGCACGTGGTCTCGTGAGACGAGCTATACGTAGTACATGATTACTCCAGGGAGTCGAAGTTGACGGCGTGCAAGGGCTTCACCAACAAAGCGAGGGGGAGAATTAAGTGGCGCTCATGACCAGGCGTATTATTTTGGTTCTAAATAACTAAAAATGTGCTCTTAATTACGCATGATTATTCAATTTCATTCAGCATTGTGATCTGATAGTGCTGAGTAACTAAATCATCAAGTGTAGGAAATAGCGAACACAGAGACAAACTGAAAATATCCCTAGTAAGTCTCATGAAGTTTCATCACTGTACATTTCGTAACGAATAATATAAAAAGAGACCAAAAATAGATACATCAATGTTACGGCGAGGTCACATAAGACTAGCAATTAAAGACGGATTGCACCGTCTTCAAGACCCAGTAAAATTACCTGAATTACCTTTTTGTAGGGTTCACATGACATCCCTAAAAATTTGAAAATTTATAGCATCGAGCACCGCTTCAGAAAAGAGGGCTAATTACTATGATGAACGAGGTTGATCTTTTTTATGCATGATGTACTAGTGTGTTCTTTTTTCTTGGTCTTGAGATTTTGGTAAAATTCATTAAATATACCAACTGGTCCAAATGAACTAAATTTCTCAGCCCTGTCTTCAATGTGAAGAGCTTATTACTGAATGAATGATAAGGGAAATCAATTACCAACTTTCTTGTAGGACTGGTTTCTTTTAGAAGGGCGACAATAAAGACGGTGTCAAATGAACATGGTAAAAGTTTCAGATTATGAAAATGGACGGCATAGAAATTAATTGGGCCAGATTAAGTAAGGCAAGTGAAAGAGATGAAATATTGCTAAGATTTGAATTGGAGAGCACGTTCGGTTGTTACGCAACTAAAACAGTAATGTTTTACCCCACTCACGGAAGGAAAATCCAACGAGAAAGATGGCAGAATCCATTATTTCTTGTCGTGAGAATAGCATGATAGTGACAATAAATCAACTAATCAATATGCAAATTCACCCGGTGATTATTTACTTAAGAGTTTCCTGCATGATTTTTTTCTACCTCCTTTTCCACTCTCCTCAAGTTTTAACTGACCCGCGAAATAAACAATAAGGCTTTTCTTCTTGTCACTTAACTCCGAAAGTAATTATTCTTCGATGATGTTCCTTTCCAATGCTCTCAGTAGATGAATAACCGAGTGTCGAACTGCATGGAATGTGTTCATCTACCGCTTTCCTCGCGTGTTTCCGTTGATTCTCTGATAACAGCAGTTGTTCCTTTATTGAAAACGACTTCCGAGCTGGATTACTCCTCTGAGTTTGACTTCCACCGAAATTCATCCAACCCCGATTCTTCCGAGGTTGGTAAGAGATTGCAGAGCAAACTATTTTCAGATACTATAAAATCTTAACGGTTACATCGAAAAGAACACACTTCCTCCGGTGACTTCGTATTCCGGGAATAATTCAAACAGCTTTTCACACTCATTATACAAAACTCACGTACTATGGTCGACATCTGGGAAAATGATTTCTACGAAAAAAACCGACTTGGAATCACATCCGCACATAGTGAAGGACCAGTACGTGTGCCGGCAGGCACATGTAAAGAAAATGCATGCGGCTCTAATGAAGCGAAGTAATCTTGAACGTCGAGGAACTTCGTAACTGTCTTCCCTTGAAAGAGAATCCGCAGTTGGTAATTACGGAGTGCACCTTAAGATCTCAATCTCGCAGAAGCCGCATCTTACATCGTTCGCGAGCATGTTCCACTTCCACGTCCTCTTCCACACGACGGCATCTGTTAAGGACATAGCACGCAATGCGAATATCGATTTGGTTCGTTGCAACGGTCACGCCACACTCGAGATGATGGCAAAGAGAAATGAAGACGCACTACGCTCTAAAACTAGACGAGTCAGTTGGGAGGGCCGAGGGTGCTCTTCATCCAATGATAACAACGACCCATCTATCTCCCAATGGCAAGTGTGATATCAACACTGGCTCCCCATGTTGCAAACTATGCACTTTACGATTCGTTTCCGACTCAAGAAATCCAGAGGGTTCCAACAATAGGGAAACTAGGGCATTTGCCCAGAGAAAATCACCACGTGATCGAACTGAAGCATCCTTCTTCCCAAGTCCTACCTTCATAAAAATGACTTTTGGGATGGTTTGAATTGAAATTCATCAAAATTAATTCTCTGGACCACCCAATAACGTTGAGCAAACGTACGTACATCTACTTAATACCCCAAAAGCCGCCGCGGGGGCGTGTAGCGAGGGGCCATACGACTAGGTTGCCTCGACGCTTTTATTAGAATTACGACTATTCACCGCAATGGCGATAGAGAACCGGGGTCCGTCCAAGGCCCATTGTGACTTCAAGACCCTCGGAAGGTCGGCGTGGCAGGACATGGGATATACATTGGAGTTAACAAATAAACTTGTAACTCGTTGAACATTTCTTTGAGGCTCTATAATCTTGTTTGAGAACCAGAACCGGCCCTGGTGGTGGCGGATTAATGTCATCACCTGCTGCTTCAGGGACCTTGGGTTGGATTCTCTCCGAGGTGGCTTTTCCTCCACCCAAAACTTGGGTGTGATAAAATGCCTGCCACATACCGTAGGGCAGGCTTTAAATAAATAAATAAATAAATACATTTTCAGACCTGTTATCTGCATTGAGAGCGGTCCTCAAAAAACATGTGACGAAAACAAGTATGAACAGTGCCATCAATGACGACCCTACGGGGAGTCGCTGAGTACTGCTCATAATCTTAATACCCAAGTACCAAAAATGTATGGACTAAAAATTAATCATTGCAAAAGGATATTCCGCTCACCTGTGTTTCCGTGACGTTCAGCAGCTTCGCCATATCCGCCCGCTCGCTCGAAGAAAGGTACTTCTTCACCTCGAACTGCCTCTCCAGCTCGAAGATCTGCCTCCCTGTGAAAGTCGTCCGCGCCTTCTTCTTTTTCTTGTGGTCTCCGTCGGAGGAATTGCCACCGTCGCCCTCTCCGCTACCGGCCCCGCTGGTCGCCGACGAAGCCGCCGCCGCTGTCCCCGACGCCGCCGATCCGCCCGTCCCTCCGCCGCCGCCGCCACCTCCCCCACCCGGGTCGGACTTGGTGGACGAGGAAGACGACGTGGACGACTCTTTCTTCCTCTTTGCCGGCTTCGACGGCGTCGTCGCCGGGCTGTTCGCCTGCGATGCGGCGGTCGGGGGGACGGCGGCGGTGGAGGCCGCGGCAGCGGTGGTGGGCGGGGTCAGCGTCGAGGCGCTCTTCGTGGACGCGGTCAGGCTCACGGGTGACGAACCTCCGCTGCTGGGATCTGGCGAAGGAGGAAGGGGGAAAGAAGGATGGTTAGTCACGCACAGCTACGACGGATGTACATCTTGCCGATTGATCCGATTTTGATGAGGTTCGACTTTAGCGATGCGATGGCAGAGAGAAAGATATTGTTCAGGATTCGAATAACCTACGATGGCCTAATCAGTTCCTCTCTAGTCCCTTTTTTTTTCAAACCCATACGACGCGGTTGGAAAAAACGTAAATTAAAAGGTTATTTTTACAAAGAAAGGCGTCCAAATCTGAACAGGCAATTGAAATCTTGAGTCATTTTTATCTACTGCTAATGAGAGCTATGTTTGGATGAAATTCATAGTATTTAAGCCTTAATGAAATTATTTAGCACGCTAATTTTTTGCCTAGGGAAAATTGAGCATTAAAATAGTAGGAAATGGAACATTTACGATTTTTAGTAAAATATTATTTATGCTGAGTTATAAATCCTCTATTTGTTACAGCTAATGAAATAGAAGATAAAATACGGACACATTTGTGTGCAGAAATAGGAGTGTGAACAACAGATCATCTTGGAATTATAATTGATATTTTGTCAATGTACAATTGGTTAATTAACTTAATAAAAACAAAACGTCTTTATTGGGCGAAATTATGACTAATTAGTCCCTTCTTCCACCTAATCCCATATTAAATCAACTTAAATAAATGCCAAACACCATTATGTACGATGCAATCGAATGATTTCAGTACCATTAAAAATCCTTTACAATTAATTGACTCCGAATGGTGTTATCATCGTATTAAATGCAGTTACGCAGACGGTTTGTTAAACAATGAGACGGAAACGCGTTTTACGCACATTTTATTAAAATAATCAGAAATACAGTCAGTGATAAAGACTGGAACACTTATCAGAATAGAGCCGGCAGATCATATGCTAGCACAACCATCAAAGGTGAAGATTCCACAATAATTAAGTAATTAAAATACCAAAAAATCATTCTACTCCCGATTTTATACCATAAATTATTAGTAAGGCAAGAGAAGGTTGCTACGATAATGGTTAATAAATAATTGATAAAATCTTCAGTGAAAAATTAGCAACTAATGCGTAAATTCTACCAACGAGAAACCGAAAACACAAATCAATATAAGAGTGTTATGGAATCAACATTACACCAAGTTCGGACAAGGAGGTTTTCTAGATCGTGTGTGAGATATGAGTTAAGTTTCAGTGTCGCCGTTCAGCAAATTGAGGCCGATTAAAATATAGCACCATTTTAAATATGGGAGTGGGCAATTACCAGTCGAAGCAAGCGTGAGCATAACTCAACGATGCCATGTTTTATGCGTTCGGAAATTTTTTTCGGGCTAAAAAAGGTTTTATAAACGCAATTTTCTCGCTATTCGAAACTTTAATATAGTCCTAGAAAAGCTACACATGCCAAAATGGGTCATGTTATATTATTTTAACAGCCGCTATTTATGGTAAACCTAGTTGTTTTTTGTAAAAAAATTTATATTATCAAATTTTATACCCATTTCCAACGATGAGTAAGATATCTCAAAAAAAGATGGCATAATACATTGAATAAATCCTTTGGTCGGTAACATATATTTAATGAGTCGAAAGATGAATTGAGTTTTACATAATCGTATTTAACAAAAATACAAGTTTTAAAGTCTTAAGCAGTAATTTGCATTTAACTCTTAAACACTATTCCTAATATTGAGTTTTGTATTTCTGCGGATAACAGTTAAATTGACAGAGACTCATTTTGGCAAAACAGTAAAAAGATTCCGTAAAAAAAATTTATTTAATCTTTTTTTGAAAAGTTACAAAGCCTTGACCATTTCATTTCAAGTTTAGTTTATCGGTTAAGAATCCTTAAACATTAATGCCATCAATAGTAAATAACTAAGACACAGTAAAATTACTTTATGCTTCTAATGGCTTACCATTTCTCAATATTCCAAGACATCTAGTTCTAATATGGGATATACTTCTTCCTTAATCTTCAATAAAATCTAGGTACATGTGCAAAATCCTAATTGCACTTTTTTTTTTGAGCAGAGGATAATCCCTTGCGTTGACTTCATTTCCTCCGCACAAGTTCCTCTCCGAATCAATTCACATACTTTAATCGCCTTTGCACGCGAAAATGCTGGAAATGCCAAATGAATACAAATCACGACGAGTTATTAGCTTGTGGCATAATCCCGGTATTAAATCAAAAGAGTTGCATCGGAATTCGTTTTGCGATTCATTTGATATGAAATACAAATATTTGGCGATTCCACGTTTTCGAATAAATATTAAAAGACCCGGTAATAATAAGATAAATAATTTACGCAAACAATTTAACATTCATAAAGGATGAAAAAAAATAAATGAAAACGTTTTTCGTCGCGTTTCATATATATTTATCACCTAATGAGGCGGGATACCAATTACGGGACATAAATTATATCGATACAATATCAAGGCCGGCGAAATTTGTAATGCAAATTGTGTGCCGTGATGAGGATGAAAAAGGGAGAGCTCACGTACAAATTTAAATGCAATAAAAATGGCCTCATTGATTTTTCAAAAAAAAAAACCACAAGTGATGCTGGATGCATTTAAAAGCTGAAATAAAAACGACCACGGTAGCTATTCAGACGAATTAAAAAAAAAAAGAAAACGGAAAATGCGTTTTCTCCTCTTTATAAACAGGACATCAAATGAGGGATTGGTTATTCTAATGAATAACCAAAAGCGAAAATATCGCTGTAATATTTATATTGCCCAACAGACTAGTTAAAAGGTAACATTTTATTGAAAATGCACGTAGCCACCCACCACCACACTGCTGGAACCTGATTTTGGTACATATGTTTGACTGGGATGGTGCAAAAATTCCGCTGTCAAAACCTCGCTAAGGCAAAAATCGCACTGAAAATTTTTACCTCTAATACATGCACCGGATGAGGACATCAAATTCCATTGAAATGTTAAAGATAATTCCATTTTTCCACTAAATAACTGATAAGCAATTACAATCACGAGACTCCGTAAAAGAAGCGCATTTGTGGTTTCCGTCCAAATATAGGAGGGCAAACTGCAGAGCGATGACCGTAACAAAATAAAACTGAATAATTCGTTTTTAATTTCCCATGGCTTTATGAAAACAATGTTACCAGTTTAAGTTAAAATTCCTGCATACCGTTGCTGGTTGAAACATTTGCCGTGGATTTTAGGGGGCGACAGAATATTACAGCGCTCATTAAGTAAACCTCTTGCACTTAGCTTTTCGAAAAAATTAAAAACTTATGATGCCATAAAAATGTTCTTAATAAAGTTTCTATTTATAGTTAATTAAGGTTTTTTCCGACAACAAGATGTTCATCGAGCCATAAAGTCATGGCTACGACCGTTTTTCAGTCATTACGCCAAAGCTTAACGCCTAAAACAAGGTAAACTATGTTAAAATTACCTAAGTCATGCCAAAGTCCTCTCGGATAATAAGGTTGCGTAATACGTCCAGCGGAGCGGTCAAAATTGATGAAGCACCAAACAACAACATTGGTAGGAAACTATTCTTGTTTCATTTACGCAAAAAGGTTGTATGGAAAGAAATTGTGCTGGATAGCGTGAAATGAGCAAACGAAAGATGCAACCATCGACCCCAGCAGTAATCCAGAGATAAGTGCTTCAAATGTCGATGCCAATTAATGAACGCATGTATACATAATGGCACATATTTTTTGAAATCATTAGAATAAGCATGGCGCCAGCAAGCGAATTATGCCAGAAAAAGTACTTCATTTTTATCAGCCTATGTACAACATATGCAAAACAACGATATCAACACCTATGCTATGTACTAAAACTTTTCCAACATACTATTATCTTAATCACACTCACTTAGTCACCACCTGAATGAGCACATATATGCAGTTCGATGATTATGGTGGGTTATCCATTCAAGTCGCGAAAATCATCTTGAATAGAAAAATATTTATGTTTATGTACGCACGTAATTATTTTTGAGTACGTATGTCAGGGTCATTAACACGACATTTTCGTTAACGAACGCATCATTGATACACTGGGTAGTTTCAGGTGTTACTACGTAGAAACATTTCATAATGAGATGAAACCAATTTTTATTTTCATATGAAGAGCATTTCAACACAAAAACTTTGCCATTCCTATCCGTAGGTTCAGAGGTTATTGGTGTGACTACACCTTTCGAAGCGTTGGAATTCTACTAAGTTTTAATTTTGTTGAAGCAACAAGGAATACATTTCCTCCCATAATTCCTTTTCTTCAGTAAAGACTTATTATCCGTAACTGGTAAGATATACTACAAGAAACAAAAGATAACATGAAGAAATGCGGAGAGAAATAAAGAAAGTTTAAGGAAGTCTTTGACTTTGTCAGCCTAAGAAGAGCTTGTTTGCAAAGCGACCATAGAACGTCTTCATTTTTGAAAACACTAATAACAAGAAAGAAAATGAAAGGGAATATAGCATTCGCTTTTGAATTTTTGGCGAAAAAAGACTGGAACGGCAAAAGATTCACCTTTTGAGGTGATTTTTGAAACGGGGAATAAAAAGAATAAGAAAATTGATATTATCAAAAGCTTATAACTGAACTCGGCCCAAATGATTGGAAAATATCGATAAGTTATTACAAAAAAAGCATTACTAATGATGCATACAAATTGAATTTTTTGCCAATTTTTTAAGACCACAGAAAAACTGTACTCGAATCGAGGGCCAAAAGTGAATTTCGAGATCGTCATTTTAAGTTATGATAGTTCCCTTCGAGCCATATGAAATTTTTCACACGAATCAAAATGTATGTTTTATTTAGAAAAGGAGAGAATAATTAGTTTACACCGGCGTACTCCGCTATTAACGAATCGTTTGATCGAATAAAAAATCATTCAAATAAGAGGCATAAGATGATGATAACTTTTTGCAACTCGTTTTGACGGAAGGTCCATATCGAAAATGAAAAGATAATTGTACCACAACTATTCATTGCTACGACAATGAGGCAAAAGGATGATAGGATGATTGCATTCTGGAAGCCGATGTACTGCTAAAATACTAGCCTATTATCCATGAGGAACGAATTAAATTTCCAAGGAAAAAAATTATCATTCATTAACTTTCGGTTCTTCAATAGAGCTTTGTGTGAAAGTCACTTCGACCTCACCCATCAAATTTCAAAGAATTTGCAAACCTCGAACTCCGCGGCAAACATTGCTCAAAACAGGCTAAAGGGCATGTTATTTCCTTCTCCTTCGAACTAATTCTGACATTTTAACCCCTACATACGACCCATCGTCGTACACAACAAACCTCACCGTGTATTGCGTTCCACCGCAACACTAACATCAAGGAAGCGTTTGAGTTACATCATAAACCACCGCTCCGAATAGTGCAAAAAGTTTTTCCCGCACCAAAGGATTCAACAATTTTCGTTGATCATTCGAACGGTTCCAAGACTATGAAACTATTATTAGCAACCCTGATACTATAAAATCTCCGACGGCACGAAACAATTGAATTTGTCAACGGCAGGCCTCTGTTCCTTGAAAGCCATCCTTGCCTTTGGAATTCTTCCCCTCTTACTTTCGGCGACCCTCCACTTCAAATAAACGCCTGTCTCACTACAACTTCCACTCGCTCCCTTTCCCATGATCCCACTCCACGTACCATTTTTTCATTGGCCCTTTCTTTACGACTCAACCTGTTCATTCTCTTCCTTCTCCAGCCGCCACCTTCTTCTCCTCACCCTATCCCCTTCACGAACCGTCGAAAACCACCCTCTCCACCTCTCCTTTTCCCTGCCTCCCATTTCCTTCCCGACCGACCTCTTATAGGCTCTTCTAACCTTTCCCTCACACTGCCCTTCCTTCCCTTTAATTAGCCCAGAAAAGTTTCCACCTTTAACGACCCAGTCAACAGCTTAACGAACTTTTGCGAGCGGCTCGTTTAACTGGATAGGGTGTCCGTTTGACATGTTATAGTGAGAGTGCATTTACGACCCAATAGGAAGGACGGTTACGCCATTCAACATCCACCTTCCCTCTCTCCTCCCATCCATTCGGTAGAGAGAAAAGGGAGTTCCGTCGAAGGAGCGGGAAGACGAAAGGGGAGGACGGGAGAAAAGGAGGGAGGGATCGGGGGATGGGAGGGTAGGGGGAGGCGGGAGGGAAGCTGGCTTTCGGAAGAGTGCCTTTTTTTTATCTCCATCGAATGGAGGCTGGAATAACTTAAGGATGCCGCTGGAGCAAAAAGAACTGCCGCTAATGGAGTAAGGAATGGAATTTCTCTCAATCTCTTCTGAAGCGGCCGCGAGATTTTCGATAGGTAATTCGAAAAGCCCGTTCAAATGACAAGGGAGAGGAAGGGGGAGAGAGAGAGAGAGGGAGAGAGAGATATGGACGATAATTAGCATAAAATTGGCCAATACAGGAACAATTAAAAAGTCCGAAATGAGTTTAATTCCACGAAATAACTTCAGGAGACAATATTCCATTAATATTCTTTGCGTGATATTTTTTTTTATAAAACAGTACAGTGAAGTTCCCTACGGAATGTTTTCATTAATCAGGACGGGGCTGAGCGATGTTCCCTTATAAAACATTCGTTTCCCCCACGCGCGATTTTAATTCCGCATCGACTCTATTTTTTAAACTTTAAAATTCCTATGATTAGGTCAGCAAGATGCATTAGAGTGAAGATCGATTTCATGCTCAATACTCTGTGCACATTGAACATTGGATTGAATTTAAAAATAATCCAATTTCATATTCGAATGAAAAACCGTCAAAATTTAATAAAAAATACGAGTAAAAACTTCGTATCACATGCATATTTCTAATATCTACAATTTCTCTCGTATCAGAACGTTTGGTGAAATTATTATTAAAACAGCTTCAAATAATTCCATAGCTTCAAAACTGCATATTTTTCACAAATCCTATTTATCCAGCGCCGGTGCGGAATAAAGAAATATAGATTTTATTCATTCTTTAATAGGGCTTCCACCGAATATCCATTGATGTCTGAGGTGAATTCTCCCCGGATTTTTACGAATATTACCGAATAGTCTACTATACATAACATTAAATTACAAATTCTTGAAAACCAAAATGGCATTATATTAATCAACCGAAGTGGTGTGAACTCAAGATTTTTACAAACAATGACACTACCAAAAAGATAGGGAACTTATTGCTTCAAAACTTAAAAAAAAACTAACGGTATGGGTTAATATTATGGCTTAGTAAAAACCAGAACATTCAAGAAGATCAACGAGTTAGGACAATTCTGCACAGCTGATTAAAGAAGAAATTTTTCAATGCGGACTAATTTTTGAAAGAAGAGAAAACTGAAAACAAATGTTGAGAAAGAAGAGAAAATGAAAACAAAAACACGAATACAGAGCGCGGAATAAACAAAAAATATTAAGATAAAATGAAAACACATAACATTTTATTTTCGGAATGATGTTGATTCCGGCGATTGAATTTCCATTAGTGAATAAGAACAGTTCACTAAAATTTACCAATTAAGAAACGAAACAAATCAAACTAGCGACCTTTAATATTTTTAGGCAAGTTCAAATGAATCTGAATGATTGAAAATAAAAACTTTCACGCTCGTGAATCCGAGGAAATGGAAACGTGGTCGATGTGAACATGTTGTTTGTTTTAAGAAACACGAGTTAAAAACAGCGGTGTTTTAATCGAAGTTGCTTGAAGCCTAGAGAGAAAAAGAAACCCACGCTGGATCTAGTGACATAATCATTACAGTCACCAATGAAGCGATAATTTTAAAACGGCTATTAGATCCCCACGTCCACATCCTGATGTTATCACTATCACTCCGCCTTAATGCAAGTGGCCTGTTACTCGGTCATCAGCGATTTCATGACAAACCCATTCGCTTCTGCAAGCACAGTGAACATCGTAGAAAAAAAAATATATGACCTTTAACCCACGAGAGAGCGTTCCCTGCGAAGTGGCCTATAGCAATAAAAAAAACATGAACACTGAATAGATGACCTTCGATCGAAGTATTTATTTCTTTCTCTCTTCCACTCACTCTCTTTCGCTTTTCGTCGTTCCGCCGTAGAGGCGAAAGGTGGGGGGTCCGCTAATCAAAAACGTTTTTCTTTGGGGATAATAGAGAAGTTAAAACACGAGTGGACCCGAAAGAAGAGGAATGGGCGGATTTGGCTGAGGTGAGGGTCAATGAATCCCATATCGCTCAACTCCCCTCCTCCCCCTCGAAATTATCTTGCCAGAAGCCCCGCGAACGCCGAGGTCCCTGGAAAATGATGGCCGGGGATACTGGAATCCTTCGGTTGAGACGGTGGCTCGGTCTAAATACGTATCAAAATGGCGACGAGTGAATTGTATCTAAAGGAGACTTTGGGGGTTGGCTAGGGGAGGGGTCGGAGGTTGCGCTGAGCCGTTGGGATGGGGACTGAGGCAGGGGGGGGGGGTATAAGACGTAATAACTTAAGATAGATGGGGACGAAGTTTTTAGTGGGTAGCCATTACGGAGCCCAATAAAGCATTTCGGAGTGGACGTCGCAAGCCCGGCACGCTGTGCTGCATTCGTTTATTTTGGTAATGCGCTTTCCCGTGAGGAGGGCGTGTGCTACTTGCTTCTTGACTTGCTGCTCCTTCCTCCTTGCCCCCCTCCCACTTATTCGCCCCGAACATTCACTCCAGTGGTGAGTCCACCGCGCTCCACTTGCGCTCTCCTCTCCGCCCACTCCCGACGCTTTAACTCGACTCCTCTTACTACTACTCTCTCCCAAACCAAGGATGTGTGTAATAAAATGGAACGGACGCACTTAAAAAGAGCTCACAATCTTGACCGCACGACCCCGGCCGAGAAATAATTCTGGGAGGGGGGTGGTCTAAAAGTTCGGGCGACGGCGAACAGAAGGACATGAGGAGTGGAGAGCTATTAACGGAAGGGTGGGGGATAAAGAAACTCGGGGGTGGGGGAAATCGTCGGATGCTTGGTCGACGGAGGCGGTAAACTTGACGTAACTTGTTTTTAATGGCTCAAGAGGGCCTGCAACGTTACACAGAAAAGCTACAAAAGTAAACGAGATTAGTAAATGAAAGTCTTGTGATTGATGGCTCGCCCGAATTTCGTTTCAGGTGATTCAAGTTAACAGAGCGCAAAGAACTTCTCCTACGTTGAATTTCACGTACAGGCTTACACATTTCACTATCCTTGCACTAAACCTAAATTTCATAAAAGTAAGTACAGCTACTTTCAATACGGTTCAAATATTCTCCTTTCTCGAAGCAAATGCAGGATTGACAATTATCCTAAAAATACGAAAGGAGCACATAAATATGATGAAACACTTGATGTTTGAAAAGCATATATGTCTCACCTCATAATTCAAAAATCGCACGCTAGGATAGAGTCTCGGTTTCCAACGTTTACGTTTCTACCATGCGTCTGAAAGGACGACATTTATGCTTTTGGAAGTCTCCAAATTTGTAAACAAAAATAGATTTACTTCTCACGTCGCAATGAAATGCTACATAAATAATCTCATTCCACCGTTTTATTCTAATATAGTGATTCACAATATGATGCACGGAAACTTTTTATTAGGACAATGGACGCGTTAATTGTCCATTTTTTATGAAAACATCATAAGCATTCAACAACTACGAAGACAATTTCAAAGTCATTGAATCACTTGGCAATTATAAATTAAACCAATTTAAAAAAAGAATGCTCTAGTCCCAATCATCCCGAATATCTCTAATTGATTTTGGACGCGTAGGTAGGCATATGATTTTTTTTCTCTCTGGTTAAAAATTTTTTTCACTCGACCACGACAAATACGATGCATATGGCTCACCTAGCGGCGGGAGGATTCGTTGGACTGGCGTATGGGAGCGCTGCATTATTATCGACAAGGACCAATCAAACGGAAAATCGGGAGGGGGTAAAAAAAACAAATGACTGTAACTCCGCGGGGCAGGATGTGAGGGAAGGAAGGTGGGGGGGGGGGGGAAGAGCAAGAGAGAGGGAGAGAGAGAGAGAGAGAGAGAGAGAGATGGGAGTGAGCATCATCCGGACGCCGTCCCTGCCAACGAAACACAACAATCGATTGATTAAGAACCCACCCCCCACCCCCCTTGACCCCTCCCCTTTTCACCCAGGGGGGAAAAAGTGCACAGTGACACAAACACACACACACACACACTCACATGGGCACCCACACGCCCAGTCGCACGCGCACGCCAACTCCGACACATAATCACACACGCAAATGGCCCGAATATTTGGTCTTCTGGGAAAGACTGCGGAGGGAATTACCTGACATTCACTCAAACGCTGCTTAATTAGGCGACCTCACTGAATCTCTCACGTCTCCCCGTCCATCTCTCCGACCGCGTTACAGCCGCCTCTTCCCTCGCTCCTCCCTCCCCACCCCCCTTACCTCTTTTTGAATGCTCTCCGACACCCCCTGCAGCCCACCCCCACCTCAAAATGAAAGCTTCACGGTTTCACCTGACCCATCCGCTCCTGTTTTTTTTTGTTTGAACTTGTACACCGCCCAGCCCGAAACTTATAAGTAAATAATTTCTCCCCATTTTCCACGATTCGAGTTAGCTGGTCAGTTTCCACGCGGAAGAGAGGCAAACGTTTTCCCATTGGGTGCGGACAACATTATAAATGACCCGTTGATGTAATTTCTCAGAAGGGAAAAAAACGCGAACGGAATGAACGAAAAATGGTGAAATTAGAGAGACATTTAGTGATGCTTTAGGATTAGAATCAATATTCATGAATGATGGTGTTTTTCATGTTCCCGTTTTTGTAAACTTCTTTCATAGAATTTTCGGCTTCCCATATACCCCCGTGAGTATTTAATTCCCGAGTACATTTTGAATTAGTAAAACAAAACTTATTGATCAATAAAAAGTTAATGTATTGTCTGTTCCATAGCATATACTGTTTATTACATAGCGCGATAAAATCGACACAATACATTCACGTAACT
This sequence comes from Hetaerina titia, assembly GCA_037158775.1. Classification (NCBI taxonomy): domain Eukaryota; kingdom Metazoa; phylum Arthropoda; class Insecta; order Odonata; family Calopterygidae; genus Hetaerina; species Hetaerina titia. The sequence goes on along the minus strand of CM073772.1, from coordinate 77,727,746 downwards.
TCACCTTGAATCCGTTTCAAAACTCTTCTGAAGGTACAATTTCTCTTTCACTCATTTCCATCGATGAAATTACTACTCGAAAAAGAAAATTAAACCACTCACTAGATTAAACTTTCCCCTCCCCTTCTTTCAATTAACTACGATCTTACGCTTTCTTTCGAAAATTTCATTGCCATCTCGAAGTTTCTCTTTCCGTCAAATTTTCACTGTCCCGAACCCTATCGACGCCTTTCTACATCCCCCGATAACATCTAGCCCATTATCCCTTGATCTTTTAAGAGTTTCCCGGATCCTATCCTCTTTACCCTTCGGCATTAACTTTCCAAACCGTTTCGCTACCTCCCCGACAACTTACACTCATCCATCAAATGCCACATGCCCATTCCTTTCATCGTTAAGGGACTGACGCAGTCACAGTCCAAGTGTGTACTTCGGATATCCTAGTAATTCACCCCTTTTTCACCAAGTCCCAGACACCAACACACGTTTACACTTATCCATCTCTCTCGACCCTAACCGACCAATCATGAACGCCCAGAGTGACGCAATTATTCCCTAATAAACGTCCTGATTGGACAATCGATCGTTGCCACCCCACTCGTTCCACTGCGGAATCCTTCCCATGTCCACAGCCTTCAAGCAGACTTCCCTCCGATTCAGTCGCCCTCCCACCAAACCCCTTCTCTCTCTCTCTCTTCACCTCGTCCACTTAATATCCCTCCATCCACTTTCCCACACCCTCCCTTTCCAGTTTCGCCTTTATTATACCCTACCGACTTGTCCAACCCGTGATTTCCCACCGAATACGTCACTGCGTCCTGCCCAAATCGCTCGGAGCACCATGATCTTTTCACTCATTCCGTAGCATTCCTGTTTCGTCCACCGCGTCTTCCCTTTCCCTCTCGTTTCACCATCGTTGGATCCTCTTCCGTCATTCCTCTCCTATCCTTTCATTCCTCGGTGGGTCGAATGTATTTCGACAGTTTTCAGTTTGAAATGAGAAACAAGTCGTTTTCCCTAAATTTCTCCCATTTTTCCCATTTCTTCCTATTTATTAACTACTAATCATGCCCTCTTTCATCCGCGATCAACTTTTCATTTTCCCTCTCCAAGGATTCCCTTCTATGTAACAGTTTTTCTCTAAGTGCAACAACTGCACACCTACATTAACTATTTGGTTTTCCATCGGGATATTTTCACTCTTTCTTCCAATTGTTATAAATTATAAAAATAAATGCCGGCCGCGGTGGCGGCGGGGTAACGTCCTCGTCTACCAACTGAGAGGTCACGGGTTCGATTCACGTCTGGATGGATTTTCCTCCATCCAGGGCTTGGCTGTATGTAATTGTCTTCAATGTAATGTATGTAATGTATCGTTAAATCATTTGGGAGAACAACATATAAATGTTTACGTGCTTCTCACGAACTGCTAAGAGCGTAACCAACTTGAGTAGGATAAATCATCTCAATCACAAGACGAAAAACGAATGAAATTCATTAAATACATCGCAAAAAACGAAGAGACGTGAATCCCACTGTACTACAATGGTTATTTTTATAGGAATTCCCTGAGTTGAACTCGGATTTAATTCAATAAAATAATATTGCCACACAGCTTGCCGGAAAAAAGTGTTGCCTAATTTCCCTGTTCAACTTCGTTCTTCGTCATCTCTTCGTTAAATACAATGTCGGATTACGTTAACACAACACCGTGCTAATAACTACTTCCCTCCCATTGACGTTATAAAGAGATATTCCGCATTACTCTTGATGTTGAAATGAAATGAAATAATTTACTTTGTAATTCAACACACTTTATTTAAAAAACACGATCCAGGTTTCGACGTTGAACGTCATCATCAGGTCATAGAAACAAACTTGGTATATATACCTTCTGATCAAGGGAGGAGTAAAAAGGTTACAATGTAGCTGGGAAGAAAAGAGAACAACATATTTCGGTGTCAATCGTTGACTTGGAAGAGTGGTTGGTCTAGGAGTGGGGAGTGGGAGGGATACAGAATTTCATTGGGAAATAAAGTGTGTGGAATTCCAAGTAAATTAGTTCATTTCAATATGTTATTATTATTATTATCAGGTAATCTACCGGTTAAGGTAGGTTTTGGGACTGACACAACTATCAAATAAATATTTTGTAACTCCAAACAAAACCCAATCCAGCAAACTAATCTACATCAGGTCCCTCTTCATCTCTGTGTACTTCTTTCCTCCCTTCATCCCGTCCAACATCCCTATCCTGTTCCTGCCCTTTCCTCGCTTGCCCAACATTCTCCCCTCTATTACCTTCTTCAACATTCTACTACCGCTCAATACGCCCTTCATCCATCTTTCCTGCCTCCATAGGATTTATCTCAACAAACCCCTCTCCTCACCCACCATCTCCAGTACTTCCTCATTTGTTTTCCTTTCGGTCCATTTCACCTTCACCATTCTTCTCCACACCCACATTTCAAAAGCCTCCAATCTATGTCTATCCTCCTGCTTCAGCGACCACGTTTCCGCGCCGTACATAGATACGCTCCGTGTCAGAGTTTTTATGAGTTTTTCCTTAACCTCCCTACTCAACGTTCCCGTCATCAACTCCCTTCTCCTTGAGCAAGCCTCCTTGCCTAGTGCAATTCTTCAATATGTTATGCAAATTCCATAAAGTTACGCCTGAGACAACAAAATTTTACTCTTGATGGATGAAAAATCGTACAACATCGGGAAGAAATAATATTCTGTGGTCACCTAATACATTTCTCACTTCGAAATCAATAAATTTGTTGGCAATTATGCAGAATAAATCATCAGTTAAGCGTTAGAGGAGATGGAAGTGGTAATTTGGAAATAAACAGAATTACTTTCTTTCATCGAATAATGTCCCTCACATTTGTTAGATAATTGCATTGGATCAAACACCCATTCATTCCTTCGTCATTTTTTAAAAGTGATCCTTTATTATACGAATCAGTTCTTTTCCGATTTGTCACAGTTTCCGCGGGTCCATGACATTGAAGTATTTCCGACATGGGTGCTCCGTAATTCAAATGCTGCATTCCAACTTGCTTAAGAGGGCCCGCTGTGTTGAGTAGTCACAAAGAAAATCAAATCCGCGAGCCCTTCTAAAGGGTGCCGAGGTATGAGGTGACTAATCAGTTCGATGTGCTTCGGGCCCCTCTTTCTCTCCCACTCTTTCCTCCTCAGAATATCCGAGGTCACGGCTTATAAACATGAATGATTGACCGGCGGACTGCGAACTCGCTCATTAGTAATGAGTTCAAGTAGCTCAAAGTTCAAATCTCTCGTCCATTCGGGAATAGATTTTAGAGTGTGCAGGTGTCGTGGGTAAATATACGTCGCTGTTGCCGAGCGATTTGACAAAAAAAAAAGCGATTGGGAATCCAATTTCGACGGAATGATATCCCCAGATTGGCAAAGACATCTCTCTAAAGATCTAACCTCCACCAAAGTGTTGATCCTGGTGATTTACTACACGCTCGCCAAATTAGCGTTAAATTAGAAAAGCCGAATGGGCAAAATAGAAAATCGACAATTTTGTAAATGCGAGAATGAAACTCGGCCAACACATTTACCAGCTAGGCGTGAAACTATGATATCATTTCACCCTTAACCTTACCTTCAATGTCTTCAACCTTAACGTCTGGTCGTTTATATAGTTACAGTAGTACCTCGAAGGGGCACGTAGAGACGGAGATTCAGAATAGGTTAGGGTTGCTTCCTCTATGCCGTCTGAGATTTCCTAAAAGTTCTGGTAAAATTTCAAACATGTCTTTAACAAGCGATGTCCAGAATATTTGCTGGAATTTGGATCAGGGGTTACTGATGAGGTGCCGATCGTTCTATTCACTGCTCTATCATGCCGTCCTTTCACCATAACTACGCGACAACATCGAATAAATCCACGATTTTCATTGAAACAGAGCCTCTCGATGCACAGCGGTAAATTACCCTACGACTGGCACATTGCATTAGGATATTTTCTATCCTAATGCAATGTATATATATATATATATATATATATATATATATATATATATATATATATATATATATACATACACAGCAGGTCGCGGTGGTCTAGTGGGTAGAGCGTTGGACTACTGACCGAAGGGTCCCGGGTTCGATTCCCGGGCAAGGCACTCTGGGCACCTGCAGCTCCACCCAAGCTAGTTGATTTTTCGGGTACCAGATATTCCTGGGAAACCATAACCGGCACAGGGAAAGGAACTGGCCCCTGATGTGTGAATATTCACACGCCGTCGGGCTTGGTACATGGGTGAGCTCTACCATCACCTACTAAACCGACCTTCGGGTTGATTACTGTGTTAATGCTTATTTTTATTATACATGAGATGCACAGTTGCATATGCAAATACAGGTTCCCTCTTTTTCAGCGGTTTCCATCCGTCCTGAACGACATTCCCCGCAGATTTAGAGCTATGGTCTGCCATATTTTGTAATCCTTGTTTTTGGGTGACTCCTTTAATGCATGAACTATTCATTGAGGGTGAATTAAGTAAAAACATGGTAAGCCACCAAAACTAAATAGTTACTTTGTTCTGAATGAATGGGTTTTAGTAGTGAGCTTCCTTCAAACCACCGAATTTTCTTCTATCTCCTACCAGCCTAGATATATTTTTCTCGATGTAACGGCGCCGAAGGTTATTAAACGATTCAAATCGGAGGAGGACTAAGGCAAGCAGACATTAATTTCGAGTAATGACTCTGATTTTTAGAGATTTCATGAATTATCATCCCAAAACGTAAACCGATCCTTGGGAGATCCAAAAGCGAAATGTCCCAACGCCCTTCTTCCTACACCCACACACATCCAACTCATTTCATTCGGCACCAATCCGAGCAGTTTCCCCGCACGTTCCCAACGCTGTGTTTTCTCAATTTATCGAAGCCGCGCCCGCGCCTGCCCGGGCTTGAATTTGCTCTCTCAAAAGCAATAAACCCCAACTCATCCGCGCATGCACACGCACACATAAATACACACGCTCCGTCACACATCAATGTGTAATTCAAATCACAATAGCCCTCGCAATTCCCTCCACCCGATGAGTTTTACCAAAAAAAAATACCCGCGTTCGCGAAAAAAAATCGACTACGTGGAGCACGCTGGCAAACGATAGACATCGAAGGGGGTTTAGAGCTACTGAAACAGAAAGAAAAAAAAGGAGTTGAGAGTGTGTCATTCCCGGTCAAAGACAATTGAGAGGAGTCGCCCCCATTTTTGGAAGAAAAATGTGTTCATAGGTGGTAGAATTGACGTCCATATCTGTCGTCTGCCGTTAGTAAAGCCAGATGTGGAGTCCGTTCGTGATTTTAAATTTATCATTAATTAGATCTACAGTATTCACAGCTCCCGTGGAAACATCTGTCGAAGCAGGGGGGGAATGCAAGAATGGGGAGGGAGAAAAGGTTCGTTGTGGCCAGGCCCTTCCCTTTTTCGCGAATATTTTTGATAAAATTCAAAATGAACGGCGCTTATGTGCCCGACACTACTTTTGAATGCCTGCCGGCACCGGAGCATAAAATCATCGACAGTTAGTATGCTTTGCCGTCGCTCAATTGCTGGCAAGGTTTTCAAATTTTTCAACTCTTGTTTATCGGAAAAAAAGTGCCTATGATTAATAAAAAAATAGAGGTTTTCGCTGCTGTGAGCCGCTACTGTGTCGAGGTCTGCGATATTTTCAATTAAAAGGAAAGCTTGTACCTTTTCACAATGCATAACATCTACGTAAGCGACAAGTCTGTTAGACAACTTTCGGGGAATCAAATCCGATTTTTAAGATGGGCATCTTACATAAGCATCCGCAATTCTTTACTTCCGTCTTGATGCTCTTGCGAAAGAAATTTCCGCGAGGCATGCGCGATGGCAAACCTGAGGCGAAGATTGATAACTATCGACATTCTACAACCTTTGATTTAGTCTGTGGACGGCGACAAAATTAGTTTCTCCAGAGCGCCCACGGAAATATTGTCATCAAAGTCAATTGCATTTGAGAGCACAGGCATGAATACCTGCCATTTCAAAATACACGACAATTTCCAGGACTGTTTACCCTTTCCTGAAATGCTATTACCGCTCTCCCCACCTTTCGCTAAGCAACACCCCAAAAATACCGATGGAAGTGAACTTTCGCGCTGAGAATTCCCCACGACGCCACCTGAACATTTGGAGGAAAATAGGTACACGAGGGCTGCGCTAAGTATTTCCATGCGGAAGCTAAACAATGTGTTCTAACTTCATGGCTACGTGGAAATTTGGGAGATCGGGGAAATATATAAGGTATTCACGCCTGCCCAAGGTATATACGCCGGATATAGCTTGATAACTTCAGCCACAGGCGAAGTCACTTATGAGTACGATCTTCACGAAATCACCGGAAGAGGGAATTATAATATATCGCTTGAAAGCAGGTCATCGTTCGATTATTCGATATTAATATTACTCAGGGAGTGCTGCGAATAATGAGGATTAGTAATAAATGCCAGAAAATATACCGCACTAAAGTTTTGGCACAAAAATACAGACGATGCGTAAATTGTTGAATAGACGAGGACGAGTTGAGGATTTCATTACAGGTCAAATTACTTGGATGTTTGCACGGACGTCAAACCCTTCAAGGGGCATAAAAACATCAGAAGAATATGCGGGTCAGCGTTAAAGATTACTAGCTTTCATCAAACAAATGAAAGTTACTTCGCAACACAAATTTACAGACACTTACTTCGCTAGAGTTAGGTCTCATTCGGAATACGCGGAAAACACTGGGGATCCATGAGAGATTTTAAAAAAAAAAAAATTCTAAATTTGAAAAAGGATTAGTGAAAAATCGCCAGATTTCCAAACAATTCCGATGATAAGAGATTAGGCAAGAAGTATCACGTTACTACGTCCCTTGATTCACTAAGAGAGATGCAAGACACACTTTTAGAAAGGTACAGGACACCCGCGCTTTCTCGTGATATACTATAGGAATTACTATGGCACTGCAAAATATTGGTAGATCTGAAAACCGTAATAAAATAAGACAGATATGTAGACACCGTCGCGGACAGATTTGATCACTCGTTATTTCCTTGCACGATACGTAATCATGACACAATCGAACATTAATGCACAAATATATTAGCTCAAAACACTAAAATTCAATGATTCACTCAAAATATAGCACACATTGAATGATGCACATAGGCATACATGTGCACATAGGCTCGATCGCTTTTTAATATTAGCATAACATATACTGAAATGCATGCATGAGCTAATGTTTCTGCAAATATGACTGCATCCGCACCCATAATTGCATAAATCTTTCATTACTTGCCAAACCCAACACCCCTCGGCACACGTTCTTGAGTGAAAATGTTTAGTTGTAAAATATACCAATCACATTGCGTATCTACGTTATGTATATTAGTATACCGTTATTAATAATACATCATATTAGTATTATATATTATTACGCAATTACATTGCATTACTATGTTGAAATTATTCGGCTAGGACGGGATGAATTTTTTCCTTCGTACTTTTTCAATGTCTCAAATTACAACTTTACGTAGGCTTTAGAGCAGATTCAAGCAACAGGATTCCCAACGAACTGTCTAAGGCAAATAATTGAAATATAAACTCTACGGAACATACAGTGATAACGTACACATTCAAGTTTTAGAAAAAAAAGCACAAAGGATGGAAATCTCATCTCTTCCGGACATTGGGGTATATTAATTTGTAATTCCGCAAATAATGAACCGAACGATAGAGATGCAGAAATTGGAAGGGTTCAAAAAATTTAAAAAAAAAATGGATGTTTGCATTTTCCAAATGAATGAAGGGAATAAATTAAATTAGGACAATTTACGCTAGGAATTCCATTTTTATCAACTTTGTGAATATTCATTTAATCCAGTTTCTGACACGACTATGTGAGGAATTAACAATTGTATTTTAGAATTTCCCACCCCTCATAAACTACCAAATATGCCCAACGTTGAATGTTAAACGCCGTGGATTAAAATAATTCTATCAATTACGAGGCACATACGGAGCGAACAGTTGTTGACTGATTCCTTTCAAAAGCACGGTTGACTTACTGGAAGTTGCACAGAAACCCAGAAAGCATACCTCTCGTTAACTCCACACGTGTAACAACAATCCCCACACTAATTCCGCATTCACTACGCGAAGAAATGATTGACAGTCAAGTTTGTTGATAATATCGACGCTTCATTAAGCAATAACATTATTCAAACCTTTCTATTAGGGAATGGCAAAATATTATATAACTACTAACTCGACAATTACGAGAGCCACCACTGTGCAATTGTTCCTTTATCATTTTGTTTTCCATCGAAACAAAATTATACCATTTAAGATTGATTTACTCCTCGATATTTCATAAAATATTAAATGAAAGTTAATGAAAAATGTTTGCCGATATGACAACGAGATAAAAGGTTGCTGGACGAGACAAGAACTTCAAAACATTAATATCACCACGTCAGGTTAAAAATTCTACACGAATTATAACGATAGAAAATTAATTTTCCAATGCCGTTTGGTGCAATTGTCAATTGTGTTTCCGTGATGCACTTACACTGGAGCTTTTGAATTAAATTTACCTATTTGAAAATCGGCAAATCGGAATATTTTTCTGTTTGAGAATAAAAATACCAACACATGATAAAAGTAACAGTTTTTATTCACACAACACGTAAAGTGACGTAAAGCAATGAGCTTGAGAACCTCCCTCCGGAACCTCAGCACTAATAGCTATTGATATACCTTACTCAAGTGCTACACATTGACACTTATCATTGATTTCAACACAAAAATGTTTCATCTCCAGTTGATATTTCCATCGGAAAAAAGCGGAGGTCGGTTTCTTTGAAAAGCTGCCACTAAAATGCAGTATACTTAAAAACATAAAAAAGCCTTCACGCTAGGAAACTTCCCATTAGTGTACGCCGGTTATGTTTCAAAAAGAGAACGAAAGAAATTAAAAAGGCGCATTTCCCACTCCGAAATTAGAGCGAGCAGGAGGCTTGTTTAATGGAGGAAGGGAATTCTGGGAAAAAAAATTTGAAGCGCGAAACGCACGGCTGATCCGAAAGCTAATTAGATTAAAAGCCTTTGTTTAGCGTGAGATGCAAGTTCGGGCAATTTGGAAAATGAAATCAGGGTGAATACCTTGCCTCGCACATGGATTTACGATGTAAATTCGCAAAGGATAACGATTCAGGAAGAGGGGATATTATTGTATGCAGGCAGTTTAATAATTTATTTTTTTCCAGAGCGACGAAACGATGAGCGGCAACGCTTCGCGATATAAATTTTCGATAGGAGAAAAAAATACTTATCGATTCGCGGAACCAAACATCAGCAAGTAAAAAAAAAATCAGACTGACTGAACTAGTTTCTTTTACAGACACACATACACGTGTACATTAACAAAAATTGTGAGTTGAATTGCATTTAATGCATTTCAAATCAGAGTTATATGGGCCAAGTTGGCATTAAAAGAAACAATTGGGTAGTTTTATTTTTGATTGATGCAGGGAAATTCCCGATAAATGGTGCACGACTTTCAAATGCATCCTAAGGGATTACAATGGCTCGTTGGAAATATTAGCAGTTACAAATCAAATGCTCAGTCAACTTCCTCTAACGGGCTATGCATGCCTTATTTTGAGGGTGCCCCTGCACCAATACTACAATTTCAATGGGACACATGAATACGCTCCCAAAATCATTCTTTACCACGAAAATTGACTCTTGAAACAGCACGGTTGATAGACAAAACTGCCGGGGTAGAAAATATTAGCTCAGCTGTAAAGGCTTTTGAATAAAATGTAATGCCCTTTCTAGCCAACGATTGAAATATTACACGCGAAAATTGATGAGGAATTAAAAATTACTAAATGAACCGAGTTTCATTATCGATATGAAAGAAAACGAATGGAAGAATAAATTGAAGCTGGGTTAACATCGACTCAAACGTTTACTAGTGCTTGATTTATTATGGTAAACAGAAATGTTTTACATACAGGGTGCATTCCTAAAGTAATTCAATTGAATTTTCCGCACCGCTCCTATTGGTCGGAGCTGGATAGAACCAATTAGATTAGGTTGAACAGACACTCAGCTTTGCCATGAAACCGGCCTCAGTGCTCTCCAAGCTGTGGAAGCGGAATGACGTCAGTTATTGTAAACCTCTGCCCGCCGACCGTGTCAGGAAAGAGCAACCCCGAGCGGAAATTTCAAGTGAACTTTTGCAACGTATTGAAGATGAACCTGATTATTTGGACAACATTAACAGGACAGCATTACAACAACTGGTGATAAACCCTGGGTTTTTGAATACGACCCAAAAACAAAATTCCAGCCTCTGCGTGACACACAAACCAGTCCCCCAAACCCTAAAAGGGAAGAATGAGCAAATCAAAAGTGAAAAACAATGCCCACAGTCTTTTTCGACATTAGAGCAGTGATCAATAAGAAGTTTGTTCCTCAATGACACACAGTTTACGCTGCCTACTACGTGGATGTGCTGGAAAGACTCCGAAAAAGGGTCATCAGGACGAGAAAAGACATCTCCGCTACCTGACAACTCCATCACGACAACGCGTCTTGCCACATCGAACTACGAGTCCGCGAGTTCCTCGCCAAACACCAGTAGCCTGCCCCACCCCCCTATAGTCCAGACGTCGCCCCAGCAGAATTCTTTTTGTTCCCTCGGATTAAGGTAGTCCTGAAAGGAACCCCTTTTTCGTCCATAGAAGAGATCCAAACATCCGTGACGAAGACCTTGCGAAAGGTCCCCGACGACGCCTTGCAGGGCGCGTACCGGTCAGAGTCGCTATCGAAAAATGTGTAGAGACCCAAGGACAGTACTTTGGAGAATTTAAAGTGTGTGTGCAAATCTGTTCAATAAATTACTTTTAAAAAATAATTGCATACTTTCGGAACGTACCCTGTGTATTTCCTACGTGATGGCTAAAATCCTTGGCAATGTTACATCGAACTTTAATTTCCTGGAACCAATTTCTACTTTTACTGTCTAAATATATTTTTTTATATTTTCAAAATAGATACTGGCTAAATATATGTAAAATTAAATGACATAGTACTTCATTGCTTTAAACCTGCGTACAAGAACAACGAGATTTCCTCGATGGGACATCAAAAATTCTCGTGGTACCCTGGAGTTTCAATTACTACGGTACTTTGTTCATTGAAAATTATTCTAGGACACCTTTATTAACTAAAATTTTGACACGATCCTGGAGAGGAGAGATTACATACCATTAATTCACGCGCGTATGCTATGTTCATAATATATTAACCCAATCGATTTTATGAATATAATTTATAGATTTTAAATCACATTTTTGTTCTCACACATGACTGAAGCGTGACTAATCGCAGACTCCACACAGGCGGTGAATATTTACTCTCCCAACATTAGCATTCAGTGCAAAATAAACAGCATGCAAAATGGACTAACAGAAAAAAGAATATCACTCGCACATCTAAAATCGCGATACAGTTATTTGCAATATATACATATACATACATATATATATGTATATATATGTATATATATATATATATATATATATATTGTTTAAAGACTTAAAAAGAGTGCAAACACACTCAAGTCCAAATCCCCGACTCCTAACTGTAATCATTGGAAACATTGGGAGCATCGCGGGCCTCTACAGACCTTAGGAGAGCTAGAGATTATTTAATACGTTCGTGGAGGTGGATAATCACGGGAGTGGGAAAAGAACGAGGGGGTCCTTCGGGAGGAATATTTGCGAGGCATGAATGATCGGGTTGCGAGATGGCAAAATAGGTTCATAAAGAGACCGTGACGGAGTGTTAGTGAGAAGCAATTTTTGGCGGAAGTGACGGGAGGTGAGGAAAGGGAATGATGGGGATGAGGGGTTGGGGGAGGGGGACACAGGGGAAGGGTGAAATGGAGAGGAAGAGGGAGGCGGAGAACTTTTATGACCGACGAAGGGACAGTAGAGAGAGGGAGGATGGAATGAGGAGTGGTGGGGGCGATGAGGGCTGTGACGGGGAGGGGAGGAGAGCGAGAGGGTTGAGGCGGCGGAATGTACGGCAGAGTTGAGGCGTGGATGGAGATATATATGCAACGCCCAAATGAGCAGGGCCGAGCTACACACATTGACGTCATGCCGCTGCGGTCGCATCCAAACGCCGCCCCCCCTCCCCCCGAAAACCTCTCCATCCTCCCACATTCCCTCGCCATCCTCTCTCATTGCGGAGTGACCATCGCCCTCCACACACCACCCGCATCACACGCGCCCCCTTCTCCTTCCTCCAACCCCACTAACCACCCCCCTCCCAGTAAGCTTCCTCCCCCTGTCATAAGCTCATCCACTCCAGGCAGACGACGGGCCCCCCTGCGACCCCTCCTCATCCCCACACCCTCCCCGTCCTCATCCCCTCCAGTCCCGCGACAAATACCACGACGTACGTACGGGGAGAGGGAGACATATAGAGATATCGTTCTCGCTTTGCATTACCCCAATTCCCCCAACCCACTAAATCCCATCCGCGACGTACCCTCTCCATCACACCGCCCACCCGGAAGACGAATTCCCTCCACAGACCTCCTTCCTCCATCCCCTTCAGACTTACGCACCGTCCACGTCGGACGCAACACGCCGCGGCGCCCGACGAGACCCTTACGGCGTCCAGCCATTCCCGAATACGTATAGATTATAAATCTTCCGGCGCCGGCGGAGGAAATAGGATCGGAGGGAGGTGTTATGAAGACGTGTGCACGCTACGTGCACGAATTCATATTCTCGAATAGAAAAAACTGCGGACACAAGCAATTCTGCCCACCCCTCTTCAGGGCGCCATTGCACCCGCGCACCGGATGGTGGCCGGTGCCGAATTTGTGCATGCGTGTCCGCGCACAAGAGCGTCCGTTTGTGCCCGATTGTGTCAGTGTGCGTGCGTGTGTGTACGTCCATAAGCTCGGTCGTGTCCCTGGCAACAATCCAACATCGCTTTGCGAATGGCGCGGACGCATGAAGTGATTGCAGTTGTCGCTCACAGACGCCGCTCCCCTTTTTATTTTATTCGTCCCATTTCTTTTTTTTCTCTTCGAATTTTTTTTCCCGTTCACCGACCCCCCTTCCTCGCATGTCTTGCACACTGGATTTGAGACATTCGAGGGTCGGCGACATTTAAAATTTTCCAAGAAAAGGCGTCGTCTGCCCACAGGCACACCTACTCGTAATTGATACACATCCCGTATCTTGGATGTGCGGGGGAAATGAATTAAATATGATATTGCCACCAGAGAGAGCACAGAGCAAAGCGATTGATGATTCATCATGCAAGAGAATTAATGACGGGGAAAAATGATGACAGAATTAGAATAAAGGAGTGCTTGAAATCGCCAGCCGAATCACTTCTGCCAAATTAATCTCACCTTGCAGAAATTGAACGGATATTGTACCTCTCCGGGGCGGAGAGCAACTGTGAAAACTCCTCGCCCTAAGTAAAGATGAGTTGAAGATATTTGTTGAGCTAAACTAATAGGAAGAAGTCATTTCGATTCATTTAATTCATAGATTACGAGAACACTCGAATTTTCCAGACACATTTATCATCACAGAGCTGCCATTTAAATTAAGTTAAACATCGCATTATAATGAATTCGTTAGTTTTTGTGTTTTTTTCTAAAAAAAGAGAGCAGCCCAAACACGCTCTTGACGGGGAAAATTTAAACTTATCCGCTAGGGAATAACGGGTATCCATTATGTATTCACCCAAACAACTCACGAACGAAATTTTCTCTCTCTCTCTCTCTCGGCAATTGCTTCATGCTACGCAAGAGAGCAATAATACGATTTAATTCATTCGGACAACGAGACCCGTGAAGGGCGATCCATACTAATGCGCTCTAAACAATTTTGAGTGACACGTTCTCATCGATTGAGTTACCAACAACAATGCGGCGCAAATAAGCACTTCCCTACCTTTCACCTCATCTCAAGCTACCCTCGTCCATCTACAACTGCTATTTAGATCCCCAGATGTGGCAAAGGCAATTGCTCTACCACTGTCTCTCTCTCTCTCTCCCTTCACTCGCGGATATTTTGTAAAGCAAGTTTCCCCCATTAATCTGATGTTGACCTAATTCTTCCTTCTCAAGTGCGAGAACGAGGCACACGAAAATGTGAAAATATCACAGTGGCATAAAATTTCACGAGGATGTGCAAAATAAGCGAGATAATCAAAAGAGAAATTCCGCCCTCTCATCATCCCAATTCGTGTTTGCACGAAAGATCTCGCATTGAATTTCATAATGCAGAACGAGTAAATTACCGAGAAATTCTGGTCAACAATATTATCGTCCCTTGAGTGTGCCCCTGCGATTCAAACGGTGGCGAATGGAACGAAGTGACACCGTTCCCGTGACAAGATAGTTCACCTAAAAAAAATAAAATGAAGCGTGTTTTTCCCCTAGGAACACGTTTTAAGTTACGATCATATTTCACTTCTCTGAATAGAGCCACCAGTAATTCCTGTATTTCTATAAAATAAAACGCTATTTAAACTGTCCTGAATATCTGAACTCAACCGCGAGGACTCCGCAATGCCCAGTTCCCTCACGGACAATCCTTCATGAAAGCGAACGAAAATACAGAGAGAGAGAGGCAATGAGAGTCGAGGACGTTGGTGAAACAATCACGGAATAAGAAGCGAGAGACGCAAAAAAAAACCAGTGACGTCTTCGTGGTATTGCACGTACTGAGAGCGTGCTGCTTGCGGGAAGGAGTGAAAACAATAAGCGAAGGTTATACTCATATAAAGAATGGGATAGGGATTTATCTCTCGTCTCGTTGGTTTTTGAGCGTGGCGGGGCTGTAGCGGATGGAGAAGAGGGAAGAAGTCGGGAGGGTTAGAGGATGGGTGAGGCAGTTGACACCTATCTTCCCTCCTTATCCTTTAACGCTTTTAAACTTTAACCTTATACACTCCTCGTCGTATCAACATGCACTCTCTCTTATTGCTCATCTCACATATCTGCCTCCTCCTATCTTTATCTTTCTTTTTTGCCTTTTACATTTAACGCGACGAATGAATTCCAGCCCCGAAGGAGCCGTGCCGGAGAGGGATCGAAGCAGATGCACTGCATTGCGAGGAGCCAATTGAGGGGGAGGGAGGAGGGTTTAATAGCTATTGACGCCTCCCGTTCGCAACCCCTTTACCCCCCCCCCCGAATCTTTCCTCCCTCGGCACTTACGCAATCTTCCCCTCCGACAATCCCCTCGAAAGACCTCATCCTCTATCTCGATCCTTTCGATCGGGCCGAATTCCAATGACAACTTTTTGGCAGATATGCAGCCAATTGAATCGGTGCAAAAAAAAAATAGAGGGGGTATTGGCATTCATGCCTGATGCGAGAGATGATTAAACGGACTGGCGTTATCCCACAATTATATTCCGTGAAATAAAACCCGAAAAAAAAAATATTCTAGTTCACCAGATGTCGCTTATTTCGCCAAGAGGCAAAAAAGATCATTTCTTAAGAGTAGACGCAGCACCTCGACGATACAAAAAAAGGACGAAAAAAAACCCTAGCAGAAAAAATTCATACCGCGACGCTGAAATCGAATGAAATAAAAAAAAAGACTAGGGATATCATAAAGTGGATTGACGCATTTTTTTATTATTGGCAAACGGGTCGAATGAATTACTGTGTACAACGAAAAATTTACACATGGACAGAGCATGAACATGATGTAGAAAAAGAAATTAGTGACATAAAGCATATACGAGACCGTACCGTCGGCATTTCGACATCCAGATTAAAATTATCAACATTTTTCCCGATAGTTTTTCGCTCATTCACCGCAAATATTGGAAAGATCTACAGTTATCATTGTCTGCAGTTATACACTTCATGAATTTTAAAATATTTGAAAAAAAACAGAACATAAAACAAAATCTTTACGTAAATGTGTATAAAGGAAACTGTGAAGATTGATATTCTTTTATGGGAGAAACGAGCCATAGGGCGGCTCTTTCCCCGGGCCCGTTTCGGAATAAATGCAGCTCAACATGAAATCTGATTGGACATTAAATTAAAGGTAACTTGAGGGAAAAGGGTGTGTTCATAACGAGATAAACAATAATATACTCAAAGATACACGACGGTGGACTAGAAAACATTCCGTGTGTTAAATCGTGTGAAAATGAGAATTCCAGACGCGATAAAAGATGTGAATAGTCGGAAAAAAAAAGTTACCTCGGGACGTGTTTTTGCAGGTACTGAAGCAAATACAATCATTAACAAAGTAAAGAATGAGCGGGTTACATTTGAAGAGGAGAAAACACTACATGGCATATAAATAAAACAGGTAGGATTGACCACCAGTCGGGGTTATATCGTTAGTGTAAGAAACGCAATTGAACGAAATAAATGGGGCACTTAAAAGGAGAGGAGGATATTCTTGGTGGGTATAAATGCCTCGGTTAACGAAAAGTTTTACCCAATCCGTGTGTGTTTCAGTAGTGTATGAGCGCAAAGAAAATCTAAGGCGTGAGATGATCGATGAAGGTACGAGAACGGTGAACGACATGACCTCATCCCATCCCGGTGAATCTCCCAGTCGGAGTCGACGGAATGGATTTTTCAAATCTCAAATAATTCTGGAAAAATAATTCGTAGTTATGAATTTTGAGAAAGTGAATAGAATTTAACAGAGAAACACGATTGTCCGTGATGACCATCCTCTGAAATTCTAGCAAAAGATGGAATATTTATGATCCATCACATGAAAATGAGCCGCAGGCTGTTTCTAGGTAAGGCAAATTATTCAGTACAACATAATTTCTTTTTCAAACCTGAAAAAAATGAAACTTTAAAGTGTTCAATGATCTCTAGTGATTTTTAAAAAAAATATTGACAAGCAAAATTGGCAAGGCTAAACCTTTGCTGTCCTTGGAACCTCGCAAATACTGCCGGCCTGCCACATTACACAGTTAAAAAATACATAATTGAAGCACGATGCCATTGTAGTAGTGAGTGCTTAAATTACAAATAAAATTAATTATTTAAAAAAAATTAATGATCCACCATAGCGTTCTACAGAAATGATTCTCAGTCGAAAAGCATTCATCTGTCGGCTAAGTACGAGCGAATTCCAACATGGACCGGCAGGTAAAACCTACTCTCTTGGCCATTATTTCGCGGAAATCGATGCATATTTGTTCATGTAATTGGCGGGACTTGTAAAAGTAGCGATCATTCCCTTTTCAAAGCAAACACAAAAAAATGATTAAATTTTAACGGTCTGAAACAATCTCTGATATTTATGGCGACGTGTCGTTGAGACACGGTGGTGGAAAAATACTTAATGTCTAAAGGACTGCGAAATCATTTAAAAGTAAACATGGCTTTATGAATTGATTTTAAATTGTTTCCCATCCGACAGAGATAAAAAAACAACAGGAACGAGCAACGCGAATACTGAAACATTGGAGGATTTATTTAGCATGAATGTTACGCTGAAAATCTTTTTTAAAATGAAGTATCATGAAATCATCACGATTCAAAATAAGTTAATTACTTGGTTGTTGTGCTCATATCAATTCTCATGTGAAGTGCACGCATCAGAAAAATATGCAGGTCATCCTTAATGAAACTAGGTTTCATTCGATGGGTTGTAAGAGCTTGGCTGGAAGTTTCCGGATAACCTATTAGAAAATGTAAATAAAAGGCTAGAGGTGTCGCTCCGCTGTCGTTATGTCACATTTAGAAAAAGAGTAAGCATTTGGGTCCCATGGGAGAAAACATTAATTAACGATTTAAAAAAGGGTTCAGGGGAAAACCGCTAGAGATGCTAAAAATTGCTACGGGATGAGAGTAAAGGTCAAGGGTATGCTGGAGGAATTACATTAGGAACACCTTGTTTCAAAATGAGATCAGACTTTTGAAAATGTACAGGACACCCGAACTGACTTGCGACACTTTGGGAATTATTGCAGCCTAAAATTACACTATTTCCAAATTTAGTCAAGAAAAAATTGATGAATTAAATCATCTACATTTACACAATACCCCACGCTCCCTCAAAAGGGCGTGTGGCGGGGGGGTGTTAGGTCACCACCCGTGGATTACTGGCCAAGCGGATTACGTATCTTGCCAACTGATGGCTTTTTACATATGCAATTATTATTAACATTTATTCCAAAGGAAAATACATAAGAATAAAAACTTGATAAATGATAAGCTGGGATTAAGAGAAATGTTATTTTACAAATCATGGAAACAGTCAACTGACTATATGTCAGTCAACTGACTATTTATCACTGCGGTTATTTTGAAAATATATCAATTACATTAATCAATTACTGACTTAAAAAATAAAGGAAACCATGAAAAATTGATTACTAGGAATATCAATGTGAATTGCAAATTATTAACTTGAATAAATAGTGACACACCAAAGAAGATACATTACTAAAAGCAGAGAAATATAATATGGTAGTTAATCATCGGCACGTACTGTTAAGTTTTAAATTTAAGGTTTAGCAAAACATTAAAGAGTTCAATAAATCTTCCACATTACATTAATAACGACTACATCACAATCAATATATTAAATGCAGTCGGTTGGATTATTTTTGTTCGTTTGGGATAAATTATTATTAGGTAATTTACCGGTTAAGGTAGGTTTTTGGATGGACACAACTATCAAATAAATATTTTGTAACTCCAAGCAAAACCCAATCCAGCAAACTAATCTACATCAGGTCCCTCTTCTTCTCTGTGTACTTCTTTCCTCCCTTCATCCCGTCCAACATCCCTATCCTGTTCCTGCCCTTTCCTCGTTTGCCCAACATTCTCCCCTCTTATTACCTTCTTCAACATCCCACTGTCGCTCAATACGCCTTTCATCCATTTTTCCTGCCTCCATAGGATTTCTCTCAACAAACCCCTCTCCTCACCCACCATCTCCAGTACTTCCTCATTTGTTTTCCTTTCGGTCCATTTCACCTTCTCCATTCTTCTTTGGGATATATATATCTATACATACAGAAATATTTTTTTGGAAAATTGTCTCGCGATATTTTTTAATCCTATCAATATTTTGTAATAATTCGATTTCTTTGCATGTATTTTCCGTGTCAACAAAATTCCCCGAAAATCTCCGCAAAGAGCGTTTGGCGGAGGGTGTCAGGGCACCAGGCATGCAATTACCAATTTTAGGTAGATTTTAGATACCAATTATTTGTAGTCAATCGTTTAACATATTTTTCGGATGGACACACTTCACATCCCTACATTTACAGGTATTAACTTTGCCTACCAAGACACACTCTGACACCCAAAACTAGGTGAAAATGTGCTTCAATTCCGAATACTTTGCACTACCCTTCATTACGATCAACATACCAACAAGTATATACTTTTCCTCAGTCTAATTAGTTTATATAATTTGTAATATCCCGTACAATTTATTTTATATTGTATACATAGAATATTTTGCCATATTATGAATTCAGCAACAATAATATTCCGAATTATTAGCGTAATTACAGTCGTCACCTGTCCATCAACAATTATATAGAGCAATTTTATAGGGTTTAGAATTTACCCCACACGAAATTATTAGGAGTCACCTTTTGATTTCCAAAGCAGTTCCGACTGTTGATACTGAGCCTTCGTCTAAGTCACTCAATGGCGGCATCTTTCCGATGATTTGCACGCAGGGAATTCATGAGTTATTTCCATGCACATTCATGGGCATAAACCATAAAAGCCAAGTAGGGAGCCACCGCCATTCTACTGCGAGCATTAGAATAATCTCGCGAAATGCAATGAATGCTAAGGCTAAATTTCAATGAAGGGCTTCGGTACTAGAATGGCATAAACCTCAGTTTCTGTGAAAATGAGGATGCAGTATTTCAAAAAATGTTCAACTAGCAATTACAATAATGGATAGGCTTTCTTCACGGGCGGCGTTGAATCAACATCCTTTGAATAATGGATTTTTGTGAAGTCGCGTGAAATTTTGGATCGGTATTTTTAGGAAAAGTCAAACGAAAAGGCCACGATTAAAGAAAATGCGTCAACGGCACGCAAAAAATATGTTTATGACAGAACAGATACACACACACAGGTACAATTCTACAGCATTAATTGCAGAATTTTATCGGGAGATAGAACAAAATTAAGATGAAATTATTTCGTCGTCCTCGAAAACTCATAAAAGGTTCAATCATTTACGTGACTGAAGAATTTACTTCGTATATACCATCATTTTCGAAACCATGAAAACATTTTGAAACTCAAGCAGTTTATAGGTGTTACATAAGGTCACCAATTGTCCAATTATCGCTGAATTACCCCCGAGTAGCTTTTAGCTTAAAATGTCTCCCAATGTTTATTAAATTCTGGTACAGAGCATGAGGAAGAAGTGATGTTTGTTCTACATACACACACAGCAACTCGCTCACTTGAAATCACTTTCTCTCCCTCTATCTCTTGGGTACATTAGGTTATTAAAATGGGCCCGATACCGGTAGATAAATCAGGCTAAGATCCATTAAACTATCGAGATTAAATTACAAACCATCCACGATAATTCAAAATTTTAACTGGTTCCACACGATAATGTATATTTCACGACTGGGTACTTCTAATTTTATTTTTCAAAACAGTATTTCTTACAACGTAACACCTAATATCAGTTGTGGCCAGCAAAGATTTTCCAATGACGACCGAGGAGCTTAATACGTAGTAAGTGTACATGCAATTTTCAATTGTGCTATGATTTTTCTAGATAATTACTATTAGGTAATCTACCGGTTAAGGTAGGTTTTTGGATGGACACAACTATCAAATAAACATTTTGTAACTCCAAACAAAATCCAATCCAGCAACCTAAAACTACATCAGGTCCCTCTTCATTTCTGTGTACTTCTTTTCTCCCTTCATCCCGTCCAACATCCCCATCCTGTTCCTGTTTTCTAGATAAAAGAAATATAATATCCTATCAATATGCTTAACTGCATTAATCCGATGTAACTTTGTTGAAATATTGATTATTCAAATAATATCCAATGTTCACACACGCCTACTTCTTACGCGAAACTATTATATATTTTAAAAAAATTCACGCGTGCGAAAATGGTTAAGCATTTCAAGAGCTAAAGGTCGAGAGAGGGTTTACAAAATCTAGAGAGATATTTAGAACGTACATCAATTACTTTTATCTGATTTCCTTAAACGTGGCATACCACTACTGAAGACCCCAATGCAATGGATCTGTTGTACCTGAATGAATGAGGGTTTACTTTTCATAGATCACATCGCTTTGCTGGCGTTATAAACGGTATCCATAATTCTCTTATTTCTTCTTTTAGTCTATTCACCGCAAAACTTCTTCCAACACGGTGTCTAAAAACTATGCTCTCCCTAAAGGATTCATTTTTAACCTTAAAACACCACCGCGCTCTATAAACGCACAGATTCACTCCCACCCGCTCACCATACATCCCTTTCTCCCTGTGAACCCAAACGCTTCCAATCTCCCAACCCTTCCAATCTTTCTCCTCCGCATCAACTCACATCATCCCCTCTCACGGTGACCCCTTCAACAGACCTTCCCCCCCTTCCCCCGGCCATCGCCGCAGTATCTGCCGGTCTGTCTCACGAAAAGGGGGAGGTGATGACGGGAAGGGGGCGAAGGAGTGAGGATACGCAGAGGGTTGGGAAATGGGAAGGGCTGGCACGGATGGGGAGCGGGAAGGGCGGGGTCGGTGTACGGCTCTGGGTGAAGTGGTAGGGGATCGAGTTGCACAGGGCCTGGGAACAAGGCTGAGGTTTTGGAACGAGTGGCTATCACGGCGTTCAGGAAAACTGCCACCAACAGCAATCCACTCTTGCCACAGCGTGCGGAGCGAATAAAAAATAAATATCGCAACAACTCTTTGGGTTTCGGAAACCTTGGCGATTGGAGTAGGCGCTGAGAGAAGAATCGCCTCGAAGGATGAATTCGATTGAAATAATTTCGAGCCTAATCGAACCATTTAAAATGCACACGCAATGGCAGCGGATCGGCAGAAATATTTCCACGCCTCAGCGAATTGCACGGGCGTAAAATAATTCATCGCGGAGAAATCCAATGGATGTTATGCGAAATAAAGGCCGAAGGCATTTTGCATCCGATCAATTATATCGCAGTTAAAAAGAAAACAAATTGCGAGATGGACGAATGATTCATTTAGTGCGATGAACATATTTGCAAAGAAATCATTTATGTTTTCTATTAATACAAAAAAAAAGGTTTCGTAACAATCGCGACCGCTTTTCAAAGTTCCACTTTTTTGACAGTTATTAAGTTTCCCTTTTTTTTCTCCCCCACCCCTCTCTCTCTCTCTCTCTTTTACATTTTTGAATTTTTTTTGCCCGTTCAGCGAAAAGCGTCGTTTTTAATTGCACACAGCGTGACGCGGATATGTTGCCAAAAAAAAAAAACCTTTATTTTTAATCTCTCAGGCCGTAGGGGACAAGAATGATATATACGCATGACACCGGATTCCCGTCTATTAAAAGCAAACAATTTAAATTTTATTTAATGAGTCAATTAAATCTGGACGTTTCCCTTAGAAATAATATGCGTACACATTCGAAATGACTTCCGGCAAAATAACCCCGGAGATGAGCGACCGTTATATAAATAAATATCAAACGCTCCACCATTTTACTCGATAAAGGCGGATAAAATTCCACTAAATAGATATTTCAACTCATTTCCAGGGGGATAAATGAAACGTCAGGACATCAAAACCTATTTTGAAACTTTTCTTGAAGGTTTATATATCCAAAAACTGACGTAAAATCCGTTTCTTTTTTGCAAAAACGCCTAAAAATATTACGTTTAATCACTCATTGTTTACAGTTTTGTACCTTTCTTCGAGTTAATAAAAAAATAGCGACTAAACATTTCACTCAACGCGTCTCCGTTCCCACTCTTGCCAGTAATAATAACGTGCTAATTATTCTCTCTCAAAATATATCTATAAATATATAGTCAGTCCTAACTAATCTTCCGAGGAAGAGCTCGAGTCCGTCGAAATTATCAAGAAATGACGTTTGAGTGTTCTTTTTATGTGTTCTCATGTTGTGTGTTGCTGTCTAAGTTTATGTGTGTGTGTGTATGTATGTATATATATATATATATATATATATATATATATATATATATATATATATATATATATATATATATATATATATAGATGATGTGGAAGCACTCACAAAAGCAATCTAACATTTGGACGGCACAATAGAACACAGAATAAAATAGATAACACGTAAAAAGACACACACATTATAGATTTTTAAGCTTTCGGCCTACTCCGGGGCCTTCTATATTATACATATATACATGTATATCGAGTATATAGTGAAAAATGAAACTCTTCCGAGTTCACCAGACACCTGTCACTCAACATGTCCAGAACGCTTTGGGTAATGATGATCAGTTCAAAATAGATGCAAGGTTGACGCTGATCCTCCCACGGCATCTGCGAGATTTGCATGGTGATTGGTCACAACCGATAAAACCATGACGACATTAACAAAATCTTATATTCGTTTAGGGAGCGTCCCAAACCCCGCCTCTCATACACAAACGCGGCCACGAGGAGTAGTAAAGGGTTGGGAGCGAAGGATGGAAGAGGAAAGCGCGGGGAATGGGAAGGAAGGGCAATGAGAGACAGCGTGGCATAATTACTAATGGGGTTATGCAGAGTGAGATAGAGGGAGGATTGGGGGGGGTGAGGATGGAGGAGGTGGGGACGAATCGCTCGGAGGTTTAAGAGGGGACGCTTTCGGGGGTTGAGCAGGGGGGGAGAGACGAGAAAAGGGCCCCCAATGGGAGGGGGGTGAGAGGATGAGGAGCAGGGTGCGGAAGGGGCAGAGATGGGAAGCGGCGGAGGGAGGGGAGATCAAAGCGAGGGTTATCCCGTACCCGAAGGGGGTAAGCTAGAGAGGGCGAGCTTAGGGATTCAGGCGCGGGGGAGAGACAGGGAGGGTGGAACGGTGCGTTGGCGTACGGACGGAAGATACGATCGAATTGAAGATGGAAGAAGGGAGTTGGATGGAAGGGAGAGGGATGGAGGGTTGAAAACGACGAGGGAGTGAAACCTATTGGAGCTATGGTGCTGCCATGCGCTTGAGAGAGGGATACATAGTTGGATGTGGGGAAGGAGGGTGGCTAGTGGGGGGGAAGGGGTGGCAGTTTTATAACCATCCCCATTGCTGGGACGTGAGCTGAGCGGGGTG
Source organism: Hetaerina titia (assembly GCA_037158775.1). Lineage (NCBI taxonomy): Eukaryota > Metazoa > Arthropoda > Insecta > Odonata > Calopterygidae > Hetaerina > Hetaerina titia. The sequence continues at coordinate 77,703,357 of CM073772.1, read as the reverse complement.
CGCCGAGGACAGTAGGAAGCGATCAATTAGTCCCGGTATTATTCACCTTCGACGCCCCCATTTCTTGTGGGAAAGACACTTCAAAATCCTCAGCTTCGCTAACGCACGTACCCTCACTACGAACATCAACTCCCGCGGTCAATTCCATTGCCGACACCCTCGTTACCACTGCTTGGAAAGTAAGGGGAAACACTTCAACTTTTCGCGTGCCGTAGCAGCGTGGGGGTTCGTTTTTCATAGATGGTGGCTCCGATGAGGATACTCCGGTCCTCTTTCCTATTTCTACCAATCATCAATACAGACACTGACGGATTCAAGTGCACGTTCTTCCCCCGCACGACAAGTCAATCATAGAAAAATCAGACATTAACCACTCCCACTTTCTTAACTGAGAGCGAAAATTTTGAATAATTACTCGAACACACTCATGATTTAATAATGAAAATAGGAATGTACTCGGAACGTACTCATCTTGTATGCGTGTGAAAGTCCATTCGCATTTATGCGTGTGGAAATACACATTTATAATTATGTTCCCGTGAATATATGAATGAATTTCTAAATTAAAGGCTTGTGTCACTGAACCCACCAATACCACCATTGTGGAGTATTATACAGATAGATGTAAGCGTTGATAGTATCCCAAAAATGTTATTCTGTTCCACATTGGATGTAGCTGTGAAAAAAAGCTCAAAAACTTTGTAAGAGGTAAATATGTTGAGGAATTTTCTTTAGTAATTAATTATTTTCCTTATTACTTATGCCAAAAGCTACTCGGTAAGCTTTATTTACTTTATTTATTTCGTAATATAAACGAATGTTTCGTAAATGCATATTCCGCGATTCTTTAGAATATCCAATGAGAAAGATCTTGACATGAAACCTATGGACATGAAAAATGTCGCTCGGCATCCGTTTCTCTCATCTTGTCCAAAATTGAAGGAGGCAGTGTAGAAAGGAACGATGTAAGGGTACGGTGTAGAAATTAATATTAACATTCAGAATATTACAGGTACGCTCCGGAAGCCACATTAAACGGACATGTTTTTACCAACCACGCACTTTCACCACTCTTGGGGAATATTTCTACCTCCCCCTAACTCACTCAATCCCTCGTAAAGTTTCAACATCCCCGGAGCAACGCACTTCCGCCTCGAGGCTCAATTCATGAACGATATGGTACCTCCTTCATCATCAAGGTGCCCCATCATCACAACTACTACTCTTTTCCCTTTGTCACTTTGGAAACCCCGATGAATGGACGGTTATGTAACGGGAATCCAACAAATCTCAGGAGAATTCGAAAAACCTATCCCTTATACCATTTATTTGAAAATAAATCGATAATTATTTCAAAACGTGGCCTAATAACAAGGATTAATCTAGAAATAATAAAGCATTTTAAGGAAAAAAAGGATGTATAATTAAGTGTAAATAACAATTCTTTTGAGCAGCAACAAATTTCGGTATTTTGAAAATTCAATAATATTATTGCGATGAATCTAGTAGACCTATCAAAGTATCTCCACGATGCAAGATAATTTTTCACATATCAAAAACTTTTTCAAGTTTAAAAAATGCTAATTTCGAACTCGGCAGAATCGTTGACTGAGCCATTTACATATGGTATTGCCAACTGTAAAGTCTCCAAACTGGGGTATATCTTACGCATGGCGTAAATATCTTATTTATAATTTTCATCACCGAAATCTCAAGTTCAAAACTATTACTCGTAAAAGATAGCATTATGCTAGCAATTATTTTATTATTGGGTCATCTACCGGTTAAGGTAGGTTTTTGGATGGACACAACTATCAAATAAACATTTTGTAACTCCAAACAAAACCCAATCCAGCAACCTAATCTATATCAGATCCCTCTTCATCTCTGTGTACTTCTTTCCTCCCTTCATCCCGTCCAACATCCCTATCCTGTTCCAGCCCTTTCCTCGCTTGCTCAACATTCTCCCCTCTATTACCTTCTTTAACATTCCACTACCGCTCAATACGCCTTTCATCCATTTTTCTTGCTTCCATAGGATTTCTCTCAACAAAACCCCTCTCCTCATCCACCATCTCCAGTACTTCCTCATTTGTTTTCCTTTCGGTCCATTTCACCTTCTCCATTCATCTCCACACCCACATTTCAAAAGCCTCCAATCTACATCTATCCTCCTGCTTCAGTGACCACGTTTCCGCGCCGTACATAACTACACTCCATATCAGAGTTTTTGTGAGTCTTGTCTTAACATCCCTACTCAACGTCCCCGTCATGAACTGCCTCCTCCTTGAGAAAGCCTCCTTACCTAGCGCAATTCTTCTCCTTACGTCCCTTTTACTTTGACCGTATTGGCCCACAACACTTCCGAGATATATTAACTGTTCTACCTGCTCTATTTTTTCCCCGCCTATTCTAATATTTAGCTTAGCCTTTTTCTTCCTGGAAAATCGCATAACCTTTGTTTTATTAATATTGATTCTCATCCCATATTTATCGCACTGAACCTCCAATTCACTCAGCAATGCTTGCAACTCCTTGGCTGACTGAGAAACTAATGCTTATGCTAGCAATATCTACCCCATTTTTCAATGACTGAAATAAGCGTCAACTTAAACTGCGTTCTAGAGTAATACCTTCCCTAGAAACTGTATCTTCCCTATCTCCCAGGGCACGCGCAATTTGTAAAGAAACTCCTCGACGAATAATCCACACAATGTCAACAAATGCGAATCAAGACCGAGAGCGTCAACCACAAACCGACTTAGCAGGAGAAAACCACTCGAGCGTGCAAAACCCTTCCTTCAAAACCACGCCGAGTTCGCGGGACAAATAAATGCGACAAATGCCTTGCCGACGACGCATCATTCATTTCAGGATCCGAATCCTTTATATTGTCTCCCGACCCACACCACTACCAAGGTAGGGTAATTTACCACGTTCCCTTCATCCCGCACGCGCGAGGGGGAGCGAGCGCAAGAGGTAGGGCGGGCATGACAGGGAGGGGTTCGGAGAGGATAGAGAGTTGAGAGTCTGGGGAAAATGAAATAGGTTTGCCGAGGCGGGAGGGGTGGAGCGTAGCGGGCGGAGGGTGGATGACTTCAGGGGTTTGGGTGAGATCAAGAAAACCCCCAGGGAGGTAGCCGAAGGACGGAGGATTGAGGGGGAGAAGGGGGTGGGGTGGGTAGGTAGATGATGACGGGATGTGGTAGCGGGAGAAAAGGGAGGTTGGATGGGGGAAGAATGGGAAGGTTGATGTGTGAGTCATTAGGGGAGAGAAGGGATTATGCTCCGTGGAAGTAGGCTTACTCTCAACGCTGCCCAGGGGGGTGGAAATATGGGGAGGGGGAGGGTAAGAGTGGAGTTGGAGAGTATGGCGATGAGAAGGTGGGGGGAACCAAAGAAGCCGAGGGGGGAAGAGGATATGGGGGGGGAGGAGGAATCTCCGGGAAATCGATGTGGATCGCATTGTTTGTGCGGGACGATCTGGGGGATGGGGCGCGGGGAGTTTAAGTGGGGGATGAGGGAGGGTCCGTGGTGTGGGAATTGGCAGGAGAGGAACGCATGCGAGCAGCGTCTGAAAGAGGGCGAGGGAGGATATCGGGTGAATATGCAGCGATTCGCTCCATGAATAGACGATGGATGATCCTCAATTGGGAAGGAGGTGGGGTGGCGATGCGGCCCACCTGCCGCACTCGAACCGCTCCGTTCCAGTAGTCCTGCGCTTGGAGCGAAGGGTCTCGAGGGGGAGTGGGGCGCTCTGAGAAGAGGGAGACGGAGGAATTGATGGGAGGGAGTGGGAGTGGAATAGGAGCGAAGAGAGTGGAGAGGACCGTGGGCGACGATGCAGAACAACACATTCGACACACGACCGAGGAGGAGGGAATCTCGAGACTCGGAAGTCTTATTCCCTACCCGGCGCGAGCCAAGAGAGGGAATCTGTGATCGCGGCGGAGACAAATCAAAAATGATGTTAAAATAAGCTCTCACTCCGGACATAATTAACAACAGTTGCCAATATTTTATCTATGGTTCAGAACCTGTACCCGCGCGTGACCGAAAAACATGCATGCAGATGTTTTTTTTCTATTTTCAGTGGTCACGTTGACATGCCATTCCGCTGGATGATTTTTACTGCACGCTTTTCAACTTCTTCATTACGATGGGACGCATGAGTTCACAAAAGTGAAACAATTCAAAAGCACTCCATCCAGCGTAACAGGTATGTAACGTCTATGTTTGATGCGTCTGTGAAGAAACGGCTCAGCCATGTGCGGAGATGGGGTTGAGAGGTGGAACTGCTCGTCGAGTGTCTGATCGTCGGGAAGAAAGAATAAAATCGAAATATTTGCTAGAATCGATTGTGTTGAGAATTCTTATGGAGACAAAAAGGTCAAGGCAGGACTGAGAAAGTTATACCATGCTGAAATAAAATTGGTATTTCTACATATGATGAAATATTGCTTAATCATTTCTAAATATTTTTTTATGAAATTTTTTGTGTAAATGCCCACATGAGTGGGAATATAAAGCTCGTTCTGTCACTACTGCTATCATACACAAACGCCGAAGGTAAGTGATGAACTGGTGAAACTACTGTCGATGAAGACAAGGAATACGAAAAATTGCACTAGCAACGGCATAACTACGGTAAATGATTGAGGTAAGTAATATTTACAAATCGGTCTATTTTCTTTCAGCAAAGGGCTAATCGATAATCTTTTTGATAAAAAAGGTGGTTGTGCTTACCGAAATAATAAGGTTTCACTAACGTGAGAATTATATAGAATGTTCTATCATATTCACAATTTTATCATCTATCGTAATAGTCACTTAAAATTGTAAATTCGAAGTTTAAATACATAAATAAGTTCATGTTCATAAAATGGAAAAAAGAAAATTCCAACAAATGCGAGTTATATTCGACGTTTTCAGACTTAAGTTAGTGGAAATTCATTATAACTAAAGCACGTAAGGCATTCGGTGCTGCCATTAACCGATAGATTTATACAAAAGGTATGTAGTTTAAAAATACGTATATATTTTCTATGATATCATTACTATGAAAACTAAACATTTTTACACGCGTATTTTTGCTCAAGAGAAAAAAATACGAAATTCTAAAAGGGGATTCAAATATTTTATGCAGAAAAAGTGCCTGACATTCAAAAACATTACATTAATTTAGATACCCAGCTTGAAAGAAGCTCTTCATTTTTTTTAAATTCGTAAGAAGTCTTGAGAAAATTTTCTTACCAATCTGTAGGGCAGAATTTCATCAGTGGCTATAGTATAAAACCATAAACACTCGAAGGTCGGTTTGGTAGGTGATAGTAGAGCTCACCCAGTACTAAAGGAACTGGCCCCCCTACCCTGATGTGTGAATTCCACACGCCGTCGGATTAGAGTATATTTGAACTAAATAAATATTTATCTCCGGCTATTCAAATATTAAATGTTCGAAAAAGCAGAACCTTTATATTTTTTATTTGGCTCACATTTTCCAATCAGACTAAGCATAATGTACCAAGTTCCTATATTATTAACCTACCCTTTCTGGAAACGAACTGCCATAATGTGAAAATAATAATACGTAGATTTGTAATCAGCCATATTTTCACTTAACCATTTACCGAGAAATGTCACGCAGAAAACCCTCTCCTCATTCCATCTGGAAAACGCCCTTATCATTCATTTATCGGTACACAGCATCCGATCGCGAATGATGTGCTAGATGATAAAGAGGTTGCGTGGCCATGTTGCACAGAGAGGAAAGTTGAAAAAGGAGAAGGAGGAATGACAAAGAGCCCGCCGTACGCGGATCGATGGGGCAGGAGAAGGTGGACTCGGACGATTTGCGGTGCGTTTTCCGTTTCCGGAGCAAAAGGTGGAAATAAATGAACCAGATTGCCCGGGAAGGTTGCACGATCGGATACTCTTGAGTGGCAGCTGATGAAGAACCACGAGATAGAGCCGGCCAGATATCCACGCACAGTAAGTAGAGACGGAAAGCGAGAGAGAGGGTGAGGAGGAGATTAGTGCCTCAGCCGTAAGATCTGTTAAGGGGGATCAAAGCTCCCGGAAGGTTAATGAGCCCTGCCTTAGCTGACCCTTGCAAAACCGCTCACAACCTTTTACCCATCGTCCCCAAGCTCTCTCTAACACACACATACACTTGCACACAAACTCCCGTAACCTTTAAAAGGGAAAAAAAATAAAATCCCAATTCTCTAGTCCTCCTTCCACTCTCATCCCCTTTTATCCATTGTATTGCGTCGTTCGACCCCCTCACGGACCCTGGCACACCCCGTCGCCTGCCCTCTGGTGGCGACCCCCTTCGACCTCGTCCTTATCTGCGCCTTTCCCAAAAATGGATCCAGCCTCACACCACCACTCCCTCCCATATCCTCCTCGCTTGGACGCCCCAAGCCTCACCGAAGTCCGAGCGCACGACCCCAACACCCTCCCCTTCCAATTCCTCCCATCCCACCCCGCCCTTCCCGACACCGTACATTAAAATGGGATCCACCCCTTTCTCTCGTCCGACGGATCTCCATGCTCTCGCGTGAGGTTAAATCTCTTTCACCCCCTCCTCCAGCCATCTCACCACATCGCCCGCACCAACCGGGCCGAATCCACAACGTCTCGCGAGCCACAAACCACCCCGTCACCCTCCATCCCCCGCGGTCCCCACCTCTTACCCCCAAGCGTTGACCCTGGGCTGGAGGGCATTTGGGGGTGGGAGGGGTGAAGAATAATGCACACCTTTCGCCCGCCGCCGTATAATGGGGGAGAAGTGAGCGAATGACCCAACCTGATCCACCGGGGTCCCGTGAGAATGGCCTCCCGTCCAGTGTGAGCGGGATGTCCTTGTGTGTTCGCGCGGGCGTGTGTGTGTGTGCGCGCGCGCGTGGGTTAACGAGCGCTGAAGGTGGTGGTCGCCTCGTGGACCTCGATTTCGGTAGACCGATCTGGAACTGAGGACCCAAAGGGATGTGGCGGGGGACACATGCAAAAAGGGGGCGGGTGAAACGGACTGAAATAATTTCCAAGGGGGAAAAACGCCCTCCTTTTTGTCCGCCCGGATCATTTCATCGATTTAGACCTCGCCTCCGACATAACATCCTCCCAACAAACTTTCTCTCTCCCTCCATTTATCTCTCGCTGGATGATGACAAAAGAACCTCTTCTATGGGCTTTCCGGGCTGGGATTTATTTCGTGGCCTGGGCGGGGCTCAGAAAGCTCCCACGTCTTTTTAATTCGGTGTTATCGCTGCTCGGCGGACGCGTCCGAAATATTCGCTGTCTTACGGGGGGTGATGGTGGGGGGGGGAGGGCCTTTATTAATATTTTTACACGAAAATTTATGTCATTTCCCGACGGTCCTAAGTCATAATATAAATATGAGCCGGTGGTATTCTTAGCCCGCGTCATTAATTATGACGGGGCTCCTCAATGCGATCGCGGTGACGTGCTTAAAAATAAACCCGTCCCTCCTCCCCGAAAATAAAATACTGGCGCTATTGTCTAGTTCTCCTCAACACACCCAACGATATATGTCAATGATTGAGAGAGATTTTAATTCATTGAGTATTGTGAAGATTGTCAGGTTTCTGGACCCCACGTACGTGCATTTTATATTTATTTTTCGAGGGTTACCGCGGTGTCACTCCGTTTGGGAGCGAATTATATCATCTCTCATTATAAAACGGACTCGGAAGATTTGAGCGGTATCCGTGAGGCGTTGATCGTCGGAAATGAATGACCCTCAATGGAGGGTGGGGGGAGGGGCGGGAGAAGAGATGACGACAAGAATAAATAAATGGCGAGAGAGAGAGAGGGGATATTAGGGTCAAGCATCATTTGTTTTCCCTCTTTCTCCGCCGTGGGGCGGGGTAGATGGAATCGGAGTGGCTCGTGTGAACACAAGGAATTATGACATAATGATGCCACGACGAGGGAGAGATTTCTCCAGCGGGAGGGCTCTTGAGGGACAAGGTGAGAATATCTCCGAAGCCCTTTCGTTTCACGCTCGTGGAGGAAAAAAAAGGTCATGAACTCAAAATCTGACTTCTTTATGCCACGATAAAATCGGAATATAAATATTTTTTTTTATTATCTTGGGGCAAGACCGTATTGGGAATGACTTGTAGAGGCGCCTTTTAAAATCCTCACAATGAAAGCCTTGTTCATTTCGATGAAAAGTGATGAACATAATTGGAGGTGGTACGTTATATTTTGTAGGGCTTATCGCATCACTCGGGCTATGGATGAATGGTGGTGACTCGAGAAAAGTGTGTGCTGAACCCCGCAAACTTTACGACTAATTTCAAGCCAGACTGACACTATTAGAAAATTTCAGAATAAACACGAGTTTAACAATGACACTAATGGAATTATTATAGCCCCACAATACTTAAGATAGATCAGACGATAAAGATAAGGGAGACAGATTCAAGTACAGATCGATACAAATACTGACACTTTCCACGGACAATCCGGAATCATAATAGCAAGAAACCGAAGTCACCTTAGAAATATGAAATACATTTAATTTACTAGTCATCACAGGATTAAACGTTGCGTACACACTAGGTGTATTAGTAGGTGCATGAGTGTGTTAGTTTATAAGTATATGTATCTGTATGTGTGTGAGTTGTAAAGATTTTTGCATGAATATATATAAGATTTCGTGTGTGTAGATTGGAATGAATTTGAGGGTTTTGCACGCGGTTTTATTCTCAATTACGAGTAGTGACCTAACACTCCCCGCCACACGCCCTTGCGGAGGTTTTCGGGTCACTGTGTAGATGTAGAATTCCAAGTTTTTTCAGACAACAATTTTAGTGGAAAATACATTTTTCGAGGTCTCTTAAAACGAGTACGTAAATTTGTTGGAAATGATTAAGAAATGATTTAATGCTAAATTTTGTTTGTTAAATGTTGTTTCCACGGAAACATGTCCAACACAATTTAATCGCAGCTGACAACATTTTTTTTAATTAACCATACGACTTTCCCCTTTACACTCGCGGTTACGCCGTACTCTTTGTGATAGATTAAGTTAAAAGGTAATATTTTATAACAGGGGTCGAAATAGACTTCGCCTTCCTCATTCGGTGGGTAACACTTTTTTGCATTAATTTCATGGCCTTGTCGAAATTTATGTTTCACGCAATCGTGAAGAACACACGTACGCTCGAACAAACGATTTCGGATCTCTGGCGTGTTTGCTTCCTCAATAAAAGTGACGTGAACTCCTCCATGGAGATTTGGCGAAGATAGAGCTCGCACGAGGGCAACTGCGCGGGCGTGTTGTGAAGTGGGGAGGGCACACAGAAATTGTTCGACCGGTTGGTGGCCGTGCAGCACATAAGGGACGAAAAAAAAAGGTTACCTGAAATAATAAAAAAAAACTCCGTATTCATACGCGATGAAACCACAAGAGCATGAAATTTTACACGTAGGGAAACCTTTGGCGAAAGGGTTTTTCAAACCTAAAAATAAGTACGACGCGGGTGTGAAAAAAAATATTCCAAGAATTAAACGCTTAGTGGCGCGAACTCAGAAGGGAGTATGAGAATAGTTAGGAAGGCGTACAAAAATCGACATCAAAGGAATTTCGAGGGCTATGGAAGTTTTTGAGGGATGGTAGCTGGGCGTTTTCAGAGGGCGAGAGGCGTGTAATGTGAGGAGGCAGAGAGATTTAATTCCCCCGACCGAAGTTTTTAACATTAAGTGAAAAAAATTAAGGACGCCCTGCCAACGTGTTCATAAAATTATCAACGCAAATACCCCCACGTCCTGGCTTCCTGGGAACGTGAATTTTCAGGTGCGAATTTCCCCGCTGTTCCATTATTGAAACCATAAAGGCGAGATTCAATGAAGCAACTAATAAGCGGAGATTAGTATCGAAGATTACAAACATTCGATTGCTCCATAATACGTCCGTGCCAATTATCCTAATTGCTTGGGATGACAAGGATTTCATTAGCATAGCACGCATAAAGAATCCGCATGGACAATTCGAATTGGTGGGGTTCCGAAATGACTCTGCTATCCCACGCGGAGGGCTTGAGTTTATGGTCACTGAGGTAGTTCAACTTTTGTGATGAAATAGTTATAACATATGTTTTTACTGGGTGGCGTCCCTTGAGTTCCGTGCGTCGAATGATAGACCGAATTTGCTCCGATTCCATTTGTAAAGGAGAAACGAATGCCAAAGGCCTTCGTACCAAACACTAAATTTGATCTTGCTTCCTACTTATCCATAATTGTCGACATATTCTAAAAATTTAATATGGCTATTTAAGTCGTGCGGTTACCAAAATACTTCAAGGACTGTTCACCAAACTGACCCAATCAGTGTTTTTTTTTAACCCCACAACTAATCGCGAAAATTTATTTCACTGTTTTTGTTTGCTTAATTAGTAATGTATATCTGGGGCAAGTTTTATTAATTACACTCCAGTATTCCCAACAAGGGAATTCATCATTTTAAATAACGATGAAATTACAACACCAATCTACATTTTCCTAAGCATAAACCAACACATTACAGTAATATTCATGATTTTTTATCCGATTTAACAATCGCAAAAGTTTAAATGGATCCTCAAGTACTACTGAGAGAAATCATTAACTTGGATATATATTCATCAAAGCTCTAAAATTAATATTTCAACATTTCGGAGGAAGTGCATGAATGAATTATCTACACATATGAACCCGAATGCGAGTCCAGCAACCCTCGATATTAAAAAAAATACAATACAGTGGACCCATTCTAAAATCTCTTTAGAGGATAGAAAGGCAATTTTTAGCACACAAGCACTCGGGGCTTAAAAATTCCTTGTGCCACTATTATTTTTTTAATACATCATCTTCGGCCAAGCAATATTTCGAACCCATCGAATTTAAAGTATTCGCGAAAAAAATGTTTTCCTTCCCACGAAACACTGGACGAAATGAACCAATGCATTTGATCTCCTTTGAACTGTGAGCTAATCACCAACATCTCTCCCAATATTTTATTCCTACAAAGACATTAATGAAGTACTTTACCAGATAAAAATATCGCTCAAAATGTTTCTCCCACAGTGTACGTACGACGTTTGCAACGAATTAAAACATCAGAGGGAGAAAAGGCTGGAGGGGGGGGGGAAAGAGGGTTATGCCGAGATTTCAGAAAGCTTTAACGACGTTAATCTTTTATGTAGGACTATCTGAAGTGAGTTGGTTATGAGGAGAGCGGAGAGGAAGTGAGAAAAGTGAGGAGAGAGAGAGAGATATTAGAGATATTCTAATGCTGCAGTAAGTAGTGGGTCATACCAGGAGGAATGGAGGTAGTAAAGGGGGGTTGGGGAGGACACGAATAAGGGGTCACCTTTTCTCCACCCGGATTCTGCGGCTCATGAGGCCAGGGAAGAGGAGTCGGGAAGAGTAGGGGGGGACGGGGCCGAGGGAGAAGGGGAACCATGTCGGGATTAGTGCGGGGAGAGGCGGAGGAGGATCGTGTGGGAGCCATTTCAAGTGTGCCAAAGCTCTCTTCAGATGGCTGAGAGCAAGAGGGAGGACTAAGAGGAGGGAGGCGGTCGGAGAGCTAAGGGACGGAAGGAAGAGAGTTTGGCGTACGTGTAGACTTGTGCGGCGAGAGGGTTGGGGGGTAGCAGGAGGGAGAGAAGGTGGGAGAAGAGGGTGAGAGAGCTGCGCGGGGTCGGAGGCTCGAGGGAGGGGATGAACATCAAAGGACTTTGACGGCCAATGAAGGATGGAGAACTCTGAAATGAAGGGGGGCAGGGGGGGTGCGGTGGGCGGAGGAGTGGAGTGAACCTTGCACCACCAAACGCTCCAAACAGTCCACCCCTTCTCCTCTCCCCCACCCCCTTTCTCCTCGCTCCGTCAACCTTGGCTACCATCATCCCGCGCCCACCCCCCCCGCGCCTCGGTAATGCCGTGCTGCCTGCCTCTGTTGTCCCACCGTGCAGTCGTTCCCCAACTCCCAGCAAGGCCTCACTTTCTTACAAGGGACCTTCTCTCTCCCCCGCCCCTACAATTTTCTCTCCATTTTCCCCCTCGTAGCGTAACGTTTACCCCCCCATTCCCCCGCCTACACTCATCATGACCACATAATGAGAATGGGGAGGGTTATGGCGAAGGCTTCCTCCATTGGTCGTACGCTTCTGGACGTTGATACCAATATTAGGATCAGGCGATTTCACGCCGATAAATGCCATGGTGTAAAAAATCAATTCGATATCAGACTAGTGTTAGAGGCTTTGGGTTTTAGAAGGAAACCACAAATTCCAAATTTTAATCCACAGGAATATGGCCCACATACCAAACCAAATAAAACATATGGAAAAGACAACCTGTACTAACATAACTCCATGCAATCACTCCATTCCTGTCTCTTTATCTCCGTACTCCTTATGCACTAGATTGGGAATTTTTCAACGTTCTCAGAGGGTTTCCCCCTAATGTGATGTCTGTTAGCTATGATTTTCTTATTAATGAAACAATACTAGATTTACTAAGTTCCCTCTGCTTTCCCAGCCATAATTGTTTTATCTGTTCCTCGAACGGAACGAACGATACCATGGGTGTCTGAAAAAAAGGATAAGAAAATTGCTAATGTTGTGAAAACTCGATTTAAAACGTATTTTATATTAAAATGTTCTTTGTATGTTTTCTGACTAGGTACACATTTGTAAAAGTAAAAGCTGTCGTGGAAATTGGACTATATATGGAATAAGTAATCACAACATAATGCGGTGATAACATTTAACAAACCCTATTGACTTATATTACACATATCCTAATGACTAATACACAAATCCTAATACACATAAATATAAATTCCACGACTCATTTTAGACATTACTCTGCTTTTTGCGTACCATTACGAATATGATTTCTCTGGTAAATTTTCTTAGCATCGAATTGCGGAATTATTTATATAATTGGTGTGACAATGTTTTAAATGCCATTTCGGTGTGGAGCAATGAGAAAAGCGGAACCAATATCCATCTCCCATTATTTCCAAAATGAAAGTATCAGTAGTCCCTCTGAGGCCGACCATAAAATCTCATAAAGGCTTCGGTTTACACCAAGAGTCCATATAGGTACATCTGCACAGTGGCCTGCCTGTAAGTCACCACAGAAGTCTGTGGCAAGGGATGATACCACATCAGGAACGTCACATAAAAATTAATATTTGCTTAGATGTTAGTTATCGGTTTAGGAGTCAGCTGCTTGAATTTTAGCATTCATAATAAAGCCATTTGTCAGTTTTTATGCCTCTCATTTCTGCCCAAACCCTTTATTCTAGCTGATTTACCAGTTCCAGTTTTTTTATATTGACTCCAATATATTTTTCGACTTTCTATTCGGGATGGGAATGAAGATAAAATTCCGACTCGAGTCGCTTAAATTGACCACTTCGTGCCCGTTGCTAAGCCAAGTTCTCCCTACCTCTCAATCCTTCCTTCCATGCACCTCTCCCGCCTTCCTTTCATCCCCTCGCGCATTTAATGCACGGCTTGCTCTCTCCCTCCCTATCCCCCTTTTTCAGTCGCCTCCAACTCCACATACGTCACTCTTGCCCTAAACCTTTCCCTAGACCTACCATTGTCCACTTTTCCTCCCCTAATCGGCTGACCCTTTCACTTTTTCCTGCCGCTTAAGCAGCTAATCTATTACAATCCCTACTTGTCCCTCGCGGCACTTCGCTTTAATTCTCTCTCTCATACTTACGTACGTTTTCCCGTCCATGAACCCTTCTCTTTTGCGGCTACCGACGCTGGACATAGCCAGGAGTCGCCCCATTAGCTCACCACTCATTTCGTCTCTTCCCCGCACTCATACTTTCACACGCATGTTTGCAATACTCTTCCTATATCCATACATTTTCCCGCAAACCACCGCGAGGGCGTGTGGATGTAGTTTCTAGGGCACCAGCTATACAATCGCACGAACATATTCACACATTCGTGACCATAACCGTCGAGCAATAATGGGTGGTCGATTAAATCATTAGATTTTCTGTTTTTGATAAGAAAATTCTAATTCCTGCGTCCGACTTTGTTCTAGCCGTCTATCGTCCAAGATAAGATGAGTACTTGAAACACCTTATACCGATTCCCATCTTATTTTTATGCCGGTGGTCGAATCTACCAATGCAATTTGAGGCCATTACCATTCCCCTCGGTGATGCAAGCAGACTCGGGTGCCCCGAACCTTTGCTTTAAGTCTTTCCACCTCTCTTAGAGAATCATCATAGAGGCTTCACAACTGATTCCTCCAACGTGCTCGAGAGGCTTACTCTCTTCTCGTAACATTAATTAACAAACCAAGCGGATTTTTTAAGATCTTAATCAATTCCTTTTTAATTTAAACGTTTCCTCCCATGGATAACGGAGACTTGCAGCATATCCCAAATGTGGCCTAGAGAAGCAAAGGCAACTAATATCGCCTCTCAATTCCTGCGTAAAAATGTATGGATCGTGTACGTAAACTATCACTCCTGGCCCTTCAACAGGTTTTCTTTGAGTAATAAAAAGCTATAATTACTTGAAAAATAAGTGTTGTTTTAAATATTTAAACTTTTTGAGTCATCTGAATTTAAAAAAACGCCTGACACTGGAATCCTGGAATGTTTTAACAATTCGATTTAGAATACAACACACGATTTACCAGCATGAAAAACCCATACCCAGCCGTCTGTCTGAAAGGGGAAAATGTTTACTTCCCAAATCCTTAGCCTCAAATTTATTAAATAAAATTGGCAATTTTCCGCAAAAAATAAAAATTCATTAATACGACCGGTTTCGATGCAACTACATCATCATCTGGCGACCAGATGATGATGTAGTTGCATCGAAACCGGTCGTATTAATAAATTTTTATTTTTTGTGGAAAATTGCCAATTTTATTTAATCATGTTATTCCACCATATCACGCCTGAAACGTCTCTTCTTAGCCTCAAGGTATTCCATATTGCTCTAAAATTCTAACCAATATAAGAATAGTCTCCTGACTTAAATCAATGCAACAGATCCATCACGCTTACCCTCTTCCCGCGACAATTTTATTTGCGGATTTTATCTTAGCAATGTCCAATAACTCAATTCAATTTTTCTGGGTTTGGCATTCCAAATTTCGCCGGACTAAAACGAAGCAGCACCTCTCTCAATGATCTTTGCATCAGATTTTCCGAGAACCCGTCTTTTTGAGGAACCGAACGAAAGCGTACATTAAAGTTCACCCCGGTGTTTTCACCTGTACTGAGTCTCTTGATTCGATTCCATCTATTTTACATCCTAATTATTTTTTCTTTTATTCAAAAATGTCAATAATTAATTTTTTAATGTTTAAATAAAACGCTCATTTCAAATTCCATTCCGATAACCACTCTTAATCGTTACATAGTATACCGCAAAATTGCAGGGGTCCACATTTCTCTGCGAATGACTATCCCCTGCACATAATTCAAGCTCGCTGCTACGTGAAAACTTTGGTTGCTAATTCATATTTTAAAAATCACTCTTCTAAATGCACTTTCTCAGTGAAATAACGAACATAAAACAGTATTACATATAGCTAGAGGATATTCCAATCCTATGGTATAACGCGTAACTACTTCTACAGAACACTCATTACTTCATCAAATGAATCCCTATTTTATTACAATTGAATGAAAATCTACTTCCGCCAAAGGACCACATACATACGAGGGTCATCCGGAAAGTAGTACCCGTTCGTGAATTAAAGACACAAAAGTAAATATTAACAAACATAAAAAATTTTATTTGAAAGAGGATACTTTAAACTACTTCTCAACATAATCTCCAAGCAAATTAAGGCATTTGTCATAACGTGTGACAAGTTTCTGTATTCCTGCTGCATAGTCCTTCGCCGCCAGCTCATTGAGATACAGGGTCACTCCTTCTTTAAGTTCTTCATCGCTGTCAAATCTTTTTCCTGCCAAAAAGTCATTAAGCTTTGTAAAGAGATGAAAATCTGAAGGGGCCAAGTCCGGGCTATACGGTGGATGGTCGAAAGTTTCCCATTTGAATTGCTGCAAAAGTTTTTGTGTTATCCCAGCTGCATGAGGCCTGGCATTGTCATGAACGAGAATGACACCAGTAGACAATAGACCTCGCCGCCGATTTTGTATTGCCCGCCGTAATTTCTTTAATGTTTCACAATACGCATTGGCATTAAGAGTGTCTCCACGGGCCATAAAATCAATAAGCAATACACCTCGTCGATCCCAGAAAATGGTTGCCATGAGTTTCCTGGTGGACAGAACTGTCTTGAATTTTTTTGGTTTGTTTGGTGAATGAGCATGATGCCACTCCATTGACTGTCGTTTACTCTCAGGTGATGCATAACAAACCCATGTTTCGTCACCAGTAATTATGCGAGTCAAGAAAGAGTCTCCTTCATCAGAATAACGTCCCAAAAACGTCAGTGCTGCAGCCATACGCTTGGTTTTGTGCTCATCTGTAAGCATGCGAGGGACCCATCTTGCACAAATTTTTGCATAATGCAGATGGTGTTTAACAATTTCATGAACAATTGTTCGAGAAACATTGGGAAAATGCTCACAGATGTCATCAATTGTGACGCGCCGATCGTTCCTCACGAATTCGTCAACTGAGCTCACCAGTTGGTCTGTAATGACAGACGGTCTCCCCGAACGCTCATCGTCGTGTGTGTTCCCCCTCCCCATGTTGAAGTTGCGACACCACCGCCGAACAGACGACTCGTCCATTACATTGTCTCCATACACCTCCTTTAATTGGCGATGAATATCACATGGGCGAACGTTTCTTGCATTGAGGAATTTAATCACTGCCCTCACTTCACAACTGGCGGCGTTCTCAATTTTTTTAAACATTGTAAACAATCACAGAAACAACACAGGCAATGCTAGCGTCACGCAACTTGGCTCAGAGAAGGCAGACAAGCCACTGAAGCTATCTGACCTCGTCCAGCGGCTACTCGCGTCGTCAGCACTTCATGCGGCACGAACGGGTACTACTTTCCGGATGACCCTCGTATATAGTATCTAAGTCCCAAGCATATAGTATAATACTAATATAGTATTCTGCGAAAACCTGTTACTCAGTCGTTGGCTTTATCTGCCGAAGAAGTTACTTCGATGTATCATTAAGTAAACGACATCCGACATGAATTACAAAAATTAATTTATTATATGAAATTCAGCAGATATGGTAATCCTCAACATTGATTACATTTCAGTAATGCGACCGCTAGACTACGTAATTTCTAAGATGGTTTCTCTATAAAATGATGACCTTAAAGGTCTAACTAAAACAAAAAGCTCTTGAGTGACTCAGATGATTTAATATTATCGTATACATGCACACACACACACACACACACACACACACACATATATATATATATATATATATATATATATATATATAATATGTATGCACACATACATATATAATATATAGATAGGTTTTATACACACAGTTCATTAAAATACAAAAGCATGTCTGTAACCATATAATCGTTAAAACAAACGAAAATGAAAATGGCATTTTCAAAAAGAAAAACATACCTACTTTATAAAATTTGGGTGAAGGATTATTGTGGATATCACTCACGACTTTACGCTGACATCATTACTTCCAAAGCTTCCACCAGTATGCGATCATTCACCCACCTGAAAATTAAAGAAAGTATAATTTCAAAACCTTCTCATCACAGTTCATTGGGATAAGAAATAACATTTCAATGATAGAACAGCTGAACCGAATGCTAGAGTACGTTACCGAACCATTTGCTCCCTCACAGAATTCACACTAACATTTGAAACTCATATTATAGTAACATGCATATTAAAACAATAAACATATGCATTCTATAAGTTTTTATTACACGCATTCGATAAAAATATTACAATGTTCTCAATACCTGTTACTTGAAATATAGTTGAGGATATTATTATTCTAGCTATTCTGCGGAAACGTAAATCCTTTTTTGTCACTTTCTTTTCATTGCGCTTAAGCCGTCATTTTCAGAGCAAGACATATATTTTCCAGAGCGTGTGGAAATAAAAATCAATATCTCGACAAATTGCTTATCTATTAGATTCATTCCGATTCTGAATCGCACTTCATTCGTCTAGTCACTAATAATTCATTTACATATTGCAAAAACGTATTCATAAGGTGATTTAACCAGTGAGTCTTATTTCCACATGAAAGTTCAACGTAGAAGTTTTAAACTTAAATTTAAATTTTGCGAAAATATTTCTCTTTCAAAGAATCAATTAAGAAAAAAGTGTTTCAGAATTGATCAAGGTAAAAACTTGATGCTTATTCAGCGACGTTTTACTCTGAATTGGCGAATTTTAAGGTTTTTGTATTTTTTTTGGGCATTAAAATTATTTCGCAATCCGTATCCACAGAAAAATATTTTCTAGAAAAGGATCTAATGTAACTATGTAAATGAGAGAGACTTTCTATTACGCTTTTTGAGGGCACAAAACTCATACGTCCACTGTCGTTCTAACCACTCCGATATACATGGTGCGCAAGTAAACAATGCTAAAATATTTGACCCGAATTAGTGCCATGGACATTTTGGAAATAATAATTCATACGATTTTCGGGATAAAGAGGGAAAACTTGGGAATTATTTAAACGGAACCCGTGACATCTTAAAATAATTTCCGATTGTTTTGGTTATTCACAGAGTAAGTTGATTGTCTACAGACCCGGAAATACGAATAAAAACACCCTGTAATGGTGGTTATGGCTGTATGCTTGTGTTCACAGATAATTTAACAGCATTAGATTGAAAATTAGCGATAAATACAAGGTGAATAATCAGATGATGTACACATTAAGACTTTCATAGCGATGTGAGAACCGAAGTAACAATTTTTAAGAGCGATTTGCGATAAATTAGCGAGCGATCAGCGATAAATACAAGGCGAATAATCAGATGATGTACACATTAAGACTTCCATAGCGATGTGAGAACCAAAGTGACAATTTTAAAGAGTAAAAATTCCAAATATAATTAGGTACGGCATAAGCTATTGATTAATACATCATTTTCAACCAAAACAAAAAAAAACATCCCCCTTCAAAATAAGGAAATTTGTGTATTTATCGATGAACATTTGGAGAGAAATCGGACTATTTTTCTCGTTATAAGAAGAACGTCAAACTTCAACCTCCACTCGGTGATAAATATACAATAGTCTCCGCTCCAAATGGTATTCACATTAATTCGCTTAAATATTTATGGGTACCATGGAAATCTGGAACGTGCGTCAATCTGAGGTGGGGAAGCACCGCGCGAAGCGATTTGTGCGACGGCTGAGTTCATGAGGCATATATTTCAGAAAGCTCAAGAGCACCGGACGTAATCTTGCACAAGTTGTGCACCTATTGTTACGGTCTGGCCTTTCTCTCTCTCAAATAATCCACCTGATCCGTTTACTCACCGAAGGTCAAGGGTTCAAATCTAACCTCGTGCTTACTAATCAGAGGTCACGATTTTCATTGACCAACGGTGCTAACCATTCTCTAAAAGATCGAGAGCCGTTATTGCATCCGACAAGTCCCGGTCAAGCGCCACTACGGAAGTGCCTATGAGGAGTGAGATTTGGAAAGTTTTTCACAAAGCTAAGAACAGTTAATAAATGATTTACTGAAAAAATTCCCCATTATTTCCCAAAAAAACCATCAAATTAATATAAATAAATAATAATATATGAATAAATCAGAGTTTCAATCTGACGTGCCTTATTTTAATTGGGGCACCAGCATTCAAATTTACGTTACTTGAATGCTTTATCAACATACGAGTTGATCGTATTTGTTGCTATGTGTTTGATCGACACAGCCATGAAACAGATATCACTGCATCCGTATGCATACGTGCCTATAGTAAAATGAATATTATACACCACTCTTACTTGTGACTGACTGCCCTTCAAGCAACGATTTCACTATCGATTCATTTGTAGTCGAGTGGGGAACGCTCTAAGTCATTGCTTGATATGAAGAGCACTGAATTTCCTGAAGTAATAAGTACAAGTCCCTCGGATCATAAAAAAGGCCTCTGGTGTAGGTCTGGTACAGGTGTCATTCTAAATTCGAACTTTACGTGCAGAAAAAAGTCCTTTCCTCCGTAAGTACGTGTATTCAATAAAAGTTGCTTCACTTAACGCTCAAGGTTTGGAGTGTTTCACGTAAATTATCGCTGGAAGTATTATTCCACCTTGGTTACACTATGCCTTGTCTACGTTTCCAATACTCACGTGGAAAAAAATTAATTTTCGAAGTCAACAAACACAAATTACAACGCTCCAATCTACATGTCAATGTTTACATAATTTGGGGCGGGAACGTCTCGATTAATACAGAGGAGATGTATGGTGAATCAACCAACATCAACTGTCAAACCACGAATAAAGTCAATTAATCGTCAATTTAAACACTGTGGAAACGATTCAAACCCTCGTATTTTATTGATAAACAAGACAGTAGGTTAAAGGAAATAAAACATACCAACCAATCACTAGAACATTCATTTCACCGAAAGCAATTCACAGTCGGGAGCTGAAAGGAAAGACTTAAAATCTAACATTACACAATACCAAGCTGAATTTAAATTATAAAATTCACTAAACTGAACTTTATAATGATGTCGTCTTGACCAATACTACGATTTGATATTACAAAACACATTTCCAAGATTAACTGCTATTTCCCAGGCTCTTGATAACTTGAATACACTGACTTTCATTATTTCACTCTTTCTGGTGAAGAGTTAAGCAATCCTTAATTTGTCCGTTAATAAACATGTCATTTAACCACCTCTACATTCCTGCTCTCCCACCACTTGTCTTCTCCACTTCTCTGTTTTCCTTTACACATCTTTTTTTTTCTTTTCGAATTTATACGATCAGCCTATCCAACTCAAATAAATAATGATGCCTGATTATGGGACAAGATTTCTCTTTGCCCGTTTCATTCCTGAGTGAGTGGAGTTTCGGGAATATACGCACTTACTTTCTCCACTTCACGACATGATATGTAAATGATGCGTATCTCTCCATTCTGCAAAAATATGAGCCAACATCAGCAATCTCAAGGGGTGCAGTATGGATTCGATAAACCATTGCGAACTCTCCACTAAGCCAGAGAAATGGACACCGTTGACGACTCATTCAAGTTTTCGTTCTTCCTTCGCACGATATGCAGTCGTAACAAAATCGAACCCGATCGCCTGAATTTTTTAACTTAAGGTCCAAAATTTAATTATTTACGCAAACATTAATTATTGCACGATATATATATAGACATGTACTCATGCACATATAAGAATTCTTATGCATAAAAGCAAACATTGATTCAAATGCATGCATTAACTGACACGCACTTGCGTATTTATGGCAGGCCCCGCCACACTCCCATGAGATAGATATCCGGCAGGTTACAGTGCGGATGTAGATGTACTACATCTAATAAATTATAACATTTGCAAAATATCATCACGCAATACTCATGTTATGAAATAACTTATTAGTAGTCATGCTACGTCGGAAACTTTCCAATATTCATTTTACCATTTTTAAAGTTTTTTTTAAACCGTTGTTACTGAGGAGCTACAAAAATATTCCAATTTAGTTGCCAGGCTGCATCGTGTTTCCCATCCCTACGAGGTTTCGAAAAAATATCATTTTATTTTTAACTAAAAATGGTTATTTCAATTGAACCTGGCATAAATAAATCACAGCTGAATTGTATCTTTAAGTATCACATGGTTGGTGAAAAATTGTGATCTGTTCTAAAAGCAATGAAATTATTATAAAAATAATTACTGAAATAATCACAAGCACAAACTTTCTTGCTTGGATAAGAGCCAACATTGTTTAACTGAATTTTTTTATACGCTTTACCCATGAAAGTTCATGGAATTGGCACAGTAAAGTTTAAGAAATGCTACTTCAAGAACAAAAACCCTGAAACTGGGCACTTTATTTCAATTTTAGTTAATCCTCACGGGGATCCGTTCCGATTTTTAATCACTACGATTGTATAAATTAAAATATCCATTCGTTAACAGAGCAACTCTTCGAAGTTACAAAACTCCCGAGGACTTCCAGATTTCCGTCGCCTATCCAACATTCCTCCCTCCGTTTCCAAATCCGTTTGACCGACCGAACCGCGTCAGAACGAGCCCAGAAAAGAGAAAAAAAAGAATAAGGGACGAGGGAACACGGAACACTGGCCGACATATAGGAACCATTGAATCGAGAGAAGTAGTCTGGAATTGCTTAGGCGTCTGGGTGCCCGGAGTGGGAAAGGAATGGTCAAGAGAGATCGACGAGGCGTTAAGAGTAGTGGGGGGTCGAGTAACAGCGTTGGGGTGGGGGGAGGTGAGAAGTGCTAGCCCTTAGGACAAGAGACGAAGATTGGTTACCCCTTACTTAAGAGAAAGGAACATTTTTGATGGTTCAAGCGTACATCCATGCAAACCTGACCAATAATGCTAGTGATAAGAGTCATGGTTTGTTATCACGTCATCAGTTTTTTTCCGTCTCCAAACACGACACTGCCACTCACCATGGCAAAATTGCATCTGCATAATATCCCGCAGTCCATCGCAAGGGCGAGTTGCGGGGGTTGTTAGATCACCATCCGTAAAAGACAACAGAACCATATGTAAAATCAAAAAATCCATGCAAAACCTACACACACAGTGACATATATAGTATATTCAATTTCAAACTCTAACAGGCTAGAAGTTTTAACTTTACACAAGAATTATAAATCCAATTAACTATTAAAACTGTGATCGCGCGAATCGTAGTTAACACAAGTAAAAATGAAACAAAATTAGAATAAAGTCAAAACAATCACGTGAACACTAAAGTGAGAGTGATATTTGAATAATTAGTAGTAATGCATACACAATGCCCCACGAGCCACCGCAAAGGCTAGTGATCAAAGGTGTTAGGGCATTAGCCAAACATGTGCGTTAACACACATGCACGTAGATGTGTGTGTGTGTGCATACGCACATGCATGACTGCCTAAATGCATCATATAATAATTGGTATGTCAGACCGCATCACTAAATTTTAGTCTAAAAGCTTGTACAGTTACGCTGAGGTTCTGATTACATTGATTTATGTGGAATGCTGTCTGGAATGTAAAAAAATACATTTGGACACTTGAATTCGATTTTGATGCACAGAAGGAATTATATTTGTGCAAAACCTGCGTAACACCGATAGAATGCGAAACTTCAGTCAGATTGCTGAATAACTCTTGCAAATGACCGAGCTTGAAGATATCACTGTCCCGGCAATTTTCCCTCAAAATATACCTGGAGAACTTCGAGGGCCATTCTACTTCGTTGAACGCCTCCTAAATTTCACAGAACATTCTTAAAGCATAATGCGCCCCACCAATAAAAGAGAGGGATCAAGAGCGATACGTCCCAAAATGGAATTGGAAAGGGAGAGGGGGGGGGGGAGAAGAGGTGCCGAAAGAAAAACGTATCGCCGGTGTCGCCCTTTCTTTCTGGGGTGTCTCGACTGAACTGGGGAAATGGCTGACTACGAGTTGGGAGGCAAACAATCGCTGTACAAGGAAGTGATACCCAGCGAGGGAGGAAATATTATTTGAGGTGGGGCAAGGGAATAAAGAGAAGGAAAACGGAAGAGGGAATGGCCTTGATTGGTGATGGGGCAAGGGGATTAAGAAAAGAGGACGATGTTGACAGGAGACCAGGGAAACGAAACAGGTAGTGACATCAAGGAGAGCATAGAGGGGACAATAGACTCCTACATCTACATAATACCCCGCAAACGGCCGCAAGGGCGTGTGGCGGGGGGTGCTAGGTCACCACCCGTAAAAGAAAAATATATACTCATGCAAAATCAACACATTCATGCAAACCCAAACCATATTCACTCAAAAACATAAGCCCACACGCATGAAAATACATATACCATCAACCAACATACACATGCACATTCAACTTTAGTAAAAATATGACCAATAATGTGTAAATTAGAATTGAAAGGCTAGAAGGGCAAACTCTACTATCACATGGTAATGCAATAGCATAACATGCATGCTACCATAACCCTATTGGTTATAACCTATCCAACTCCTAAGGATCATAGGGAAAGTACATACCGATAAAGTGTAAGGAAAATAGGTGGAATTCAATAGAAGGATTCGAGATTTGGCAAGGAACTTATCCAAGAAAAAAATGAAGACAGTTAATTGTGCACCTTGCCATAAATAAATTAACCCATTAAGACACCTCTTAATATCTGCAAAATGGACCAATGGAATATGAAAAGGGAGATAGGCTGGAGCACCAATATATTCAGCGACTCTTCTTCCCTCGCACGATTCGCGATCATGACAGAAACGACGCTAAACAACGACACAACCACGGCCGATGATCCTAGCCTCGAACTATTAACTCTGAACACTTATCGTATAGTAACTGAAGGCTGGTGACCTACAAACCACCACCAGACGCGGCTTTCAAGGAACGACGTAGATGTGAAAATTATTGTCAGGATTCAATTAACCAACAAAGGAGATAACCTCAACAAAATTACAGCACATACATTCATCCACGCCTATTGCTGAGCATAATAATAAAGGGGCTGCTTAATTCGCATTTTAGTATTTTTTATTACCCCGCAAGCAACCGCTAGGGCGTGTGGCAAGGGGTGAACACACACCAGATTAATTTTGCCCGAATATTTATTCCCGCGTTACGCTCGTGTACGACAAGGAGGGTGGGGATAGTTTCAAATTGAACCGTGGTCATTATTCATACGATAACTCGCTCGGAAATAATAACCTGATGAAAGGAAGACTGCGAGAAAGACTTGCGACTCCTTAACGTTGCAAACACGCCGGCGCATGATTTAAAAAGTACAATTCATGACAGCATAATTTTCTCCTCGACCTTCTGGTCTTCGGTAATTTTCATGTTCACCACTCCTTCGGCCGATGGGAGCCGGCAGTACAAACCAGTGCATTCATATTTTCTCAGCTTTAATGGTTTTATGCCGCACTAAATGTCGTCATGCATGAACACTGCGTCTTTGGATCCGAGTGGTCCCGAAAAGAGAGGTTCTCGAGAGCCCTATTCGGCAGATAGCGCAAGGGTTGCCTCCGCCACCCTCCCACGATAAATGGGGACGGGCTTTTGGAACATTGTAACGGAAGCTGGATTATTAGGGGAATCAACCAGGTTGGTTTACGGCTTTAAAATAGACGGAGACGAAAGAAAATGTGAACCGCGGAAGAAATAGGAGAATAAACGGAGTGAGGAGAGGAGAAAACTCGGGACGTGCCATTAATAATGGCCGTGGGAGTTGTAGGGTGGGGTGGGGGAGAAAGGGGCGGTCTTGGGGCTGGGGGCGGGGGAACGAGAGATGAATAAACTCAGCGGGCAGCGCTTTATGAGAGGTGACTTGCGTAATGCAAGCTGCTGCCTCGGCGGCGGCTAAAGCGGGATAGAGAGAGGAGATGAGGAAGGGCGAGAGAGGGAGCCGGGGGTGTGTAATGGGAGTGTTAAGGAAATATAAAACGGGGGAGGGAGGGGAGGGGGGAGAGGAAGAAGGGACGGCCCACCCAGCCGTCGACCCCCGCTGGCTTGTCAGTCCAGCACTTTACTCTTTTATGGCCCAAAAACGCCTTCCGCGCCATGAGTTCGGAGAGTGGAGACCTTTAAGCGCTTAGGAAGGGATCCGGAGGGATGCACCGGGGAAGAGATGGATTGTGAGGAGAAAAAATCTTGTGCTGTGTGGAAGGAAAATTTCGCGTGATAGAGGAAACTAGGATGGCTGACGATTGGTTGGATCTGGAAAACAGCAGTTGTTTGAGGCAAGTGGGGACTTGTGATCTAGGACGCCGACAAAAATGCACCGATTTAAACGTGATGTACATGATAGACTTGTGCGTGTGCGCGCACAGGCATTTGTGCGTAAAAAAAAATATACCCATACTCATCAATGTTTACGCTCATGTTTATGCAAGAATGGCTGGTGCCCTAACACCCCCCGCCACACGCCCTCGCGTGGCGGCTTTCGTAATCTTCACCTACATCCACATGATAACCCGCCATAAGGGCGTATGGCGGAGGGTTTTAGGTCATTACCCGTAAAAGAGAATAAAACCACATGCAAGCTCAACATATTTATCCTAACCTTCATCCATGTTGGCGTATACAAACATGCAAAAACCTTTTTCACATACGCGCATGCAAATACGTGTACTTTCATCTAACAAACATTATGGACCGTAGGTAGTAGTAAATATATTGCGTAGATGCAAGTTTAAAAATAATATTAACAATTTTAACATTTCATCATCTCCATTTGAACATTATCTCTTTTCACAAATGAGACCTTTTGTGTTGTGGTCGGCCAAAATGTTGCTCCTGCCGCTTTTACTTTATTCGCAAGAGGAATTTGAGAAACCAAGACTTGCGATATTGGTGAATTTCTCTTCCATCATTACAGTATGATCAGAGCATTTGTTTAAAATAAGAAAAAACATAGCAGTGTCAAATTACTATCTTCGTGAACCGGCGTCCGTCAGTCCATCTGAATTATTCGTTGTTCAAAAAATTATAAACTAACTTTAAATTTGGATTCCAAAAATAACGCAGTTACTTCTATATTATAATACATTAAATAATCTTGCAAACGTACGGATAGCTTTTATTCAACATAATGGAGCGCTGGAGTAACTAATAATTTCCTCTAAATGCTCACGCGGAGTGGGATTATTTTCAAAACATGAACACTATCCATAAAACATAAAATTACATGTTATAAAACTCACAAGTCAACAGGGATAAGAGTGCTTAGATTTTAAAAGCCAAATTGATTTTTAATCCGCTCAGATGTTACCGAAAAAAATGCAACCATCGACTAACTGCACAAAATCCGATATTCGGGGACGCGAGACGCGCTCGTGATCCATGGAAGAGCCAAAATAATACTTCACTTTCGGCAATCCCGATAGAGCAATCATTTCCGAGAAGAACTTGGACCTCTTTTATATCTCATAAACTACTTTCGAAAATCTCTACAATGTAAGCGGGAGTGCCCGGAAAATTTCCGTGAAACTGCAACTTTAAGGGGATCCGTAAGGAGCCCAGAACTTCATCAGGTACAGTCCGGACCTCGTCCGCTTTGTGCGCGGGTTAACTTTGGAAATAAAAGCGAGCGAGCGGGTGAGGGAGGGAGATGCTTTGCGGAAGTTGCAAGAAGAGACGGAAGGAGGGACGAGGAGAGCGGAGGAATGAATATATCAAAAGGGAGACTTGGCGGAATGGGAGGAATAATACCCATTCACTTGGTCCGCTGGCTGGCTTGTTCCCGTCGCGCATAACAACCGAGGAGGACGAGGTGTTTGAAGGTGCCGTTTCCACGCCCAAACCACCCTCTAACCCCCCCCCCCCGCTCCCATGTGGACGGGGCAGCGTAAGGGCACATGACAGGGCTGGAGGACAGTATTGCCGGGGACGGGAGACTGAGAGACATGCGCCGAGGGTCTTGAGGCGTCGCTCCTTCTCCTCCTCCTCTCGGCGAGGGGGTGAGGAATGGAAAACAG
This sequence comes from Hetaerina titia, assembly GCA_037158775.1. Classification (NCBI taxonomy): domain Eukaryota; kingdom Metazoa; phylum Arthropoda; class Insecta; order Odonata; family Calopterygidae; genus Hetaerina; species Hetaerina titia. The sequence goes on along the minus strand of CM073772.1, from coordinate 77,675,695 downwards.
CTCTCTGAGGAGTCGGGGGGGTGGTGATGCTTGGGGTCGCCTCCTACACAGGGACACTCGCCCCGACCCTCCTCTCCCTCTCTCCCCTTTCTCTCATCCGCCAGTATATCTCCATGGAGCCTTGTTTACTCGCACGGAAAATGGTAAGATGTCTCGAAGGTTGAGATGGACGCGCGGGGAATGGGACGGCGGACCACCGGGGTGGGAGATAGGTTAAGGGCCCCGTCAAGCTTTTCAGGAGACTTCAGCGCCCTACTTCGTTTCCCCCCACCCCTAATTTTCCCCAATCTTTTGACAAAGTCTCCGTCTTTGCCGTTAACATCCAATGGTTCCCGAGAATTTGCAACTTTTATGGGAAAAACAATAATTTGTGTAGGGCACACGACGCGCCATAGCTATAGCTAACTGTGAGAAATGACAATGCAATACTAAAATTTGTCTCAATTGAAACAATAAACTCTTTATCAGCATATTCTTATCCATCCACCTGTTTTTGAACAAAATGTATAGAATTTTTGAACAAAATTCATTGATGAAAACCGAAATTATTCACCGGTCAAGGTTGAAAATAAACAGAGTTCCTTCGATTACTTGCCCAGGTATCTCCGGCCTGATGTATTTAAAAGCACATTGATTGACAGAATACAACGAACATAAGTTACGGATAACTAGCCTTATATAGAAACCATATACGACGATTAACACGTAACATGTGTGGATAATATGCTAAGCAATAAGAACTACACTTTTCTCAGTGTATTCTTCAAACATAATAATTTAAAATTCGAGACTTCGAAATATACAGCCCACACAAATTACTTCCATAAATAAGAAAAAGGAATTAAGTTGAGAAAGGCACAAGAACTATTACTTACTGGAATAGTAATACACCTTTAACGGAGGCCTGTTTTTCAAAGAAGCCAATATCTAACTCCCTTTAGTACACTTGTATAGAGAAGTATCTTAAGGCAGTAAATTTTCTTCCCGGATTGTATAATATATACCCTTCGTAGTATTTTCAGCTTAGGTTTTCTACATCACATTCTCCTGTGAACCTATAAACTGAATCAAAGCCATGAGTTTACGGAACCTTCCAATATGAGAAAACATAAGGAAGACAGGAAATAAAAAGAAAATATTGATTCCATTTACAATTCCGATTCAAATCGATCTTGTAAAGGAAACTGTCCACAGCAACCTCATTGATGCTACAGGTGCACAGTACAGATACATAAGAACTAGAAGCGTAACTACGATGTTCAAATAGTAATAATTAACAATTTTCACTTTCTAAAAAGGAAAACAATGGCTTGGAAGTAGCACTCTCGAATATGCTATCCCTCGACAATTGTTTGAAACTGAGTATGGTATACCTTTGATATTGCGAAATAAATATTTGCAAAACAATTGCCATATTTTTTTATTATTCTAAAAGCATACAACGAATAACCAAAATTCCCTCAGCCCTAACTAAAAACTATGCGTTAAAACCTCTGGTCAACTTCTTGAATTGAGAAAAAATGATCTTTGAAGCGGAGAAATTTTATAGCTTAATATATCAGTAAATATCCGGAAATATTCAGCTAAGCTCAATATATATCGCGCCTCACCCAAGTGATTTGAATACAGAGCAAAGATGGATCTTTTCTTCACGCATGAAAGTCAATCGGTCACACAAACGAATCCTAATAGCCCACAATTTAACACTCGCTACCAAATCTCCATTACAAATGACGCAACCTATTGCAAATCCCAACACACGTGCACTCATCCGGACGCTTTTGACATCAAAGACACTTCCAGGGAATCCATCAAAAGGACTTAACGACATTTGCCTCAATCCATCTCCTTCCCTTCTCTCCATCACTCCACCACTTCTAGACAAGGGCCTGTGGAACCCAATAACCCATCCCAGTGACTCGAAAAGATTAGGGTAAACGTCCGAAGGAAAATATGAGACGCACTGATCCGGAAAAGGCGGTCGCAGAAATTTTTTTTTTAATCCACGCCGCGCAGGAAAAACACGCAAAATAAAAATTTCGGTGACGTCACCGGATAGATCTGCGTGTTTATGAAAGGGCGCGGTGACAAAATAGAACGCTCTGGCTGTGCCGAACACGAGAGCATTTCGTGACACGACACTCGGAATCTCCTGAGGGAGTCGAGCTCTCCAAAACGGAACGGGGGAGGAATGATTTTGGTTGGGTGGGGAATGAGCCGTGCTGCGCCCTTATATGGCGGCTCGAAATAGAGGCGCAGTGAGAGAAAGAGAGGGGGGGAGGATTGAAGGAGGGAGGATGGAGTGCCACCCACACACATTCGGGAGAGCAAGGGGGAGGTTCCGGTAAAAGCTGTATTTTCAAAAGCGATCCCCCTCCCCAACGAGGAGAGGATTTCGGGCGGCGGGAGAAGACGGAGGGGCGACGGGGGGGGGGAGATGGCAGCAGGAGAGGGCGAAAGACCACGGAAATGGCTCGGTGGGGACTACTCCGCAGGGACTAAAGGTCTAAAGGCTGGAGAATGGATATCATTCATAGCCGGCGCGCCCTCGCCATCCTCCCCACTTCCTCCATCCACTAAAACCTTCCGGAGCACCCAGAAAGAGATCCCCAGTGGGCATCGCTCTATATATCCGACCCATCCAACATCCCCCCTCCTCCCTCAACCCAACCAGCGTCCGGCAAAAAGAAATACTCCGTTCTATCTCTACCCACCCCCGCGAAAAAAAATCCATTACGACCCTCCTTCCCTTCCATTCCTCAAACTCACCCTCCCCCCCACTCGGAATATCCCCCTCTCTCCCCCCGCCTTTCGTCCACGCGTCCCCGTCCCAAGGATGCTCCTCGCGGACACTCGCCCCTGGAAAATATCTCTCCAGCGACTACTCTCTATTAAGTTCCTCTTAGTCCCTCCTACGAGCGGGCATGCTCCGTACTCTGCGCACCGATCGGAAGGCATCAGGGGAGTAATCCTCAAGCCGCAGTTTTCCAGCGATGCACTCCGCCCGCAGAGACGCCGTTCGCCTAACAAATTCCCTCCCGATTCTCCAACCACTATCTCCAATGCGCATGCAAACTTTATTCAGAGGTAACTCTCTCGACCGGCATTAACCAATTGAACGAGAAAATGACAACGTCATACGATATCTGGACGACGAAGCCTCGGATACACCACCGAAAGTGAACTCAAACGCAATGCAACGTGGGAATTAATTTTATATCCGTCTTTGGCAGTTGGGCTATGTAATTTAAAGTCTTCCTCCACGCAACTCCCGACTCCTTGGGACAAACCGAGCAATTAACAATAGGGTTCCCCGGACCATTAAACGATCATTCCGCCAGTCAAAAAACATTTTTGACACAGTCAGATTAATTGGTTACAAATTTTCAAAAAGACTCTCATCGATATTTTTCCTTTCGCGTGATATTCTATACGCGTTTCTCGACACCTGAATTTCCACAAACTCGACGCTCGTCTAATACCGGTTTTATCGACCGAAAATCATTTATCGTCGCATTAATGTTTTTTTTTTCATGTGACACCGAAGACATCCTGACATTTTTGTGTGCACATACGTCCCCCCTTATTCATATCGAAATCTTCTGCTATATTTGCGAATAACAAACCGCTTCCTCCCACTCCACCCATCACACTCATTCCCCACCCCCACCTCTTCCCACTACTCTCTTTCCACTCCCTCGCTATTTACCATCCTCGTTTCGCTCGACTTGCCCATCCTTGCTGGACCCATTTTTCCTCAAACGCTCTCCCCCCCACCCCTCTCCCTCCCTGAAATCTTATCGTCCTCACTCTCCCTCGCGGCGGAATTTCCACCTCCCCCCCCCCAATCCACCTCTCTCCCCGATACCCCTCGCACACGACCCCTCCTCCCTACACTTGTCCTCCCGCTTCCGATCCATTCCACACCCTCCTCTTAGCCATCAGTCTCCATCACACATGGCCGACTTGCCTCCTCCATCCTCCCGTCTCTCCCCAACCCAACCTACTCCCACAACCGCCCACCCAATCCCTCCCCACGCAAAACCCTCCCGAATCTTCTTCCTTTATATGTATTTTCCGTATTCCATCTCTTTTTTACTCCTTACCGACCCTTGCCCACACCATCTTCTCTTCCTTTTTCACCCTCCCTGGTCTAGTCCGCGCACACAGACACACACACACACACCAAATGGAAACGCTCATAGGATGAGCCAACGTTCCTCCCCCCTTCCAACCCCCTCCTCGCTGTCCCTCACCGAGGAACGCCATCACCAACGGCCAAAGCCTCCGTCATCTCCCTCTCTCCTCTTCAAACAGGAAGACTCTTTCTTACTACTTCCTTCTCCTTTCCATCTTTTCCATCTAGAAGGCGAGCTTTGCCCCGACCATTTTTTTCCTCCACTTCCCCTGTCCCAGTATTCTCTCTCCCACTAAACTCCCCAGCCGGTCCCTCCTATCTCCCGAGCACTTGTCACACCCATCTCTCTCTTTCTCTCTCTCAAGGCTCCCCTCCCAGTCCCGAAACTCTTCTCCCCCCTTCTCCTCCAACCTCTCACCATCCGCCTCCCCCTTTTTCGACACCATCCCTCCCTCCCTCCTCCCACACGAACGCGCACACACACACACACGCCCTCCGTCTTTAACGGCCTTTCATCCAATGTCGTCCCGTTGACACCTCCACAGTTCGCCGCACTTCAAAATGGGCAGCACTGTTCCTTCCCTCAACGGGTCCCTTCAACCAAGTTTTCCATCCTTTTTGCCGCCCATTACCCTTTTCCTTCTTCTTTCGATCCCTCCCCCCCAACCTTCCTTCCTCCCCCCATAAGCCCTTCTGAAAAACCTTCTCAATCCATCCTCTTTTCTCACAATCTACTCTTGTCCTTTATTCCTATCTCGCGCGCAGACACACACATACTCACTCCCGCTTCGTTTGCCGTCATTCGAAAATTCGGTCGCCCTCTTCTATAATTAATACATCCGCTTAAATGCTGCTGCATTCGCCTTCCAGTTCCATTTCTCTGCCCACGTCACCGCCCTCCTCCTTACCTCCCCCACCCCATCGTCCCCAGTCTCTTTCTTTTCCGCCACGGGGAGATTCGAGGGAGGATTGGTGGTAGTACTCCGTGCGGGTGGGATGAGACGAGATGAGATGAGGTCCATCAAAATAAATTAGGAGTGTCCGAGCTAAGAGGATGATATCCATCCGTGGATGCGGCGGTGTCAAGGAACGATGACGCTAAACAAGCCATTTGAAAATGCTCACCCCTCCCTCCCTCCCCTCCGATGGAGACTTTACGACGCCACATTTCCTTCCCCTAGCCGCGGCCTGATTCAGAGATCGACTTGAGGGAATGCTGCGTTGCATAATGACGGGCCTTTTATCAAATGCAACGGAGTCGTCATTTACCAAGTTTCGAGGAGGGAAATCAAATGACGGCTTTCATCGAGCAGTGAGACTCACCACGTCTGAGACGCCGCTGGCCCCCCAAAAAATTGAGAAGAGTCCGTGAAATTCGAAACAAAAATGTGGACAAACTTGAGGGACGAGAAATCTAGTTGCTGACCGAATATTACTTGACCTCTTTGAACGAAGGCAGTAATGCGTATCTCGAAATGTGCTGCAGGCTGGTCCATCTCAAAATGTGTCCAGATTTTCTTCACGGACATGCCTTCTCGCTTTCTCAATTTCTCGCGTCTACATCTACGCGGTATCCAGCAAATCGCCGCGAGGGTATGTGGCGGATAATATCAGAGCTCCGGCCATTTAGAGCATACTAAATATTCGGATGTGTACTGTCATATTTCGTGAAATGACAGCAAATATCTATGAAGTGTAATCAGCGCAGACGCTACTTAACTATGAGCCCCAAGCTGGAAACATGCTCAACTGATTACAAAAACGTGGGTATCCATGTAAATTATGCAAGAGCAGGAACGTGAGGACGAACGTATATTTATTTCAACGCATAGGAGCGACTGATGTGATTCCAAAAGCATAGAGGTAAGAAGGTGTTACTTGGTAGATCATTAATTCACAAAGAAAATCATTCCTTGAAATTATCATCATGATTGATACACGTCTATCAGCGAATAAAATAAATATTTTTACCTATACTTTTAGGTGAAAATGTATCAACCCCTGAGATATGACTCATAACTACGTCAAGACCCAAGTTATACATTATTACCCCATCGTACTACGTTAGGCGAGATCATTTCTAAAAAATTATAGAGATTAAAAATATAACAGATTGAGTGAAGGTACCATTTTTTCCACGAACGATAAGGGATCAAAATACCGTGGCCCGACCGTGGTAGCGTTAAAAATATTCGGGTCGAAATAGGTCGAATTAGCGATATTCGGGTCAAAATAGGTCGAATTAGCGATATTCGGGTCAAAATTAGTCTAGAATGTGTTCACCCTCTGCCACACACACAATCTAGCGGTGGCTTGCAGGGTACTAAAAATACCAAATCATGGCAACAATACTAAAATACAAATACAGTAATTCATTAAAGTGAAATTCATAAATACATACCTAACTAATTTCTTTTCCTTGTTCTACCGTTCAACTAAACAATACAGTTAACCGAGCTTCGGCAGAAATTACATCCGCCATGAAAATATCCCTAAATTTATTACAACTTCGGAATCAGAGAACCAGAAAAACTACTAAACCACGAAGAAAACTGAATACGGGCATTTGGAAGGATGCCTTTTAAGCTTAGCACATCCGCGGAAAATAAAAACTAGTTTTTCCAAGGCCGTTTCTACGACACTCCACGCAAAAAAGTTCGTAATTTGAGAGAATTGCATGAGGGTAATAAATTGCAATCGATTTCGAAAACTTGACAACCTTTGAGCACAAGTCACACATCCAATCCGATGAAACATTTTTTTTCCTGCCCACCCAACCGCGCACGCCAATACTTCCGCGAGGACACGAAAAGCAATATTTTCTAAAACCACGGAAAATAGCAGATTTAAAATGTTTTCCGAAAACTGTACGCATGTAAGTTCCCATGTGAGTGAGGGGGGGAGAGGGTGGATGCACGAAGCAAAATTAGATTTCGCTTCACATCGATAACATTTCTCGACAATCGCATCATCAAAAACGACTTCTTGAGAGCGGAGAGCCTTTGAAATTAGTCACCTTAATCGCCGCATTCATCACCGAAACCAAAAAGGGATATCACATGAATAAGAAAAGGAGCTCACGTACCTATGATTGGCCATGAACAATGGGAAACATAAATCACCGTCTCTTTTTCCTTTCTTACTCCCTCTCTCTCTCTTTACCATCCTCCTCTCCCTCTATTTATCTTCCTCACCGCCACGCATAGCATGGGATGGCGACGCCGAGCCCGAGAGATGTTGAAAAAAAATATATATTCATAAAATGACGAGCCGTGATTTAATTGATTCGTTTCCTCAAATCTCGTTAACATTCATCCCCTCAAGAGTTTCAACCACTTGGGCGCATAAACACCCTCGCACACAATAACGGAGCTCTCGGCTCCGGCGCTCATTGTCGCCACCGCCGACGCGGGGGGGGGGGGGGGTGGGGTGGGTTGAGAGGGGTTGTGCAGCCAGGGGGGGAAGGGTCGAGGAATAAGGGACGCGGGAGAGGGGGCGCCAACGGCAGCAGCGCGACAGCGGACGCGCAAGAGGGAAGGAGCCGAGGGCCGGGCTAGGAGGAGAGGGTAAGGGACACCGAGGCGCCTATTCTTCAGACATATCCATTATCAATGTCTCCTTCCCCACCTCACACTCCTCCCCGACCCCCGCCATCCCCCCTTCCTCACCGGCGATATCTACTCCCTCCTCCCACACCCGCCTTCCGTCCTCCACCCCATACTTCCTGCCCGTCGTCACTTTGACAGCTAGAGGGGTCCCTTTCTATGTTTCCAAAAATTCCTCCTCCTCCTCCTCCCCAGGGTCCTCTTGTGTTGTGACGAGGACGAATTTATCCATCTCCCCATCTACCTCTCTCTCTCTCACACTCAATCCCGGCTTCGCTCCATGCCCATGAAAAATATACATTTTTCCGTGGGAGGACGAAAAACATCACTTTTTTTCCCTATCCTTTCACTCACAGGCCGTCAGAGACGACTGATGCGGAGATGAGGGGGCAGGAAACAGTGCAAGAACTCGAGACACTTGTTTACTGAATGTCGCTAATACTCGGTATTTGGACCTCAAATCCCGAATGAAAATTCTTTCCAAATATGAGATGTAATATGCCGCGAGAAATATTTGACTTCTCCACTCTGATTTTGAGCTTGCAAAATTCCGATTCCTCCTAGATGACCGCGCTTGCGACAATTGAGTAGCGTGGATGTAAGGTGGTCATCTTCAAGAGTTTCCATCCCGTGGTTGTCACTTATTTTCTGTCCCCTTTCCCTTTGTTTCTCATGACTGGAGAGTGTTTACATGTATGCGCGAGTTCGTGTGAACTATAAGACCGCACACTTCAAGAGAAGTTCATTAACTATTTAAAATATACAATTCGGCAGGATTCAAGTCCAATGAAACAATATTTGACGCCTTTCAATTTCTAAATATGACGAAATTTTCAAACGACATCAAAGTACTATATGCTTGAAGACAATGATATTTAGATATTTTTAGTACTATGAAAGCCACCGTTATCGTGTGTGGCAGGGAGTGAATACACACCAGACTAACTTTGAACCGAATACGACCCTTACCACGGTCGGACAATGTTATTCAAATCCCTTATCGTTTGTGGAAAAAAATGGCATGGTAAAAATCTTAAATCTGTCTGTTCTGCACCTAATATATCCTTAAATCACTTGCATTAATGGAAGGACGTATTAAGTTGTAATTTAACCTTCACTCCGTGAGTGATTCCCAGCTACTCTTTAAGTTTTTCCACTAAGTTTTCTAAAATTTAAACAGCAACAATTCATCTACGGAATATTTTTAAAGAAGAGCATGAATAGTAATTAATTCCGTAGTACAATATTACCAAATATAATATCTGATTTGGATAGCTTTTATCGCGACAACATATTGTGAATAACTTGCCAGAATCCGTGGATTTTATATAATACGAGTCCACAGTGTCCACAATACGTAAAAGTTCTTGCCTCCTAAAACACCTTACACAGAGCAAGAAGACATAAAAATCAAATTTCTTAAAGGATAATCCAAAACAATCACCTATTAGCATTTTTTATTCAAAGGAAGTGGATCTTTATATAAACTCACTTCCCGTGTGATTTTTAATAATCAAACCACTTTACTTTTCCACATAAACTTTTTAATTTTTACAACCCAGGTTTCGTTATACCATAACATCATCAGGTATAACGAAACCTGGGTTGTAAAAATTAAAAAGTTTATGTGGAAAAGTAAAGTGGTTTGATTATTATTAAAAGTCAGTATGAAGATTTTCAACCAAGTTACGCCAGAAACTGTTTTTTTTATTCCCGTGTGATTGCAATTCCTTGTGAAATTAGTTTTTCTTTTTAATTTAAAGCATTGTAGGCACATGAAATTAACTATGCCGTTTGATAGTGTCGTCTCAATTAATTCGACCCAATTCTGAAACTTCTAAGCATTATAATTTCCGATCGTTCCCACCTCGGTTTCAAAGTACTAACCACCCACTCCAGCTCATGTGAACTTCATATACCCATCATAAGAGAATCTACCCACGCGATTTCCGATTTTCATTTGCGTTTTCGGCGAAGGATGCACAGAAACCTAAGACAGACAGACCTGCGAATCGGACGGTGGTGGGTGAGTGAGACTGTAGGACCCAATATTTCTAAACTATCGCTCCTTGTTATCTCGTACTTCTTTCATCATGTCTCCCACCAATTGATAACATCGGCCAGTCACTATTATAAATTAATGGTTTCGACTTTGAGAATGAAGTTCGAAGTTAGATAACATTAAGGGTAATAACAATACTTTAGTGGTCCATTACAATTCCTGCAATTCGCTCATCTAAAACGAGTTTTTTTTATGCTTCGAGTTAATACAATTCCTGAGAACCTGTTCAACGGAAATGAAGCATCAAACAAGGTAATAATTTACGTTGATCGCCAAATTTCGACAACGCTAATTAATGAGTGAACCTAATATGAGAGTTTACTTGATACATAATTACTTTTGGCAATTCAACATAACAAATAATATTTCAAACTTTTATCTCACAAATAATCACTTCGTGAATTTTCCACAACGATCACATTAATCAATGCCATTACATAAAAGGATTCGGGAGAAGAAAAGAATTGTATATATTATTATTAGGTAATCTACCGGTTAAGGTAGGTCTTTGGATGGACACAACCATCAACAAGCATTTTGCAACTCCAAATAAAACCCAATCTAGCAACCTACTCTAAATCAGGTCTCTCTTCATCTCTGTGTACTTCCCTCCTCCCTTCATCCCGTCCAACATCCCTATCCTGTTCCTGCCCTTTCCTCGTTTACCTAACATTCTCCCCTCTATTACCTTCTTCAACATTCCACAATTGTGTATATATATATATATATATATATATATATATATATATATATATATATATATATATATATATATATATATATATATATATATTATTATAAGGCAATCTACCGGTTAAGGTAGGTTTTTGGATGGACACAACTATCAAATAAATAATTTGTGACTCCAAACAAAACACAAACGAGCATATATATACGAGGTGTGCTAAAAAATTAACGGGAATTTTAATGTTTCGGACAATAATATTTATTTATTCTTATACATTGATGTTGTCACCTTCAAAGTAGTCCCCAGTGGAGATTATGCACTTGTGCCAGCGCTACTTCCAATTCCCGAAACACCTCAAACTCGATCTTTGAGATAGCCTTTAGTTCTTTCAGCGATGCGCTTTTAATGTCGTCTACGGCTGTAAAACGACGGCCCTTCAAGGTTCTCTTAATTTTTTAACCAAAATAATAAAAAAAAGTTTGACAATCGGACTCTCCAAGCCCGCGAAATGAAAAAATTCCCGTTAATTTTTAAACACACCTCGTTTATGTACATACGTCAGTAATGAAAAACATATCCAACACACGAAACATCTAAAAGACTTAGGCGTTTTCACAATTTATAACTATCGAACAAAATACATATGCACGACA